>VDFB02270651.1:632636225-632825941 GCA_007258455.2 Sequoia sempervirens
CTATCTTTATCTCTCCCTCTCCCTCTCCCTCTCCCTCTCCCTCTTCGTCTCTATATATTGAACTCTCTCTCTCTCTCATCTACCTATATCTCTCCCTCACTTACCTTTATATCTCTTATTTTTCTCCCATCCCCTATCTCTCTCTATTCCTCTCTACAAATGTATCTTTGTGTCTCCTTGTCTATTTCCCTCTCTCCTTATTTATATCTTTGTTTACTTTTCTTTATATATCTCTTTGTCTCTTCTATCACTCTTTTTCTCTTTCTCTCTTTCCCCCTCTCTTACTCTTATTTATAAAATGTAACATTTGCAGTAAAGATTTATATATTCTCTTCAAAAGAACAAGTTGGATGTACTTTCGTAATTTCTAATATTGATAAATAATAAATCTTTTAGTACATATGTGTCAAGAAACCAATGAACTAGAATTTAGCATACTAAAAATCATCAACATTTCATCTCATTACAAAAGAAGGGCCCATTTTTACCATCACAAACTTGTATTAGTATCAAGTTAAAATGTACAATACAACATTTAGCTTACCACTCAAAAATTATTTGGGAAAATTAATTATATGCTATATGGTATCCATCATACAGGTACATATCACCCTGCACTGAGGTCCTTACCAATGCATCGACTAAAAAGAACTTCACCCATCGTTTTTGGGTAAGAAGTAATGAAGCTTTATAACATGCAACCTACACTACTTGAAGACAAATCACATAGTCCAGATTGTCAACTTGAATCTAATGGGTTCAACACTTGGAGCCTAAACTCAAAGTGATCAAATTATGTGGGAAAATATTGTTTAGTAGAATTCCCTAAAGATGTGTTTTCTTGGCTTTCTACAATCATAGAATATGCAAAAAATGGATTTTTTGAAAAGTCCTTGGAAAATTTCTAGAAAATGTAATCGACATGTACAAATTCAATCTCAAAGACTTTTGCCTACTTTCTCCTTAATTGTGCAAAAATAGGAGCTCTATAGTAGGTTATGACATCTATCACAACATACGGGAGAGGGGCCCATAGTGGAGCGGAGTTCAATAGTGGGGATAGAAGTAGGCCTTAGTAGGCCCCATAGTGGAGCACCTTAATATCCAATTGCAACACACTTTTTATCCATAAAGTACATAAACTGACAAATCATGTGATGCCACATCAACGCACCAATAAAACATGACTTAGTGCACCACTATCGGTCTCACTTTTTTTTGGGCCTTTTTGGATACCTCAACAAAAAGCATGTTGAGGTGGCATCATATTTGATGATGTGGCCCTAAAACAAAATATAGAAGCATGTGAGTTGCCAAATAAACGGTTGTACAAAATTGGGAGTGATTTGAAATTTCCACATAAGATTTTGAGAAACATGAAGTTAGGGTGCTCCACTATAGGCCCCTCTCCCCTAATGAAAGAGGATTTTTTAGATGTTATAGATGCAATTTTAACTGTTAATCTCTCTTATCTCTCTCCCTCTACCTCTTGGTCTCTCTATCTCTTCGCATCTCTCTATATAAATATCTCTCTCTCTATGTGTGTGTCTATCTCCCTCTTCCCTCTTTGTATATCCCTTTCTTTCTTAGATCCTCTCTCTTTGTTCTTTGTCTCACTCTATTTTTTTCTCTATCTTCTTACCCCTCTTGCTCTCTATCTCGCTCTTCTCCCTTTGTCTCTCCCTCTTTCTATCCCTATCTCTCCTTCTCTCTATTGCAAACATAACATGAGCTTATTGGTAACGAAGCATGATTATCTTCCACATTCAAGAAGTTTTGTTTCAGTCATGTTTGGATCCCTATAAGAGGGTGCATAGTTGATTTGGAGTTATCACTTCTCCACTGAGACCTTTGTTACACAAACAACATCATTTGCTAAATGACCTACTGATTGACCTCATGTATTGCAAAATTTATGCAAAAAATAGACATTTTTTTCTCTAATTGAACTTCCACACCTCTTCGACATACAAATTATACAAGAAGGTGTAATTGCTAGTATATATAAGTTAAATTAAAAATTTAAATAAATAACTAGGGGAAGAATACTAGTAGTCGTCATATAGCTAAGTTTGTGCACCCATAGATCCTACACAATACATCGAAATTTGATGATTTTTTTTGGTCCTCTCCTTATGCAACTTATTCGCTTTAATAAATTTTTTTGGCTTGTGAGTAGTTAAAATGCGTGTTGTAGAACTCGTAAAACGAGAAGTGGTAAAAAATAGGCGTTTTCAATGTGTTGTCCACTACGTAACAACTACTTTGCCACTACCCGTTCATTGGACAACCATAAAAACTTAAAAAATTTCAAGGGGTTTTCAATGTGTTTTTTATTGAAAATAGATATGTATCAATAGTTGTTTAATTTTTTTGGTCAACAACACATTCAGTAGTGAACATTTATTGATGTAAGATGCAAATATTTATTGACATAATTAAAACAATATAATAACTAAAATGCAATCGATTATCGGAGAATCAGATAAGCATGGAATAAACAGCTATTAGAACTATGTTAATAATTGATGCCCTTCCCCTAACTTCCGCAGACTGTAGGCTCTTTCTAGGATTAATGGAAAAAAGAAATCATTCCAAGCGAAAATGGAAAGCTTTAAAAATGGATAAAAATGGAATGTAAAGCTTTCGAGCGCACGCGAGGAGAACGAGAGCGCGATGGAATCTGCATTCCACGTCAGTTCAATGTTCAAGGTTGCAGCGAGATGTACGACCGCGTTTTTATGTACACAGTTGCCTGTGAATTGTCGTGTGGCGTAATAATAATTATAGTCGGTGACATGAATATTTATGCACTTCAAAATAAAACCGACAACATAAAACCAATCACTCGTACTCTTCTCTTCACGCTAATGTACATCCATAGAAACTACAATTATTCAGCAAGAATAAACAGTAGGTGAGAGTGAATGTCCTACAACACCATGAAAGAAACCCCTAAGTCCACCAAAGTTGTTGTAATTGGAGCAGGAGCTGCTGGACTTGTAGCCGCCAGAGAATTGTACAGGGAAGGCCTTGAAGTTGTTGTTTTTGAACAATCTGCTAATGTGGGTGGCACCTGGGTGTACGACCCACATGTGGAATCTGATCCACTGGGCCTTGATCCCAACCGTAGAGTCGTACACAGCAGCATGTACTTGTCTCTCCGTACAAATCTGCCACGTGAGCTGATGGGTTTTCTTGATTATCCATTTGGAATGGTGGGAGGGAGGCATTGCAGGAGGTTCCCAGGCCACAAAGAAGTGGCTTTGTATTTGGAAGATTTTGCTGCGGAATTTGATGTATTGAGATTTATTAGATTCAGAACAGAGGTAGAGTATGTGGGTATGGTAACCAAGAATCAATGGATTGTGAGGTCTTGTTCAGACAAGCTAGACAATAGGGAAGAGGTTTATGATGCTGTGGTAGTGTGTAATGGGCATCATACTCAGCCCAGAATTGCACAAATTCCAGGTGCTGTAAATTCTCTTCATCCCAATAAAAAACATAATGTATCCACTTCACAAATTCTTTCTGTGGTTTTGATGAAATGGCATTGAGTAGAAGATACATTCTAACTGGCTATAATTATAGACCGCATAACCATTGATGATAGTTGTGAGTCAAGGCACACATGCATAACAGTTGTAGTCAAGGCAGGTTTTATTGGGCATTCCATGAACCAAAAGCTTTGTCAATGTAGAAGTGGTCATCCAAATGCAAGCCCTTAGGTTTTCCTGATAATGACCTTTCGTGTTTATATCATGTTCAAAGTAAGGGGCTTACCTTTTGCTGTAATGGAATGCAAAGATGCTGCTGTTGAGGAAAATGAATGTATTAGTCTACGCTTAAAAATCTCCTTGTCTCGATCACATCAAGAGTTTTGGGCCATTCTAAAATGATATGCACTTTTGTTGGATCAATTTTCAATTCTGCATTTCCAACCACATACCCCAAATAGTCAAGTGAGGGTTGTGCAAATTTGCGCTTCTTCTATTCTCCTCCAAAACTTATTTCCAATGCATTAAATGCTCATCATAAGTTTTGTTGAAACGTAAAAACCAATATATCGTCTAAGTAAAAAATACATAAAAAATCTATGACTGGTCTGAACAATTCATTCATCACCTTCAAGTGGAAAAAAACAATATAACATGCAATTAAAACAGTGAAAAAAATGACTACATTAGCAGCAATATGTTGGTTCCTTTAATTCACAAGGCTCTAGAGGTATGCAAGAGATCCCGAACTAAGAAGGGGATTTCAAATACTTTCCCAGCTAATCCATGGTATGATGAAGATTGCAAAGCTGCAAAAAGATTGGTAAAAAAGAATGAGTTTAACAAAGAAAGCGAGGTAAATTATGAGAAGTTGCTAAAATCTAAAAAAGAAAACTATGTGAATTTAAGGAGTGAGTTAATTTCTTTGAGTAAACACAACCCCAAAAGCTTTTGGAGAGAGTTGCAGCAAAAGAAAAAACAGATAGAAAGTAATATCATGGATGGGCATTGGTTAGTCATGTGAAACTCCTATATGAATGACTGATGGTGAAAAGCATGCCTCCTATTATTAGTACTCCAAGTAATATCTTCTCGGAGGAAGATATCAAACAAGGTGTAAAAAATCTTGCAAGCGGTAAAGCCCAAGACATTGATGGGCTGCAAGTTGAATTTTTAAAGTGGGGAAGTGAGCTCCTTGCTCACTCACATTAAATTTCTTTTCTAAAAACATCACTCAAAATGGCTTTCCAGCTGAATGGACAACTAGTGTGGTTATTCCTTTACATAAAAGTGGGGATATCAATAATCCATCTAACTACCAAACTATCACGGTCAATCCTCTTCTTGGAAAACTTTATGGGAGCATGCTAGAACACAGAATCAACAATTGGGTTGAAAAAAAAAGGAAAAAGGGCAAAAGGGCAAGCTGGCTTTAGGCCAAGGCACTCTACCTGTAATGTCCCCGTTTTGGAGGTAATTCGATTTAATTAATTTAATTAATTAAGTTGTCCAAAATAATGAATATTTTATGAGGATGACTAATTAATTATTTTAATTAAATAAATAAGTGGTATTAAGTTAATTATTTATAAAGTTATCAAATAAATAAATATTAAAAGGTAACTTTATATTTAATTAATTTAATAAAGTGACTTGAATTATAAAATATTTTATAAAGTCACTTAATAAATAAAATAAAATAATGTTCTAGAAGTTTCTGGAGGAAGTGGAGAAAAAGAATAAATAGACGTCTTGGGCTTCATTCTAAGGCAGGCAGGAGATCTATTTGTTTATTTGATGTTGTTATTGATGTGCATTGTCGAGCCAGGTTCTGCGGTATTCACCATTAGCCATTGAAGCGAAAACTCTCTCAATTGATGCATTTTGAGGGTGTGAAATATCCACCTAATTGTTGCAGGATTGAGGAAGTTGCTTCAGACTTTCTACTTGTACTTCAAAGCAAAATTTAATGGCCTTTGGCCAAATTTTGGTGGTATCGATTTGAAGAGATCAATTGGTGCATTGTTGGAGTCATTTTGGTGTGTTGAGACTTCATCAAGTTTGCTATTCAAGGATCAATCTGCATCTTATTAGTTCTGATATAATATTACAGTCTTCAAGTCTGCAAAGGGGAGCCACGATTTTGCACATACCTCTTCTATTTGGCATCGACTCATCAAGAAGATAGTAGTGATTTTTGTTGGGAAGGATGGTGATGATTTGCATGCATTTTTGGAGGAGCATTGTGGCATTTGTGAACTTAATTAAAGGTCTGATTACCTACAGCAGGGACGGCCAGACTAGTAGGGTCGATTTCAAGAAATAAGTCAAAATAAAATCCAAATAAATACAAGAGGCATTGTTGTTTGGCAAGAAGGCTAGGCGCTGCCTTTGTGGAGGCAAATTCATTGAATACAAGCTGAATCGAATATTTTGTTCCAGGCAGTTAACCTTCCAAGTGCAGTAGGGCCGCAGTTTTTTTCATTGAAGCCCTTGTGTGCATGGGATTCTCTTCTTTCATTAAGGGGCACACCATTGTAGGAGACCAAACAGTGAATTCCATACATTTGGGCCATAGGATTTAAGGCTGCCATTTATTTATTCAATCTCCTTTCAGTTCACTAACAGGAAACAAAAGAATTAGTGCGATTTCCTTGTGGAGGCCAAGATAAAATCACAAATAAATTCTGATGCCATTGTTAGGAGAGCTTGGGAGATTAAGTGGATTTGGAAGTCAAAGTCATTTCCAGCAAGGAGGATCGAATTATTTTGTCAAGCAGCCATACTCTTACCAGGTTCATCACAATCATTGTATTGCATTTAGATAGGTCTTCATCAGCAATATTATATTGTAAATTTCAGTCCATTTTAGAGCAATTATCATTGACAACATTTACAGCTGTAGAGTTCACTGTAATCAGATTTAGCACTATTATCAGCCAAGAGGTTTAGACAGCATATTGCAATATTGTACTCAGATTTCCAGCTTATGCACATAAGCATTGTAGTAGAAAATTGCATTGGAATAAAGATAACAGCAGCTGGAAATTTTACATTGATGTAATGATCATTTGAATGTTGCTTGAGAATGTTGCCAAGTGCCAAAGGCTGTAGATGTTTATTTAAGTATGGGCCTGATTTCAAGAAATGCAAAGCCAAAAAGAGTCTTGGCATTCATATAAAATTGTTGTAGGAGTTGCATTTCCAATAAGGTGTCATCCTTTGGAGGTTATCTATTGTTGTATTGAGCATTTAAATGTTGATATAAGAATGTATGTCAATTGTTTGTCATAATGGCAATTGGCTGTAGGAGCACCTTTTGCATATAGGAGTCATGTATGAACATTGTTAAAGATGAAATTGAGTCATTGATGCATCGAGGTTAGAATTTATGCATTGTAGTGTTGAATTGCAAGCAATTGGATTATTTTATTATCATTTTTTAGCATACAATCAGACTGTAACCACAGACCAGCAAGCTACGAATTTACATCAGAAGTGTTTGACGAAATTCCTTGAGTCTTCAATCAGCACTTTGAGGTCAGATTTGAGCAAGACTCGATACACTACCATAGATCCTGCATCATGCTTAGGTACTTCATTGAAATTTTTGGGACACTCCAAGGGGGCTTTTGTTGTTTCGTTGATTTCAAAAAAGCCTTTGACACTATGCCTAGGGACAAACTTTGGAACAAAATGAACTTGGGATTCCTAATGAACTTAGAGCGGTGATGCATAAACTTTATGAGTAGGTTAGAACTAAAATTAGAACCAAAGATGGTATGTTTGAATGCTTTGGTAGTGACAATGGAGTCAAACAAGGTTGTCCCCTATCTCTCACTTTGTTTAGTTTATATATTGATAAACTTGAAGAATGGTTAAACAAAACTGCTTAGAAGGGTATTCAACTTGCTAGGTATGTGGTGAAGTTACTTTTATATGCGGATGATCTTATCCTAATTGCAAAAATTGTTCTTGGTTTGAGAGATTAAAGGCTCTTGAGCTCTTTTGCAATGAGGTTGGGATGCAAGTGAACATTAGCAAAACCAAAGTCATGATTTTCTCTTTGAAAAGGAAGAAACAATAGGTTAATTTCATTTTTGAGGGGATCTCTTTAGAGGTGATGGAAGAATACAAGTATTTGAGAATTGATTTTCACAATAGGCTCAGTTGGAAGACATGTAGAACGAAAAGGATTTAGGGTGGTTGGAGAGCTTCTTACTTGTTGCAAAACAGATGTAGAAAAGTAAAGTTATGGGATTGGAAAACCAAGAAAACTCTTTTTGGCTTGTTGGTAATGTTGGTTGTCCTCTATGGTTGTGAATTTTGGGGGAGTAGCATGTCAAACCACAAGTGGAGGAAGGTAGAAAGAATTCAAAAGCACTTAACCACTACTAACATTAAAGTGAAATCTTCAGTTCCCTATGAGATTCTTTTGGCTGAAGCTGGTACGTTATTGGAAGCATTAGGGATAATTCGTTTAATAAGTTATTTAAAAAATGTTGAAAACATGGATGCGCATCGCTGGCCCAAAATGGTTGTTGAGGAGGAGCTAAACCATAGAAAGAAGACTTGGATGAAGCAAGATAGCAAGTGGATGAGCAAGTGGAACATTAAGCTGCATGAATGCCCCAACACTAATGATGAGATAAAAAAGTTTGTGCTAGAAAAGTTTAGGACTGTTATGTGGACAAAGCAAGTTGGTCGTAAAAAGGCACATTATATCAATAATCAAAGAGTTCAACTCCACATGGGAGCATGATAAAAAAGACTACCTAAGGGTTACAATTAAAGGAAAGGCTAGGTTCTAGTTGCACAGGTAAGGATTGGGTCTCATCATCTTATATGTGAGAAAGGTAGGTGGATTGTCCCCAAGGAAGATTGAGAACAAAGAACTTGCATTTTGTTGGCGTTTAAATTCTCACCTCTGGAATGCGTATTTGAAACGGACAGCTATGCACAGATAAACTGCTCTTCAAATTAGGAGGGGAAGCTCCCTCTTGCTGATGGTATTCAAGAAAGTAAACTAAAACTAAGTTGCCTATCTTTTTTGATCAGCTAGAGCACAAGGTTTATAAAACACAAACGCCGCAGCTGAGATTTTCTAATTAATAACTTCAACTATGACTAACTTAAGCCAAAGACGTTTCTAACTTCTCAAGTAATATGCAGAGCAAGAGAAATTAGAAATGAACAAGGTTGATTCTCGACAAAGGCTTAAGAGAACTCTTTCTCAACATACATCTACACACTTCAATGTAAGCTGAAATTAAGATCACAAAAGCATAACACAAATAACAGAAATTTGAGGCATTATACCAAGGCAAAGGAGGCTCATGATTTTATTTCTCAAACTTTTGGAACAAAAATTACTAAACACATGCCTGGAACAAGAGCTTGCAGCTAAAGAGGCTTGCAAAACTTGTTCTTACACAATAGGAACAACAATTACAATAACTACTTGTTGGCTAAAAGAGACTCAACAATTCGCTATCATAAAACAATTGAACAACACTGAATAACAAATAGAAGGCACTTAGGCTCAGCGTTTTGTTATCACTAGCATGGTTAAAGAAAACTAATGAGCAAAGGCTCTTATTTATAGGCAAGCAGAGGAGTAGGGAACCCTAAAATCTCCTTGCTTTTACAATCTAGGGCTTGCTCAGCAAGCAAGCTTTATTTCTAAATCTAGAAAGAAGATAACATCTCAACTATTACATTTATCTTCTTTCTCTTCTTCAAAGAATGGATAAGAATCTGCTCCAAGAATAGAAAGAAAGCGGAAAGAAAGCTTCTAGATGAAAGCCATTTCAAATCTCAATCACATCCGTAAAAAGCAGGAAACTGTGTCTTGGTTCGGTGCATCTATCCCATCAATAGCAAAGTTGAGTTTTTCCAAGATATCTTCTCCATTTGCAATTGATCTCAGGAAATCTTCGACCTCATTGGCCACTTTTTCAAATCTTGCTGACATCATGGCAAGGTGATTCATTCTGCCACCAACTGTATTGCTGCTATCACAGCTGCAAACAACACTCTGAAATTGAGTTTGCATTTCATCTAGCCCGACGTAAGAACCATCTTCAAGACTATACCGAGAAGGAATTTCTGTGATAAACCCATTGATGAAAAGAAGAGCTTCGATCACCCTTTGTCTGTAGGCAATAAACTCCTCAGATATCCTCTCGTAAGTTTTAACCTTGAAGACATGACGCTCTCTCCAAGCAAGGATCTGCCTCTTGTGTTCTTTCGAGGCCGTTGAACCATAGGCTGTATCCAAATCAGCAATGATGATTTCATGCCTTGGTTTTACTTCAGCCATTGATTGTTCAAACCCTTGGATACCTTGACGTAGCTCATGAGCGTTTTCTCTCAACTAAAACATCTGGGCTAAGATCTCCTTTCCTCTGATGATGAAACTCTCGATCCACTTTTGAGTTTCCTTCCCACAAATAACCAGCTGCCTCAACTAATGATGATCAGCTGGTGTATTTAAAACCTAGGGCAGCAACTGAGTAGCTTGTGAAGAACCATGGAGAAGGTTAGAAATATAAAGCCTAAGTTGCTGTATTTCAGCCTCGAGGGCTGCTTTGTCTTCTCCATCCTTGAGCACTCTTTCTTGAAGGTTTTCAGACACAACTCTGAACAAACTGACATTCGTATGTTTGGTATTTCTACCAAGATTAGCCTTGACCATCACGAAGTCATCCATATTCACCTCATCCCTATTCTTATCTATGGGAGGTATGGCAGTCTCCACAACCATCTCACCATCAGGATTCCTATCAAAGAGAACTTGCTTCTTTGCTTTCTTCTTAGGAGGTTCCTGATAGATGTTGTCAAGATCATCAAAATCTACCTGATATGAAGGTCTTCTTCTCTCCCTTCCCAAGGAGCTCTCAAGCCAAGACACGGTAGTATCTTTACTAACTTCCTTGGGAGGTACAATTGCAATTTCTTCATCTTCTTCAATATCTAGGTCGATGTGAATCGGTGAAGACTTTGCCAAAGGTACAAAAACATGTGTTAAAGGCGGCTTCTCAGCTTCTTTCTAAGGTACGGGCTCGTCAGGAGGAGCTTCTGTTACAACTGTAGGTTGCTCCTGTATGACTATGCCTGAGAAGTCTAACCTTCTTACATTTTTATTTGATCTACTACTTTTGACGCCTTCTTGAGACTGACTTATGCCTTTCCCTTTCGACTGTGCTTTGGAAGAAGAGGGAAGTGTCCTTGGCGGCTCTACTACTGGAATGGAGTTTTTCCTCTTAAGGATTAGGAAAACCTTGCTATGCTCGAGGACTTGTCTTGTTCTGTCTTCAACTGAGAGAGACTCTTTATTAGCCCAATTGACTTGAGGAAGGGGCTGATCTTCAATTCGCTTCTGAGCATACATTGGGAGAAGCACATCCTCATCATCATTTGATAACCCTTCAATGTCTTCTGATAAGCAGTCTTTCATCTAGTGAAGAGTGAGCCTGCTGTAACTATGCCTCCGCACCTCGAACTCATCTATGCAATTGGCCCAAAAGTCTTCGAGAGCGGGTAAGTGAGCATAGTTTTTCTCTAGTCGGCCAGCGTAGACGCCGTGAGGGTCATAAGATCGTCTCTCGCTGTAAGGCTTGAGACCAAGTTTATCTAACTCATCCCCCATGGTCTTAGCATCTGCTGCTGTTCTGCATGTATAAATTCCCAACCCCAATGGAAAACCGAGGGCTGGTTTCTTTCTGTTCCTCAAGACTGTGTGGACCTCACGTGAATGCCTCAAGAAGTCCATGAAGACAACCTTGTATGACGAGTACCTTGGTAACATGAGTGGAGCGCCTAAAAAGCCATAGACTCTGAGATAGGTGAAAGTAGGAAATTGTATGAACCAATCTGCCCACTCCGCCATCGCTGCCCTGGTAGTTGAAGAGATACGAACGTGCAATTCATTGTCTAGGTCCCGCACTGTGTACATCAGGAAAGCCTCATTCACCCTCTTGTAGTGATGCAAAGACTTCATGAATTCCAACTGAGGGTAATAGTTGTAGATATGTTGTACACTCAATGATCCCTCGGTGTTCAACCCTCTGAATTGACCTTGGTAGGCCACTAGGTAGACTAGGTAAGAAACCATATGGAACTCATGAATCTGGAAATATTCCGTTATCTGCTGATGGAGGCTGTCACTGATCAAGGTGGCCCAATCATAGAACTCAGTCTTCTTCATGATGTGGGGTATGGTGTAAAACATCTAGGGTTGAAACTTAGTAGCATCTTCTTGTCCAGTGACCCTGTTGAGCAAGGTGATTATGATGGCAATCTCATCTCTGAACTCCCCTCGCCTGACATTCTTAGGCAAAGTCTTATGTTTCTCCTTCATCCACCTCTGTGCAATCTTCTTGCTATATTTGTCTTTGTGCATTTCCCACATCTTTTCACATTCGTCTTTTGAGATAGTGACACTTTCAGGCCAAGGGGGAATGGAAAAGCATTTCTCGATCACATCAGGTTTCAAACTGCAGATCAATCTGCCATCAATTGACTGGATCTCCCTTGTAGCCGGATTGTAATGCTTGATGCAAGCAATTACGAACTCGAGGCTTTGAACTGAAATAGGAATAGACGCTGCTGTGAGGAGTCCAGAGTGTCCTAGGTTTTTGATTGAAGTGTTGCCTGCGCTCTCCAAAGTGTATAGATCAAACACTGGCTTGATGCAATGCAAGTTCGTCTTAGCTGTTTTGATGTAATCATGATAGAGAGCTGATTCAGTTTTGAAAACATTGGGAGTATACTCCATTTCGAAAACCTTGAAGAATGACTGTAAACTTGTCTATGTTTAGACAAGTTTTGAGAAATTTACTATTTTTAGAATGCTGATTTTTCTTCGTCAAATAGACAATTTTTTGAATTTTTTTTTGAGATATGGGTTTTGCTTAGAATTTCGTTGCAAGACAACCTGGATCGTCCGTTTTTGAAAATTTTGATTCTAGACTGAAAAAGTAGCAAACCCTAATTTCTTCAATTTTTCATGAAAAAGGTTGGCACCTGGGTTTTGTTCAGAATACAATTAGAAATGGACCTAGTTGATCAGATTTGAAAAACACTGATGGCTGATTGAAAAAGCAGCCAACCCTAAAATTTGAAATTTGCTTGAAAAAAAACTATGATATGGGTTTTCTTCAGAAGATTGATTTGAGAGGACCTAGATGATCAAAAATTGAATGCACTGAGGATTTCACTGCCATGCAAATAAAAAACAGCTGCTGCAACTTGATGAACTTCTTGAAAATTTCTTCAGAAGAATGAGTTGATAAAACCCAGATGGATGAAAATTTGAAAATCTTGGCCTTCTTAAAAAATTTGATCTTCTGGATGAAAAAGCATGAAAAAGCATGAAAAAGCAAGGCCTTATGCTGCTGGTCTGAAAAATTTAATGAAGAATCAGCAAACTTGAGTTCTTGAATCATGAAATATAACTTCAAATCTCTTGCTCCACCCTTCTCCTTTGAATGCTACCTGCAAAAATAATGAAAATTACATGAAAGAGGGGTGTTAAATAGACTTAGGGTTTGAAATAGGTTTGCTTTCTTTTGCTTTTATCTTCAAAACCCTAAAATTGACTTGTTCAATGAACTTGGACATTCTCTTCCTTTTGCCATTTTGAATCTTTTGAAAACTTTGAAAATTTCATTAAGGCATTGTAAATTGGGCGCCCTTCTTGGCTAGAGGTGCCTGCTTCATTCAGACTTAACCATTTTTCCGAGTTTTTCAACTTTTCTTCCATTTTGACCACTGGTTTGATCCTGATTTCTGGATGTTCAGTTGATCTGGTGGACGAGCTGAATGATTCATCACGAAGCTCAACTGAATCTGGAAAGATCATTTTGGAGGCATCTTCAACTAGAAACTTCGTTTAGAGCTTCAAAATCATGGGAGCCTATCCTCTCCAGGGGCGCCCATTTTGTCCAGAGTTAGCCATTTTAGCATTTCTTCATCAACTCTCTTCTACAGAGTGGACGAGCTGAATGATTCATCACGAAGCTCGACTGAATCTGGAAAGATCGTTTTGGAGGCATCTTCAACTAGAAACTTCGTTTAGACCTTCAAAATCATGGGAGCCTATCCTCTCCAAGGGTGCCCATTTTGTCCAGAGTTAGCCATTTTAGCATTTCTTCATCAACTCTCTTCTACAGATGATCTCATCAGATCTGGTGACCCGGAGCTCGGATTGGCTGATGGCTGGGCTTGTTGTGGAGCTAAAGAGAAATCAAGAGGGGTCTTCTGGAGACACTTCTGTCAAAAAGTTGAATTTGGGCTTTCAAAAGCTTGGGCGCCCCTGGCAAGTTGGGGTGCCCAACTTCACTAGTGTTGGCATATTTTTCATTATTTTCGCCTTTGCTTTTGAATTTTGATTTTTTTAGCTTGTGTCAAACCCTCTGTTCAGCCTTCTGCATCTGACGACTTCCAATTCCGATTGACGTGCTGATGATCTCATTGGAAAGCTTGATCAAATCTGACGAAGTCACGTTAAAGCTTTACTGGCAAATTCATTTGTTTGGACACTCAAAAACTTGGGTGCCTTTCTCCTTTAGGCGCGCCCATTTGCTCCAGACTTAGAAAATTTTCATTAGATTTTATCTTCAGATTCAAACCTTCATTCTGTACCTTCCACTTGGATCTGGATTTTCCGGAGATTGGCTAGTCGGATGCCCTGACGAAGATATCCGTTGCGAAGTTGACCGAATTCCGGAGAGATTGAGCACTTTAGCAAACCCTAACAGTTGGATTTTCCCTTCCAAAAAGCTAGGCGCCCTTGGGCACCTAGGGCGCCCAAAGTTCCCGGACTAGAATATTTTTCATACATTTTCAAGATTTTCATTTTGCATTATGTTTGAAACCCCCCTGTTTGATCTCGAATTCCGGACGAATGGATGATCCGATGATTGCGCTGTCGGACTCGCTATGGAGCTGGAAGGATTCTGAACAACTTTGACTGGGAGCTCAAACCCTAATTTCATTACTAGATGCCTTAAAAGATGGGCGCCTATCTTTCTTTGGGGCGCCCATGACAAGTAGTGTTAGTCAATTTTAGGCATATTTCACCTTCTCTCATTTCTTCGTGCTTGTTCACCAACTCACCTCTTGCTGAATACTTGAGTGTTGAATCTGATGCCTGGCAGCTGACTGACCTCCATTGATGACCTCGGAGCTCCTGATATGCTTCTGAAAAAGTAGAATAGACCCATTAGGGCAAAATTGATCTTTTTGAGATTCTGACTGCACTAGCCTGATATGGAAGTATTTTGAGCCAATCAAAATCAGTTTGAACCCTAATGGACCAACTTTCTATTTTTAGAAAGTTTTGCCAGTATCCGTTTCAAAAGAAATCCAGAAAAAGTTACTATTTTTAAGAAATTTCTAAAAATAGCAATTTTCCTAAAAAGTAGGGATGAAAAACTGAGTTCTGGGTTTTGTAGATTAGGTCGTTCTGAGCAGACCCAGATCATCAAATTTTGGGAATTTTATATTTTAACCCCTCATGCAAGACATGCACACCCAAATTTTGACCTTTTTGACAAATTTAACAAGACTTTTACTCATTTCTTCAAAATGTATAAGTGTAGCAAAAATTTTAATTTTGGGGTACAACACATTTTTTGCAGCAAAGGAGTCGTTGAATCTAAATGGCACTTCATCATTGAGTGTGCTGCTTATGATGATATTTGTGTCCAATATGAAAACTATTTGAAGGTGGATAATCTAAGTGAGCTGTTTAAGGAGGCAAGGCTTCTCAAGATTGTTGGCTTTTTTATCAAGATCCATAATAGGAGAGCTGATATTGAAAGGAACTTGAAAATGGTTAAAGATTCAACTCTCGGTCCCATAGGTTGATGGTCTAGTGGACGTCATTAAAAATCGTTCATTCTTTCATTCAACCTTATAAAAGTAGTTGGAGCATTGCATAACTTAAAAAGAAGTACAAGCCACTTGCCTTGTCTTAAATGCCTTTTCCCATACATCTTCCTTAATTCTCATCTAACGACCCCTGGATTTGAAAATTACCTATTTGGAGTACTTAGCTTGTTAAATTTGCATTAATAAATCATTAATCCATGAAAGAGGGTATCTATTCTTGATGCTTATCCTATTCAAACCTCTATAATCAATACAAATTGTACAATAAGAATAGAATCACATGGAAAATTGTTAGGATAGATTACACCTTAATGTAACAAAGTTTGAAATTGCATTCTTATTTCATTTGTTTCATTTAATGATTGTATATAGCATAGTAACGAGACTCAGACTCGCCTCCGACTCGGCTAGGGTGACTCGACTCGGGACTCGGCCCAGACTCGGCAAAATGAAAAAAACCCTAGAAATTTAGAGATTTTTTAAGGATTTAAAACTTGTTTCAAGCACCCTTTATTGAATAAACCTTAAAGACACAATAAAATCATTAAATAGAAGCAAATTTGATCACATACACAAGTATACATCGATCACATAAGTATAAAGTACACAAATTGTAGCTGAGTTGTTGAAGGAAATAGCACACTTAGATATATAAAATTATAGTCAAATGTATACAAAACTCATGGAATATGAAATCCATGACATCAAATGTTCCAAACAAATATGAAATATCAAAACAATAGCTACAAGTCTATGGCTCAAAGGAGTCTGCATCCTTCCTACGAAGGCATCTAAGGTGGGTCCTAGATGATGTAGCAACTGCAGCCATAGTCTCTACTTGTGACTCCATGCCACCCTCACCAACATTAGTTGTGGATGTGTTTGCTCGTGCTTTAGCCTCCTCCTTTGCCATGGCTATAGCCTCAACCTCTCTATCTGCCCGGTCAACCCAATCAAGGTCCTCGTCACTAACACAAGTATACATCGATCATATGAATATAAACACAAATTGTAGCTGAGCTGCTCAAGGAAATAACACACTTAGATATATAGTCAAAGACTCAAATGTATACAAAACTCATGGAATATGAAATCCATGACATCAAATGTTCCAAACAAATATGACATATCAAAAGATTCAAAACAATAACTAGAAGTCTATGGCTCAAAGGAGCCTGCATCCTTCCTACGAATGTGTCTAAGATAGGTCCTAGATGATGTAGTAGCCATAATCTCAAGTATCAGGGAAATTGCCCTAATGGGGTTGAGGGGTACTGCCCTTTGTGGGGGTCTAGGCGCAGTGCCTCTAGTGGGGTCGAGGGGTAGTGCCCCTCGTGGGGGTCTAGGGGCAGTGCCCCCAGTGGGGTCAAGGGGCAATGCACATTGCGGGGGTCTAGGGGTAGTGCCCCCAGTGAGGTCAAAGGGCAACGCCCCTTGCGGGGGTCTGGGGGTAGCGCCCTGTTGATGTGTTTTTCGTGACCGCACCAACACAGAATAAAGTTTCCCAACGGATACTCTATCCTCTCTTGAACAAAGTCTCTTGCATGCTAAGATTGCGAGAAAGATCATGCATTTAACTCCAAGGTTCCTTCATGCAGCGGATATAGTCTCAGTTGGCTCGTTGTGATTTATTGGTATCTCAAGGAGGACTTACACGATTGTTCAGCTGAAGCTCAAAGAGAAAGAGATTTTCACAAAATTCAAAAGATTTTCAATGAAGTTCAGGTTTCCTAATACTAACCAGAAAATACTGAATATAAATGGTTGTAGGGCCTAAGAAGGTTCTACTCTACTCTAAGGCGTGGGATATGGTAATCAACTCTCGCAAAATTCAACTAGGCTCTGCTTTGCCTCGCTTCGGACAACTTCTGCAGCACCGGTGCAATCTTCAAGGGGAGTAACAGGAAATGTTCAGATTACAATTCAACAATGAAGACACCGTCATAACGACACATACCAACATGAAGATCATAATCGAAGTTAGGTCCTTGATGTTCCAGTCGACCACACAAGGCGAACCCATTGTCAGTGAGCCCACTAGTGGTATGGATTTAACGAAGCCCGCTTAAATTGAACACCACATTCCACTATTACCATCTACTTGCATGAAATGAAATCTACTCTACTTTAAGCTACTTTAAAAAAATGCTAAGTGATTCGGAAGGACGAAAAAGCCTTGCTAGCTACTCACAACAAAAGATGCAATCATCATCAATGAAAACTCTTTTTATTATGAGAGTATTCACAACAACCTTTTACAAAGCATTCAATGAGAAAGCTTTCCTTCCTCTTCAATCTATGCTATGCTATCAAACTATGCTAAGCTAAGTTGCCTCTCTAATGCTCTCTATGTCTAATCTAATGAGGTACAAATGAGGGGGGATGCCCCTTTTATAGTTGGCCTAGTCCAATGAAGAGCCCAAATTACAATAAGATGGATGGCTTAGATCGAGCCACATAAGCCCTAACCCTAAAAACTGCCACCAAGAAGAGTAGAGTAATAAATGAGCAATTAATGTCCACCATCTTCTAGAAGATCATCATCCAACAAGGCGTTTCCATTCTCCTTCTCTTTGACCGCGAATTCGATGAATCTGGCTAACACTACTTCAATCGGCATGGTAGGCATGTTCTCAATCAAAAACTCCAAGACTGCAATTTCTATGAATCTGGCCAACACTGCTCCAACTTCTAGGATTGAGATGGCAGGTACATTCAACTATTTGACGATGATCTTCCTCCTTGTTGTCATTGCACCTTTGGTTATGCAGAGTATGCTAGAGAACATCCTGTTGGGTCATTGTTGGAGAAGGACCTCACACCTGGGAAGGGTTCCTCTATTCTGTTCTTCAATCCATCCCGTTGTCATTCTTTAACATTGAAGCCTTTTGTTCATTCCTCATCCTTAGCCTTGAGGGCATTTTAGTGCTTGAGGATGATCATTAATGTCTGGGCCTTCATCTTTTTCTCTACTTTGATCTTTGTCTTGGACTCGCCCATTTCTTCCTTGCCACCGACCTCTCTGAGTTGGGTGTATATGAGACCTTCGAGGAGAAATTCCAACACTTAGCCATTCCTTCCAACATCTCCCTTCATGATTTGGGCACAACCGAGACATCATGGAGGAGTTTGAAACATGTAACTTTATTCCTTTGCAAGGTTGTAATATTATCCTGGAGTATTTGCTCCATCACCTCAAGTTACTATGCCTTGGTCCCAATGCTCATCCTGCAAAACAAAGGAAAAGAAGAGCATCAAAACATCTTATAATATAAATTCTCTTTACTTGATATCCATGTTTTGATTTCCAAGGTCTGAGTGATCTTTGGATCATTTTCCCCTAGCCAACTTTGCTTTCTTCATAGCTCTTCATTATGGGCGCATTTGATATTCGTGTGCTAGGGCGCATATCATTCTGATGTTTTCATCTTCTTGCCTTAGTAGTTTCATTCACCTATCTTGTCCATCTTCTCTTAGGAGCTTGATGCTTGAGTTTCACTTTACCTTGAGGGAGTCTTCCTTTGTTTTCATGACTTAGACAAAATTCAACCCATCTTAAGTTTAGGTGCATTTGACCCCTTTTGCCTTCCTTTTCTATGCCTTAGAAAATTTTATCCATCTGAGCCCTAGGAAATTTTCTCTGTTTTAGAAGTTCCATCAATTGTAAACCAGGCAACATTTATTTTCCCCCAAAAAATACTCAAGGCCCTCTTGACTTTTTAAGAAATATCTCCCCTTAGAAAAAATCCAAGACCCACAAAAAGATTTCCCCTCAAAAAAATAAATTTTCAACTATATTACTTATGTGTACACCTGAAAGGGGTACATTTAATTTTTCTACCCTTGAAAAAATATTCTCCACTAAGGTTAGCACATCCCACATTCTCTCACTTCCTGGGTGCACTTGAGGGGTGGTGGTTTCATTTTCCATCACTTAGACATTTTTCATGTATTTTCTGACTTGGGCGCATCTAGGGGGGTCATGCTTCTGTTTTCAAACACTTAGAAAAATTCCTATCCCCTCCTTCAAGTTGGGCGCACTTGACCCCTTGAGGTTCCATTTTCTCAGACTTAGAACAATTTTCAAATCAACCTCTTGACTTGGGCGCATATCACCCCTCACACTTTCAGTTTTCATCACTTAGAAAATTTTCTAGCCTCCACTTCTAGCTTGGGCGCATTTCAGGTCCTCTACTTCTATTTCCACGCCTTAGAATCTTTTTCACTAACTCATCCAAGTTGGGCGCATCTAGGGGGTCCTCCTCTCATTTTTCAACACTTAGAAAAAATTCTCTCCAACTTGCTTCATCCTTCTAGGCACATTTGAGGTCCCCTGCTTCCACTTTGACGTGTCTTAGGCGTTTTCCAGTCCTCTTCACAAGCTAGGCGCATTTTGAGGATGGTGCTACTTCTGTTTTCTCTAGCCTTAGACAAATTTCATGCCACCATCTCTCAGCTTGGGCGCATATGAGGGGGGTAGCTTCAAGTTTTCTTCACTCATAATTCTTTTCTACTCCCCCTCACCAGTTGGGCGCATCTAGGGGGAGTAGCTACCAGTTTTCAGACTTAGAATTTTTTTTACCAACTTCATGTTGCTAGGGCGCATTTGACCCCTTGAGCTTCCATTTGTGATGCCTTAGCATTTCTTTAACTCATCTCTTCAAGCTAGGGCGCATTTCAAGTGTCCTGCTTCCAGTTCTCAGACTTAGAAATTTTTTTTACCAACTTCATGTTGCTAGGGCACATTTGACCCCCTGAGCTTCCATTTGTGATGCCTTAGTCAATTTCCATGCCACCACCTTCAGCTTGGGCACATTTGGAGGTGTGAACTTCCACTTTTCACGCCTTAGAATTCTTTTTGGCCTTCATTCCTTGCCAGGGCGCATTTCATGGGTCTAGCTTCCAATTTATGACTTAGAAATTTTTTTTACTTGCCTCCATCAAGGGCGCATTTTGGGGGGTGTACTTCCATTTTTCACTCTTAGAAAATTTTTCATTCACCTTGATTGACTTGGGTGCATATGGAGGGTGGAGGAGGAATTTCTAACACTTAGACAAATTTTGATGCTTCCTCTATGACTTGGGCGCATTTTCAACCCTGTGAAGGCTGGGCGCATTTGAGGGGTGGTGGAGGAATTTTCAACGCCCTAGCAACTTTCATCAGCCTTCTCCATCAAGGGCGCATATAGGGGGGTCCTCAGGAAATTTCAATGCCATAGACAAATTTCTAGGCTCTCTTCTTGACTTGGGGGCATTTTCATGTGTCTACTGCTAATTTGGATGACTTAGAATATTTTCCAAACCTCCTCCTCTTGAGGGCGCATTTAGGAGGGTGGCATGCCAGTTTTCAACGCCTTAGGACGTATCTTAACATTTAGCCATTTCTTAGCCTGCTTGCCCTTGCTTGCTATTTTTAGTAACTGCTTGCTTCTCATACTTATGCAACTCCGTTTATCTTGAAATTCGCCTGACGTGATCCTCATGGGTTAACTGACCTGTTCACACTGGTGTTTCGTGCTGACCTGCTATTTATAGCCCAATTCTGGAGGTGACTTACTATAAATAGTAAGTACTCGGATTGCGTTCAAATTTCACCAGTGGATAGCTTAAAGGATGCTGATCGCGATGGGATACATTAGTTTTCAGAGATTCTGGCGTTTTGCCCCTCATTTTAAGTCCCGAAGTTGGAAACCCTAATCTGACTTGCATGCGCCTCAAATGACTTCCGTTTGACCCCGTTTCTGTTGCATGTTGCTCTGCTCGTGAGACTAGAGTGCTAGGGAGCTGCTGGGGTGACCCTGCTAAAAATAGTAAATGCCTAAAAAAGTGCTCAACCATCTGCCGGACGCGTTTGCATGTCATATTGCCCGAGAGATTTCAAAAAACCTAGAAAAACCCAGTAAATTAGTCTGCATATGAGCACTGGCCAAAAATAGCAAGTCCCTGAAAAATGATCAACTTAGCTTGCATGTCACACTGTTGTGAAGCTCTCGAAAAACCCATAAAGAATATCCTGACATGCATTGAAAAATCAAACATGCAAACCGTAAAAATTGCTCCCGAAGGCAGTACTGTTAAAAAGTCATCATCTCAATTTGCATGCTATATCATCGCGAAACTCTTGAAAAACCCAGAAAGATTCTCCAGACATGCATTGAAAAAGCACACATGCAAACCCTAAAAAATGCTCCCAAAGCCAGAACTTGCTAAAATTAGAAAATTGTCAGAATTCAGTGAAAATTTGATGGGAGCCTTCTTGAAGCCTCCTAATTGCGATGCCAAGCTCAGACTTCAATTCGCTTACTCAAATTAACCTCAAACTGGCCTGAAGAGTGCAAACTCTAATTTACAGACTTAGCCAAAATTTCAACTTGGGCTCAAAGATGGGCACATCCCCGGAAAGATAGATGCAACAAAGAGAGACAGTCGCAAAACCAAAGCCAAAAGACCCGAACGGAGCAAAATTTAGGGGGTTCCCATTTTGAATGGGGTGATGTGTGAGAAGGTCACAACACGCCCCTAGCGGGGTCAAGGGGTAGCACCCCTTGTGGGGGTTTGGGGGTAGCGGACCTAGTGGGGTCAAGGGGCAACGCCCCTTGCGGGGGTTTGGGGATAGCGCCCCCAATGGGGTCGAGGGGCAGCGCCCCTTGCGGAGTCTTGGGGCAACGCCCCTCGCGGGGTCCTAGGGCAGCGCCCTGGACGCGCTCCCTATCACAATACAAGGCGGGGTCGAGGGGCGGAGCCCCTGCCACCAAGCCCAAAATTAAGACCTCCAAAACCATACAAACCTTCATGGCGTACATCATTTTGCATTCACAATAAGTAAAAAAAAGTAAAAATTTAACTTTAAATTTCATGTAATTTTTTGCACTTTTAAAACCCTGCCAATTGCCGAGTCTTGCTGACGGGACTCGCATGGACTCGACAAGTCTGGAAAGTCCACCAGACTCGGCAAGTCCAGCTAGGACTTGACAAGACTTGGCCAAGTCCGAGTCCGAGCCCCCAAGACTTGGCCAGGGTGACTCGACTTGTGAATCACCGAGTCTTGGCGAGTTTGGGTGAGTCCTGTAACCATGTATATAGAGACCAATGACCATGGTACAAAAACTCAGTCTTGCAAAATTTGGTAGGCCAAACATTTTACTTGGACTTAGTATTTGACAAGAAGGGGTAAAAACATGTCATTAAAAAATACATAAATTCATAAAATAAACTGAACATGCAAATTATTGAATTTAGAGACATAATGGATAATGGATGCTCTCCTCTCACACAAAGGGAGGAAGCTCCTTACGATGGAAGCTTGATGCTCATGGGCTATAGTGTGATGTTCAATGGCTTCATTACCTATGCTTTGGTGAATAGTGTCTACTTAACAACTTGGGTTGTGTTGATGAGTTGCTTTCTTAAATGGTTTAGTTCTCTTTGGGCTTCTTTGGAGACTTGGTCTTCTTTGTAAATCCAAGTTTTTGAGGGATGGTTGTATGCATTCCATGTTTCCTTTTTTATAGGCTGGGGCACCAACAGATCCCCCCATTTATTGAGCAAAAAAAGAAGCTAAAATCTTAAAAAGTAAATACAAAGTGATGAATTTGCAATGAAAATCCATTGATCCAATAATTCCTAAGATATTGGTTCTTTCCTTTAAACCCCTCGGTCTTGGTTCGGTCCGGCTCCAATTTGTGGTCCGGGTCTGGTTCGGCTTGGGTCTGGATAGGGTCTAGCCCACAGCCTGTGGGTTCGTCTCGGATGGACCCAAATCGAACCCAGACAAAATTTGGGTGGATTTTGCAGATTCATTTTTTTATTTTTTATTTTTTGACTTTTTTTGAACTCTAAAAAGTCTCATTTGACCCCTAAACCCTAAAATGATGTGTGCCATGAAGGTTTGTGTGGATTTGATGGTCTTAATTTGGGTCGTATTATGAATGCAAAATGATCTATGCCATGAAGGTTTGTGTAGTCTTGGAGGTCTTAATTTGGCCTTGGTGGTGAGGGCTTTGCCCCTCGACCCCGCCCTGTATTGCGACAAGGAGGGTGCTAGGGGCGTTGCCCTCGGACCCCGCAAGGGCCTCTGCCTCTAAACCTCGCTGGGGGTGTTGCCCCCATACCCCCACAAGGGGCGTTGCCCCTCGACCCCACTGGGGGCGTTGCCCCTAGAACCCCACGAGGGGCGTTGCCCCTCGACCCCATTGGGGGCATTGCCCCTAGACCCCCATGAGGGGCGTTGCTCCTCAACCCCAATGGGGGCGTTGCCCCAGACCCCCACAAGGGGCGCTGACCCTCAACCTTGCTGGGGGCACTGCGCCTAGACCCCCACAAGGGGTGTTGCCCCTTGACCTCGTTGGGGGATTTCCCTCAAACTCCCCTTGAATTCATTTGATTTTCTAGGTACTCTCCAAGTCCAAGTTTCCAAGTTTTCCTACAAGTCTTCATCTATAATATCGTCATCCAATTGGACAATCTTGCCCCCAGACCCCCACGAGGAGCGTTGCACCTCAACCCCAACGCCCCCAAACCCCCACGAGGGGCAACACCCTTCTATCCCATTGGGGGATTGCCCTCAAACTCCCCTTGAATTCATTTGATTTTCTAGGTACTCTCCAAGTCCATGTTTCCAAGTGTCTTCATCTATAATATCATCATCCAATTGGACAATCTTCCCTGATGTTACTTGATGCTTACCTACAAGGAGAAATGCAACAATATAGTTAATTTTAGTATATAATATATGTCATGGCATTTGAGTTTGACTAATTGACATTCTAATATTTTTTTATTTTTATGATGGGTTTGTTTATTATACAATATATGATGCTATGTGTAGTATTTTGAACTTAATTATTGTTGTAAATATGTATATATTTCTGATTTTTATATGTTTTTGTATTAACGAACCCAAAACGAACCCAACCCCAAATTTTTTTTGCCCGAACCCACGAACCGAATTGTTGAACCCGAACCCGAACCCGAAACTGAACCAGTAACTTAGAATAATTCAATTGTTAATCATAATATGATATTCATTTCATCAATTCATAAATAGTGAATACAAAGTACAAACTATAAATTTACAAGCTCATAATTGAGAGTCAAAACTAAATTAAATTACCTAAAAAAGAAATGCATAGCTTCATTGAGCAAGAAGCTTAGTAATTAGAGCTATCATTTGATGGAACTGTCACAAACTACTCCTCTTGTTAGTGGAACTGCTAGACCCAACTAGTTCTTGCAATGAGACCTTAACCAATATTGGTTGCACATATTAGTTTTCATGAGATGCTTTAGCTACTTAGGATCTACATTCCACCATGTTGGTGGGATCTCTTTGTACTCAAGTATCTTTCGATCAATGAGATGCAAGACACTATTCATATCAACAAATTTCTCCTCTCTCATAAAGGTAAGCTTGTTCTTCTTAATAGAAAGGATAAAACAATATCTGGACCAATTCCTCTCAACAACAAAGGAATTAGAAAGCTTGTGAAAGGAGTTGAATGACTATTGTCTGCAACAATTAGAGGCCCATATGATCCCAATTAGATTTGTCTTGTGCCATAGTGTGTCTATCTATTTTTTCTGAATTTTTTTAGTCATCGAGTTCAAAAAATTTAATCGACTTAGCTTTGATTGTTGAAGCTTCCTCCATGTTGTACATTTCCTTGAGGGCCTTCATGAAGCCCTTCTTGCCTACCTTCTCATCAACACAACTTTGAGAGGCCTCTCCACAAACCAAATGGATTCAATGCATATATGGCCATGAATAAAGGGGTTTTAATATTCTTCCATATCCTTTGAAAGGTGGGATTAAAATGATCAAGTTAAAGTTGTTGTGTGGGGTCCCTTTAATGAACTGTGGCCTTCATCTAGTCAAGCATGTTGTCTCTGCATTGATAGATCTTTCCAATATTGGAATTATTAGAATCCCCAAATTTGATGAAGACAAAAATATGGGATATAATAGATGTGATGCATCTCTCATTTGGCCAAAATGTATCACTGACTACCACCTTCTTCACCTTCTTCCCTTGCTAAATCCTAGAATCCCACCACCTTATCCACTCCCATGTGATGGTCATTAGTCATAAGGGCTCTTGAAATATTAAGGATCCCCTTCTATAAGTGAAGATACAAACTTGATCTCTAATAGCTCAAGAAATTCCTTCCTTGAAAAGGATCAAAAAAGGGCCAATGATGTGATGTGTGGTGGTTGCATATGAATGTCTACTTGTAGCATATTCTATGACTAACTTGACCCAATCAATCATTGCTAATGTCCTTGAGTATATTATTTATTGGATGCATGCAATAAAGGGTCTAGTAGATGTGCCTCGAGGTAGCCTCAACTAACTTACCTACTGTACTACATGTATACACTGCATTTGTCACCACTTGCATTGCATTAGAAATGTCACACTTCTTAATGGCACCTCTTCAAACCTAAAACTGAAACTGAAACTTTGCATTCTTGTCCTTCCAAAACAATCAACTTCCCTAAGCAAGTAAGGGCCTGCCTTACATGTTTATGTAACTATTGCATTGATGAGTTGGCAATGTCTACTATTTGTCCATCTATCTATGATGATATTGCATCAATGTGTCATTCATGTGACCTTCATCTCCTCCATTCAGAAGTTAAGCTTGGAGTATTTTTTTTTGATATTGTGATTCTCGATTTTGTTTTGCCAAGAGGCACATATGATAGTTTTGCTTGGCAAAAGCTTCCTTCAAATAAGGAAAAAAGCAACATGATATTGAATACAATTAGCAAAAAAGAATTAGCCAATGGCATTATTTGTGTTGTCTCTCACCTACACATGAAACAATTTTATAATCGGTTTTGAAATTATTGCTGAATTTGTGGCCTTTAGCTTCCTCCTTGGTTTCACTGCGCCCCCGTCAAAGGTAGTAAATGTGGGATGTGCAAATAGCTCTCTAGAAGCCTCGAGGAAGTAGCAGATGGTAGACAGATGTTCTCATTGTACAACCTGAACATCTCTTCCCTTTGGTCAAGTGTTAATCTTATTACAAGGTCTAACCCCTTTATCAAATATATTAAGGAGGTGTGGATTAACTCTCATAAGGCTTTCCTTATATTAAAAGTCCAAAATATTGCATTTCCAATGTTGGCTTCCTCCTGAAATACAACCCTTGTTTATGCTAGCTGTCATTGCAAACTGGCACAAATGGCTTTGCTTGTTGAATGGCCCATTATCGCCATCTTGGAAAGGCAATCAAAATGCAAAGCACTCCCAACAACTGAACTTTCAGTTTAGTTGGCTTGACTGCCCTTACTCATTCGCCTATGGCCACTTTGTGTTCATTGCCCATTTCAATCTACTCATTGTTACTTAAGTAATTCATCTTGGCCTTGAACACTGAAACAAAGAAAAGATAAAATCAATCTGAATTAAATTACAACAATCTATTTAGGCTTTCTAAAACGTAAAAACAACTATATTTTTTGGTCATTTTAGCACATCGCAAGTGCATTAAAGAAAACAACAATATTTATAGGCATTTTAGCACATTGCAAGTACAAAAAGCAACAACAATTTCTTTAGCACATTGAAGTGCAAGGAAAAACCAAGCAATTTTTATATCCACAGATAAAAAATACAACTTCTTTTTGAAGCTCATTTCAAGTGAAATAGAGATAGCATTCATACATTACAAAACAACAAAAAAAAGTATAACACGTTATGATTGAACTCATTTCAATAACTATGTATTACTCTTTAAGTTTATTGTTGAACAAATGAAGAAACACAAAAAAGCCACATTTTAACATTTTGTCTGATACAAACATTGCAAAGTGAAGAGTGAAGAGTGGACATACCTAGAGAGATCATGGCTTGACCTTCAAATATTCTTCTTCCTCTTCTTTCTTTTTTCCTTAAAAGCTGTTTCTTTGTCGCAAATGCTAAAGGTAATGGGCTATGAGTTTATACAACTTTATGGGTTACGTTAGGGTGGGGACATTGGTGGGCCTCCCATATAGGTTTTAGGATTTGTTGTTTCTAAACATTCTGCAACTGTCAACAATTGACAGCTGTGAGATACGTCCTGATGTCCTTAGGATTGTTGAGGGACATCAGGTACATCCAGACATCTCTTTTCAAGTTTATTATTTTGGGGATGCCCCTTTTTTTATTCTTTTAATGGATGTGGAGGATCCCTGAGTACCCGGGATGTTTGAGATCTCCAAGACAGCCCCGAAACCTTGGGGATGTGTCCCTGGAGTATGCTGGATCACACATAGATTTAATCAATCCTTTTATAATTTGATTTATGCATCTTTGAATCCAGGATTGCTGCTGTTAATGCTTTGGATATAAGGTGAATTATTGTTGCTTTTTATCCTTTGCAGGTATTGAAAGATGGCCAGGAAAACAAATTCACAGTCATAATTACCGTGTTCCTGATCCATTCCGAGATGAGGTGCTTAAACACTCAATTAATCAAGAGTTTGATTCTGTCCTACAGCCAGAATATGAAGTTTCGATAACCTAAAAACATTGCTCAGTAATTCAAAAGAATTTAGCAAGTATAAATACGTTTCCAAAAATACCAAAAAATAAAATGCAAAAAAAAAAACTTGATATGGAAATCCTCTATAACAAGCGTCTTATTATGCAATTTTTAGCTAGTAGTTGGACTTAGAGACAACCTTCTAGGAGTTAAAGCATTGCATACAATGAGATAGACCATAATATTTTCACAAAGTTGTTTATGAATATTATAATCATTTAGATCAGTTTTCTGTTTTACTTGTTGATTGTCTTTCTGGTGTCTTTATTTTCTTCCACATTTAATCTCCTGAATCTTCCTTTATAATGCTTATGATAGTATTCTAGTTTATTTATTTTATGTATCATATATTTTTGTTTGCAATTTCAATGCTTCTTTGAAATGGGATATCTTCATGTGCATTGGATCTTATATGCATGCCTTCCAAACATTTGTTGTGAATATAATCTGGAATAACTAGAAGCCAAGCTGGTCAGTTTCCCAAGATTTTGAAGATGCAAAAACAATGCTCCAAGTGCTTATCATCATTAACAAACACATTAATACCACATGGAGACATTTGGCTTGTGATCCTTTTGTCATGTTATTTTGAAATGTATAAATCATTATATGAATAAAAGTATGGCTTATTACATCTAAATATGTTATGAGTATGGATATAGAGATTGGGTCCCCAACCTTAAGCTCAAGATTCTAGTGACTCATAATAACATATAAGTTGTAATGTCCCCTTCTCAATCCTAGGCATTTTTGTGATTGTTAGCCTATTTCTGAAGACCCATAGGCTACTCGGAGGCGTTTTAGGGTTTCCAAGATTCTTGGAGGTTTCTCGTCAAATTTTCAGGAGATTGTCGTAGGAATTTGCCAGAAGGGTTTCTAGGTCTTCCTGGGTTTTTTGAGAACCTTGGTGGGTAGTCACTGCTATTTTTAGCAGTGTCTTTTTTTAGTACTTACTATTTTTAGTAAGTCACTGTTGCTTCTCAGAATGTGCTTATTTTGAGTTTGGAGTCACTTATTATTTTTAGCAATATGCTATTTTTAGTAAGTGTTATTTTGGGCAACGGTCTTGGGAGCAATTCAGTACAGGGTTACTATTTTTGGTAGTGGTGGCAGTTGTAGTGGTTGGTATTCTGGTATTTTTAGCAGTTGCCTTCTCCATTGTCCTTGGAGTTCGAAAATGGAAAGGTTGGCAACTTAAGTTCATTTTATAATGTTAAGTCACTTTTTGACCCCCACGCTTAGAATGATCAACTTAAGTTGTTTTAAAAGGGGGAATATGAGTTTGGACACCAAGTTTGAGGACTTAAGCATTTTAAAAGTTAAATTTATGCATATTCAAAGGTGGACACCAAAAGTGAAGGGGTTAAGTGATTTTAATAAAATATAATATTCTCCAAAAGTGGCATCCGATTTTGAGAGGGAAAAGCAATTCAAATTCCTAGGTCTCAAAGGCTATATAAGACCCTCACTTGCTCTCATTTGTTCATGCTGATTTTGATATAATGAAGTGCTGCCGAAATGCAGGATCTCCTTGGGCTTTGAGGACGAAATCCCTCCAAGTCAACTTTAGTTTCGAGATTGAGAGATATCTCCTCGCTGAGGAGTGTTGTAGCTCCATCTCAGGGGTTGTAGTTGAGCTTCTATTCGTGATGGCTATCTTATTCATTTCAATTATTGCTAGTTTTGATGTCTTCTAGATATATTTTGGTGTGTGTGTGTGATAGTTTGCAGCTTTGGAGGCATTTTTGGTGTGTTATATCAGACTTTGACGTTGCTGGTTTGTGCCTAGCTGATCCACCCTTTTGCTCACGCTAAACAAAGAAGTGAATATCATTTTGTGGGTGTTGGCTCATTGTTCTTCTCATGCTTGGGTGCCACTTTGCTCAAGGTTTGGTAATTTTTGATTTAGAAATGGATTTTTAAGAGCTGGTCGATCTACCTAGGAGGCTGTACCACTTGGCTGAGGGTGTCTTGGGATTTGGGCCAGTGCTAATCAGTCTTGTTTGTGGTGGCTTACTACCTTGTTTGGGATGCTTAGCATTATGGAATCATTTGCAAGTGGTTTGGTGAGATTTCATTGAGTATTGGAGGAGATATGCTCATTTCATGAGAGCTGGTTAGGGTTTCGTGCTTGCTGTTTGTGCATATTAGATTGTTGCGCCAGTCATATCAGACCTGATACTCCTTTATCTTCTCATGTTTTATGATGCCTAATTGTTCCTATGTTGCAAGGATTGTTTCTTGATTCAGTGGGCTATCGTGTTGACTTGATTATCTCATAATATCTTGTACTGAACACTCATTGTAATGCTGAATTGGTAGTACCAATCAGCGATTTGATTCTTGTTATTTTGGATACTTACCCTACTTAACAAGTAGTGCTCCCGCTGAATAAGTGGTCGAGTTCTTTATTTACTTTCTTGTTATTGCCCGCTGAACAAGCGAAGGTTGGTCGACTTGTTGCCAAATGCATTTTCCTTTCTTGTAATTCCCGCTGAATAAGCTGATGTTTACTTTCATGCACTTAATTATGATTACTCACCCCATTGAAGAAGTGGTAGCTTAGAGGATTTTCAATATTGTAAGCCAACCACCTTCTGCTCTCACCTTGCCCACATCGGGATCTGGGTGATCAGAAAGTTGAAGGTGTTCATTTCCAGTTAGCTTATCTTTCTAGTAATTGCAAGATCCCCTTTTCACTGTATGCTCTCACCTTGCCCACACTGGGATTTGGGTGATCAGAAAGTGGAGGTTTGCTTATTCAATTGCTTATCTTTGCATTTTAGTTAACACTAACGGGTGAAATTTGTGGAAAAAATTGGGGTGGATATTACATAAGTGCAAAATATAAGAAATCAATTGATTGCAAGCTACATCCCAGAATGCTTTGTGATCAAGAGAATAGTCAAAATAATTTAGACTGCAAAGATGATTTTGGATTTCTAAGGTTGGGATAGATAGGTCTCTTTATAGGATAAATTAGACAACCATTGACCACTTTCATGCATATTCAGTTTGTGAAGTGGAAAGTTCAAGAATTTCCACAACTCATAATGGTGCTTTTTCCTAAAATGTGTCTTCTGTATTTTTTTTTTTTCAATTTGTGGTGGTACCTTTTCGTGGTTTAGTCATATACTCTTCATTTCAAGATTGCTTAAATTATATCAATATATCCTTTGCTTATGAGATTGTATAATTCCTATAAATATATTCCCTAATTTTTAAATTGGCCTCTACTCGTATTAAATTGCAAGAACAAAGTAAACTATTTCTTTTGTCTTTTTTATTTGCAATCATGATATGCAAGAAGCATTTCAATTGTAAAAGAGCTCAGTTCTGTTTGTCATAAGCAAACATGTCAAGCTACTCATGGGCTTATACTGGCTTCTTAAAGGTTTAAAATTCAATTTGATTTATTGAAGGGTTGCAACGAGACAATTGTTTTCACTTGGATTTCAGGTTGTAGTCATAATTGGGAACTCATATAGTGGTGAAGATATTGCTCTAGAGTTGGCGGGAATTACTAAACAAGTGCACATATCGGTGAGGTCAAGAAAATGTGATGTCCTTGTGACAAACCCATTGGATGGCCCGTACAACATCTTTCTGCACCCTGAGGTATTTATTTATTTAAATAAATTTCGTGTTGAATGATCTTTTATGTAATAGAATATTTTTGAGTCTTTGACATTGATGGGTGGCTTTGACTTCAATGTTATGGATTTCATGCTAGTTACTTTATAAGAAAGAGCCCAAACTTGAAAACGGCAATAATACTATTGGCTGTTTTATTGAATTTGACACAGATAAAATCTTTATGCCAAGATGGTACTGTCAATTTTGAAGATGGTGCTTCCATTGTTGCTGATTCTATTATCCATTGCACAGGGTAGACTATTCTGCTCTATGTCTTTATTAAAATGCTACTAAATTAATATTGCTTTGTAATGATGTCAAAGAGTCTACTTAAAACAAAGTAGCATTTGACATCTGCATGGTTTACTGTGCTTTATCTCTTTCCATAACATGCATCAATCTGGTTCTGATGTTTCCTTCTTCTTACAGTTATTCATATTATTTCCCCTTTCTGGATACAAAGGGAATTGTGACTGTGAATGACAACTGTGTGGGCCCATTGTATGAGCATGTTTTTCCACCCCTACTAGCTCCTTCACTTTCATTTGTAGGCCTACCGTGGCAGGTTTGTAAAATGTAAATCTGTCAAACAAGTGGTGATTGATGATAACATAAATAGAGAAATATTAAGTTTTATCAAAATCTCTTTTTTCAAGGTTTAACCCACCAAATTAATCTCGTGGAAACAATTTTCTTTGGTTTCAGGCAATACCTTTCGTAGTATGTGAGTTACAGTCCAAGTGGATAGCACATGCATTGTCTGGGAAGGCAATACTTCCATCAAGAAATGACATGATGGAAACTGTGAAAGATTTCTGTGCTCGTAATGAGACTGCTGGTCAGCCCAGACATTACACTCATATCCTTGGCCCTCATCAGGTCAGTCAAATGCTGTCTGCTTTGACTGTTGTCTTTTTTCCAATCTGCTTAAGAAAATAAAGAGTTTCTATAGAATGTTTATCTGGTTAAGCCAAGGCCAGTGGCTATACCTCTATCTTTTTCATTTACTACCAATCAGACATGCACTCTCCTCATACGATTAAATCCAGAAAACTTTAACCATTCATCTCAGAACAAAATTATCATTTGAACTGCTGGTTCCCTATCAAGGATGATCAAGGCTTGGTGTGTTGCATGGTAGCCAATATGCATAGGTATTGCAGAGTTAACACTGGAGACAATACAGGTATATATATAGACATCAGTAAACTTAAGCTGGCGTATCCTGGAATCTCCTATAGAAAGAGGTTAAATATGCCATATAAGTGACCTGGATGTTTTTTCTCTTGTAGCTGATAGCTGGTTGAAGAGTATTAAATGGGAAACAGAAAAATAGACAAGTATTTTTGCTGATTTTTGCATGACAATTTATACTTTTAGTAGAAAAGAGCATTCTTATCAATGCCGAAAGTGGTACTTGTAAGAAAAGAAGGCAATAGAAAGGGTTGAAATGCCTGTGTATTGAAGCTTTACTCGGTCAATCAAAATTGGAAGTGTATTAAATGGTTCTAGCATGTACTAATAAATTCATTCCCCAATTTCTATTTGCAACTTTCTTGTAGCAAATGAAAATTCAAGATTATTTTAAAGTTGCTGCAATATAGGTTAAGTAGGACTATCCACTACTATGAAGTAGGAGCAACAATCAAACAACATGAAATAGATCTATTTCTTTTTGATCTGAATGGAGGATAGGGGTTTCTAATTTGATTTTGAGCTTTCAACTTTTTCCCGATGTCACATGGCCTTTCATAAGTTGTACTTCCATATTAATATGTATTATTAATTCCTTTACTTCAAAAAATTGAATTTCCATCTATAAGTTTTGTAATAATTTTTTCACCAAGCTAGATAATATTGAAAGAAATTGTATGTCGTCATTCCCCTGTACCCCTGTAACATCATATCCTGTTTTTGGTTGAATATCATACCAATGCCCGTACCCTTGTTTCCCGTATCCAAAACGGGTCCCTTCATCTGAATATTCTATTCTAAAATAACTTCCATTGACTTCAGATTCAAGGTGGAATGAATTCGTAGAACTTCTTAATCAGATTTAGATGGTTCATAAAGCTAATCATGTGGTTGTGAGCATTTTCTCAGATTCTCTGTTTTGCTTTGCTATTGCTTACAATTATTGGAATCTCAATCCGCATTTGAGAAGCATTTTGGACCTGTATCTTACCTCACAGATCTTTTCTACTGGCAGTCCGAATATATCAACAGGCTTGCTGATCAATGTGGATGTGTCCATGTGGAGGCTTGGAGGAAGGAGATGTATGACGAAACTTTAAGAAACAGAAACAAACATCCACAAACATATTGTGATGAATGGGAGGACCATTACTGGGTTGAGAAAGCACTGCTATCTCAATCAGATAGTATGCTGACTTTTTAGTTGTTTGCAGTTTGGATTTCATTTTTTTCTAATGAGGGTCAAGAGCTTTGAGGAAATAGAATCATTAAAAAAGAAAATGAATGAGATAATATTTTTCTTAGCTTTTCTTTTTAACAATGTTTTATGCAAGATATCAGCTTCTATTTCTAATTGCATTAAGCTATCACTAATATCCAGTCCTTTGTGGCTTTGTAGGGAAGAATATTTCCATTATATGAATCAATTTGTTATCAGACTTCTAAGCTCTATAAAGAAAAAAAATTCTCATGTGAAAAATTCTAATCTCTATGAAGAATTAAACTTCTAGCTTCATTGGCTTTCCATTGAGATCACAAGGCTGGTGAACATTACCGGTTTCTTTTCTGCCACTAGATGTCCATCTACTTTTAGATTTAGGAGATGTTCCAGGGTTAAAACACTGCTTCTTGCTAGGATTGCCTAGCGTGTGCCTATTATCCAAGACATTTGGTGGACATTAGCATGTTTTGCATTGGCCTATTGGCAATGGTTGTTGATGATGATGATGTTGATTTCTCACCCGAGCCTTCCTGCATATATGTGACAATGACTATTACTAGTCTTGATCTCTCATTTTAATCTTCGTTCACTTTGTGCTTCATTTAGGAGCCCTATCCTCACATGGCTATTTCTACTTCTACTTGTACATAGGTCCTTTAGTTTGGGGTTCAACCACTTTTATTTTGGCTCTCTTAGGGCAGGTCCCCATGTGGCTGCTTAGATTATTTTGGTTAGCACTCACTGCTCAACTTATTTAGGAATTATTTGTGGAGCTGGTCCATGAGTATTTAATCTTTCTGCTTATTTTTTAGCAGTCATCTTAAATTTATATTTATAGTATTAATAATAATTTGTGTAGTTAAAAATTAGAAAAAAAAGAATAAAAAACAAATATTAAAAAAAGGAAAAGAAACTAGTGGAGCCATGTGACATTTTTGACAATATGCAGTTGCTGTTTATTTCCAACCCTCTTATTTTTTCATAGCTTATTTTCAATTCCTAAACAATAGCTGCTCCTTTAAAATAGGGAAAGATTCCAAATTATTTTTTTCCCATAATAATTTTTTTGCATGGGAACACTTCAACTACTTAAATTTAAGCAGAAAACACCATTAAGCAGCCACATGAGGACATGGGATTAGTTTCTTTTCTTTAGCTCTCAGTGTTTAGTTTCTTTCATAACTTATGGCCCTTATGCCCTAGTACTTCTATATTGTAATTGAAAGTATTTTTGAATGCCCTTGACCCACTTTGGTAAGCTTTGGGCATTAATTTGTAATGTTTTCTAGTTTTTCTTCATATAATGGTAAAGTGGAATTATTCCTCCATTGAATAATATTGCAGCATAGGTTGTTTATTAGAACTTTGGCATACTTTCTAAGTCAGCTTTCTCTTCATTGTGTTATATTCAAAAGAAATAACCTTCTAAATTGTACAATTATATAGTTTATTGACTTGATTTTAAAATATGCCAAAGTCTTTGTGACTATAAATTTACAAGACAACTCATCTTGCTAATTCAATGTATTATTGTTTGAAATTCAAGATAGGTTGAAAATTAGATGTTAGACATAATGGAGAACTCATAGCCCTAGTATTGCAATGCTTAAAGTGTTGTCCATGACTAAAGGCCATACGTTCCTTGAAAAATACAATCACAATATATCAGGGAATGAGTTTAATTGTAGACATATAAAATAACTCCCAACACAAGAATCTACCACCAAAAACTCATGGTGGAAAAACTTAATGTGGAATGTGTCATCTCATAAGCTTAGTATCGAGCTAAATCCAATTACAAAATAGATATAGAGTTGTACAAGTGTAACTCCACCATGGAGTTTAAAACATTAAGATTTCTTTGTCAAAATTTTATAGGTTGATCTAAATGAGAAGTTGGCATATATTCCTAAATTAATCTTGTTTGAGATCTCTTGAATTAGTTTTTTTTTGGTTGTCTCGTAGCCTTTCACTAGTCTACTTCAAGATTAGTATGTGTTGTGCATGCACTCTTAAATGTTATTTCAGAATTTTGGATTCTCATTTTAGTTAAAACATCTTTTTCCTCATATATAGACATATACATGTTTAAAAAATGTAGTTTGGGGGTTTCACATACTTTCATATCTTAATTTTTTAAGTTTTGAAAACACTTATATACTTGTAAATAGTGAAATTTGCATACCTATGTCAATTCTCATTTAGTTTTGGGCCCATTTGGATGGAATGTCTTAATACAATCATGTATCAATAAATGTCATACTCTTGGTTAAATTTGGGTTCATTGCATGACCCTCCATATATCCCTAGCTACAAATACTTCCATAGATTCAATCTTATCCAATACCATTTATGCTTATCCTTATACATTTGTCATTATTAGCAAGTGGTTGCACTTATCATTATACACATCCATGCATTCATTCATCACCTTGAGATATGTGCATCCTTTAGGTCAATCCCATGGTGTCCAAGATAGATCCACAACCACATGGATCTGACCCTTGGTTTTTAAAATTTCAAATTCAATTTTTTTCCAACTACTTTTCTACCAGCTATTATGAGCTAACTTGGTACACATTTAAGAATTTTTTTGTGATGTATTGCTATTTAAGCATATTCATTCATTCATTTACCCAAGTCTAGGAGCATCACTAAAAATTCCTAAGCATATGAAGGAGAAATCATTCAAGGAATATTTTAATTTGGAGCACTAAAAGGAACTAGAATTTGTAATAAACTCATTTATGACATTTGCATGTTTAAGTGTTATCTTTGATGTTTGCTTATGATCATAAAACCAATCTAATCAAGGGGTTGACCTAGGAGAACATGACCCTTCTAATTTGACATTCAGTAGACATCATATCAAGGCAACAAATATTGGAGACACATAGGTTACATGATGGTTTTGTGCATGATAATATTTTCACAAAGCATAGGGTCAATCTCATAGAGCTTAGATTCAACTTGCAAATAATTTGTGATAGTTGTAGTTTTTTTGATAATGTAATGTCCCCAATTTTTATGAGTCAACATATAATTAAATGATTAATTTTAAGTTGTTGGAAAATGTTAAATTATTTAATTATATGTTGTTGGAAAATGTTAAATTATAAAGACAACTTAAATTAATTATTTTATTGGTGCACAAGTAACTCAAGTTTAGAAAAGAAAAGAAATTAAATAAGTTACTTTTGAATGTATTAAAAAAGATAATTAAATTAAAAGTGAAAAGGGAAAAAAGGAGAATTCAATTAGGGAGGAGCTATGAGGAGGGATGAATAAAAATTTGTGGGAGGATTGTTGCAGACATACTGGTTTTGAATTTGGAGAGCAGGTTTTTGGTTGGTTGAACGGAGTTTACCAGAGCCTTTTGGAGAACGAAAAACCCAATAAAAAAATATCGGCTCCGATGGTGTGATTATCCACCCTGGCTAGTATAGGTGAAGTCTGAATGATTTCGCATTGGATTTTAATGGTTGAAGCTTTTACTATTTTCTGAAGGTTTTCAGGCAAACAGAAAATTGCAATTTTAATTCTATTTGCATTAATTAAAACACAATCAGGTATGGGTGTCATAGTTTGAGGCTTACTGTTGAGTGGCGTAAGTGGTCTTTGTTGGCATAATAATTTCTTGGCTATGCAATTGAAGTGGTTGGTTGTATCTCATACATATGGTCAGCAGGCAAGATTTATTTGATGGCGTATTATTATAACTCTAGGCGTGAGGTTTAGAGTATGTGTGGAACCGTCTTTATATTTGTAGTTCATTGGCAGCTGGTTATGGTAATTTCAAATAACCATTCATTGTTAAAGAACTAGTTTATTCTTCTACCATTTGAGGGCAATACCGTGAAGTGGTCTTTCACTAAGGTTGATTTAGATTGAAAATTATTTCACTAGCAGATACTTATTATGATAAAATTAAGTGAGGCAAGGGAGGTATCGACCACAAAGTTGAGATGAGTCATATTTGATGTGGAATACTTGGGAAGTTCGTAGCATATGAGGTTTCCAGACTATGATGTGGCCAGACTTTGGGGTTGGCTTTGAAGCTTAAAACTCAAGAAATTGCCATGTAAGTTTATTATGATTATTCACTAGTGCAAGGAGGCTATTATTGAGTCGCAAGGTTAAAGGAGGAGACACACAGATTCCACTGTGTATTTCATTTCATAATTGTCACTACCATTTCCAAGGCACGAGTTTTAAAAATAATGGGCAATGAATATTGGTGAAGGAATTAATACTTATTTTCTTGCATCGAACTATTAAATGGGCGCCACCAAATTGGAGGAGTTTGATTATTTGAGGGGTTTTGATGTTTGAAATTCAATGCACACCATATTGAAGAGGGTTGATGCTAAGGGCTATTATGGGAGGCGCAACATGAAATAGGACTAGCAGCTGAAAATTAATTTGCTAGTGTTACTGTGACTATATATTGAAGATATTGTGAGTTTTAATAAGGTCTACCTTCCACTCAGCTAGGCGTTGCACTTTTTTTTATTGATCAAAGAAATATTATAAAGAATGATAGCTACCAACTACTAGTTGAATGAGTAAAAACAATACAAATTAGTAGCAAAATACAATGAGCCAAAAAATGGCCATGATAAAATTAAACAAGAGGCTGATACTTGATTTGAAACACTTATACACAAATTCATACTGCAGCTGTTTTGAAGTTGCTTAATCTGATCCTGAATTTGATGAAGTTGGGTCATGGACATTACATTTTTCTTTGACAAACCGTGAAGATGTGAACACAAAAAAACAATTTGAAAAACTATTCCAGAGTAAAGCATTAGAATACCAGTTTCCTAAAAATAGTTGTTTAAAAACACAACAGTACATCAGGCCTTTCAAATATGTCTCAAAATAACTTGTTTGATAGAATCAACAATCACATCATTATGCAATCCAAATCCCAAAAGGGCTTCTTTCCAATTTAGTTTATGATGAAAAATAGCAAAAACTTTATTAAAGATAACATTCCATTGTTTCTTAACAAATGGACAAATCCCAAAAAATATGTTTCATATTCTCGATAAAAAGGCAAAAGGGGCAATTAACTGGATGGATCTTAATGCATCTTAGTCTGTTTCCAACCAACAATTTATGATGTAAAACTTTCTAGACTAGCAATTGAGTATCCACTTCAGTTTTGGATTTCCATATTTGTGTTGGGCGTTGCACTTTACCTAAGTGTTTATTCTGTTAAAAACTAAGTTGTATATGTTGGGGGAGTTTATTATCTGCTACAGCTTCAGAAAGGGATTGCTTGGACACTTACAGGTTACCATAAAAAGTAATTATTGTATATGTTGGATATTGAAAATATTTATATGTTGAGTTTTATATCTGAGTTAAATATCTCAGATGTTCATACATATTATGATTAATTGTATATAAAGTTTATCAATAAATTATGTAAGTTCCAATATTGTGACAAACCCAAAGAACATACAAAAAATTCTTATCCTCCATACAATACAAACTGGTTGATGTTTATCCTTGAAGTTTTATTAGAGGGAGTTGTTATAGTGGAGAGTAACCTGGAACAACATTTAAGTGGAGTGTTTAATGAAATGTCTGAGCAATTAAATTGGTGAAATTTGAAAAAATTGCTTAGGAATTTAGGGGGGAATACTATAGACAAGTACACCAAAAATATCATTTTTTTGTATTGAGATGATCTTATTATGTGTAGCATTGGTAATCATTCCTCATTTTTATTCCAAGAGGTAAGTGCCTAATTCCCTTGCATCCAGTTTCTAAAAATTGCAATTCAACTTATCATTCCTAGCTCAAAAGTTTAATTTAGGTTAATTTTGTGTTGATTGTTGTGTGTATTTAATCAACCTAGATTAATCCATATAAAGCAATTTATTTATTTATATTTTTGGTGAACTCAATAGCTTTTACACAACTTAGCTTTCCCCCTAGGGTTATATCCTTCAATAGTTTTTTTATATCTATCATTTTTTTTATGTTATATCTCATTTTTAGATCTAATTAGGGCTTCTTCTCCTTGCATGTTGATGCTTCATTAACACATCTTCATTTTAGGGTTGTAGCTTTAGATGTGCGACCTTTCTTTTACCCACCCCATTGACCTTTGTTGGGGCCTCTTAGGGTTTTTGGATTTGAGTATTAATTGATTTACATTATATCTTACCTTATTTCCACATCATTTGATTCATTGCATTAAGGTTTTTGGGCCTTTATTGCATAATCTTTTGAACCTACCCTACCCACCCTTGGATAGATCTTCATTGTTATATCTTTATATACAAACACTCATGGGGCCCCTAATATTTGACTATATTCATGTTTCTTGAAACAAGCCCAATGTTTAACCCAATGAATTTACTTATGTTTTAACCCACATGTGAATAGTTTACGTTTGTGTTGGGTGAAAATTATGTAATCAGCTTTCGATAGATTACACAACTTGGACTTCAGCCACAGCTATGTGAGATATGAATCTCTCCTCTCGGAAAGGGGAGGCGCCCTTCTTACTGCTAAGAGAAACAATAGTAAATCACACAAGTAATTACAAAATGTACACGAAATTCACGGAGTGGGCTGGGGTGTGTTACATTCATCCTTCAGAGAAGATGCCAATGCTTCACGGTTGGAAGTTCCGAATTCTTGATAACTCTGAAACTAACAACTAGCAGTAATACCAATATCCTCATCTCGCCAAAGCTGGCCGAGATACCGTAAGTAATTAACAACAAACAAATAAAATTAAAAAGGAAAGCTCAATAAGGCACAAAGTCGCTCCAGAGTTTTATCAATGTTGATCCGGTGATAAACGTACTTCATTTGCTACGCTAGAAGCACAAAAGTCTTTAGATGCAACAATTAACAATATGAATGATTACAAGCACAAAGTCTTGTGATCATCCAACAAGAGTGTCAATAGCACGAATGATTACAAGCACAAAGTCTTGTAGATCCTTCGACAAAGTATCCAAGAGTATGAATAATTACAAGCACAAAGTCTTGTAGATCACTCAACCAGAACATGCAAGAGCATGAATGATTACAAGCACAAAGTCTTGTAGATCATTCAACCAATGATAAAAGAAATACAATGCAATCTAAATAACGAATGTAACACAAAGTTTACATCAACTACTTAGAGTCTTTCAGATTCCTCGAACTAATCACTACCAAATCAAATCAACTTACAAAAGTATCGAATCCAACACAAAGTTTGGCTTGCAATCCTTTTCTTTATTGATTGAATCTCATTCACAAAGTATGAACGCAAAGTTTCACAAGTTTGCTTACAAAAGGGCAGCACTTCGTTGCAAAAGGCTAAAAGATAGATTACAATGAAAATCCCTCACATTATATAGAAAGAGGGATGAGCAAAATAAGGAAAGAGATTGAGAAAATCAGGGAGAGTTAGGTGAGCGATTTTAGGAGATCTCACCTAACTTTGACCAAAGTCAAAGTGTAATTTGTTTGAAAATATTACATCTTTGGACTTGGTGTAATTACAATTTACAAAAATGACATCTCGAAAATGTCGAGAAATATTTTACAAGATGCATAATGGGATGCACCGAAATGTCTAACACTCGAGAACAGTGAAGCTTCTTCATGTTTCTTTGCTTGGGCGCGAGTCTCATACTTCTTCCTGGTCTCCTGCATGAACTTTTATTTGGAAGAACCAAGATCAAAGGACATCACCTTCGGATCACTTGACGAGATCTGAGAGAAACTGCAAGGATGGTGAATCAACAGGCGTTAGCAGAAAAAGCAGCATTGGGAAGCGTGAAGTGAGAAACGATGTTGAGCAAGCATGAAACGAGCAACTAGGCACGGAAAACGATGCGGGAGCGAAGAAATGGGGTCCAGAATGGAAATAGAGCGAATTTGAAGAGACTAAGGTAAAAACTGCCAAAAGTGTAAAGGTGCTAAAATTCAGCTCCATCGCACAAAAAATGACTAAGTCTGGAAAAAGATTGTGAAAAGTGTAAGGGCGCTAAAATTCAGCGCCCTTACATCTCAGGAAAATTGACTTTTGATGCAAGGGCGCTAAATTTTAGCGCCCCTGCACTTTCAGAGTTAGAATTATTTTGACATGTTCAACATGTCAGGGCGCTAAATTTTAGCGCTTCTGCATCTGAGACATGATTTTGGAAAATGGATGTAATGGTGAATGAAAACGGCGCTCGAGGTTTGCAAAGTGTTTGTCTGCATGGAGTTGCCATTGAAATTGGAGAATAAAGAGAAAGCAAGGGTAACAACTTACAAAGATGAAACGCGAAAAACGCTGGAGAGGGATGTCGAAAAACTCAAAAAACGTATTTGCAGTTTGAAGAAAACTCGCCCAGCATGAAGAGAGGAAGAACAAAAATTATAACAATGAAAATGGCGAATTAAAACACCTTTAAGCAAAAGAGAAAATCGAAAACCTAACTCAAGTCGAGCAATAAATTTAGGCACGAAAAGTGGCACGATTGACGAAAAATGCGAAAAAGATGAAGAAACGCGCCAAGGCCAGAAAAAGTTTAAGTGTCAGGAAAAAGTGTAATGGCGCTAAAATTTAGAGCTATTACATTTTTAGAAATTTCACTTTCATGCAGGGGCGCTAAATTTTAGCGCCCTTGCATTTCCAGACTTAGTCAAATTTGCTTGAAGGCGAGAGCGCACTTTTTCAGTGCCACTGCATTTTTCGTAATCTGCAAAGTATGAACAGTGAAACGTCGCGAAAGATCTCGTTTCGAAGGTCTTTGCGAGGCGAACAAGGGAGAATGCTCGAATTGACTATTCGAGACTTGGGAACGCATTTCGAGGTGGCTCAAAAATCACCTCGTTATGCGTACTTGAACTTCACGAATCCTAAGAAACGAACAAGTTTCGTAGGGGGGTTATCCGTGGAACGAGCGCTGCTAGATTCCGTGATAACAGTTTGCAATTTATAGCAATAAATTTTTTCTTTTCTATTTCAATAACAAGATGCACATTTGAAATAATCTCATTCCAAACTCCCATTATATTTATAAAGAGGAGCATTACAAAATTCCAAGTAACAATTTCAAATTACACAATCCCATGTAATGATAACATTTTCGAATTACAATTTCTCAATAACGATAGAGATACATGAATACATACATAGCTTCCAAGAGCTTAATGAAACATAGTTACAAAAGAAATATAAATGATCCAGATGTCCCCAATGCTAGTGCACACTTCCTAGATGTCCCCAATACTAGTGCATACATCTTAGGTGTCCCCAATACAGGTGCTTACATCCTCAAATCTTGGCCACCAACTATATGAGGGAGAGCATCACTTGAACACTTTTCCGCCAACCACAGACTTATTGCGGGCCCCTGCACATCTACCTAATTGGTAAGATGACCCTACCCTTTGATGAAGATATTGGTCTGATAACCTCATAATACTAGCCTTTTTGAACATGGTGTTGTGTCCTGCATAACTAGAGCTACCATACACTAACTACAACCTACGTGTATGACATTCTCAACCTAGTTATGCAAACTTGGCTCACACTGAACCGACAATGTAAACAGTGGCTACTTACATTACTTTGGCCAAAGAATTCAACACCCAGTACTTTGAGTGCAGGTCGTATGTTCACACACCCCTTAGCTTGATTAGGTATTTGACCATTCATACTCTTTTCAATCATAACATACATTCAACCAAAAAAAGTAATGACATAAGAAAGTGACCCAACTAGATTACTCCCATCCACGAATTATCCTAACCCCATGAACAACCAAGTTAACCACACATGTTGGATTTCATGATGTTGATGGAATATTCTAGATTGTGTTCAAGTGTTGCATGTGGTCCACGAGTCATCTTTGAATTTGGTGAAGCGTGTACTTAAATTTTTAATGGTGTTAACATAGGTTCAACCGACCTTGTGTTTGTGGAAACGTGGTGTGGCATGTATATGTGGATTTAGGTTTGAGTTAAGGTGTGATGTGGTCCACCTTCATTCCACACCACCGCAGGAATGTTTTGGTGCCAACCTGATTTGAATTTGCACATTTGAGGTGCATAGATAACCTTGAAAGATGTTTCTAAGTTTGTGAATGGTATTGTAACGCCCCGCCGTGTGAACCCCAAAGGACAACAAAATACCGCACAATTTTTTTTTGAAAGAGAAACATTACATAAGATGATTGTGAACATACATTATATAAGATGATCATAATATACATTATATGACAAAACTTAACTAGTCCCTTGGGGTTACAGGGTTGCATTACACGTAAATGTCCCCAACCAAAACATCGTTAAAGATAATGCCCAGAAGCTAACAATAGAAGCATACATTCACAAGATAACATAATCATACAACCATCCATAAGCAATAGCGATGAAAAAGATACATACATCATTCTATTACAATTCAATTTGTAGTTTTAATATTAAAATTGTGGAGCATATTTCCACAGATACAATACATTATGAATACATTACAACATTACATAATGCTTCCCTTATAACAACAAGAAGAGTACATCAAGTACAAGAATAATTACATCAATGAAGATTAAGGTACAAGGTGTAGAACAGTCTTTAACTAAGTGAATCTCTGGAAACTTTGTGTCCGCTTCCGGATTACGAACACAAACTAGGAACCCAATGGGGTGCATAGCACGTTCCACCTGACCACGTGGACCCGAAGGTCCACCCCCCGTGCTAGAAGTTGACAAGAAAGACCTACGACCAAGACAAACGAGTAGAACGACCACAAGACCACACCACAAGGGCAACCAAAACATAACAAACAACACTCTCAACGACTACTTACAAGGTGACTGCTTTCAAAGGCATACAAAGGGAAAATCAAGGGATACTATGGGAGAGTGTCATCACACGGTCCTATCATGGGTTATCCTGTCTGCCTCTTAACAGGCGCCAACCCCCATCTATGGTTATTCTGGCTGCCTTGCACTAGGCGCCAACCCCATAGGGTGATTCATGTGGGACCACTAGCCTCTCATGAGGATGAGGTAGCGATCTTGCCGACCATGGCCTTCTCAACCCACCCTTAGTCTGTGGAAGCACTAATGGCGAGGACGAGGTATCTTATTTATCTTTAGTTTATGTATCCTACCCAAACCCACTAATACATTTTGTTAGGTTTTCACTTATTTAACCAACTCTTCGATGGGTTATCCAGGTTGCCCCTTTCTGCACCGGCCCCCATGAAGAGCCACTCTCCCTAATAGCCCTGAAACAAATCTAAGTCATCAAGGGGTGTACCAAAACATAAAGAGCACTAAAACCACAAAACCAGTATACATGCGAGGCATGAACCATCTTGCCAAAGCCGTTTACAAAGACAATCCTGATACAAGGTTTGACCCACACATGAAACTCAAAATCAGTAGTAAGATCAAACTTATTACAATGATTAACCCGTGGAAGTTCAACATGGAACAAGAATTTCCTTAGCCTTTGGAAGCCTATAGGACAACCTACCCTTACACTCCCAAAAGAGTAACTCAATGACATGGGTTTCCAACATGATCTCACAACAAGTCCAAACACATAATCTATTCAAATGGAAATAATGCAAATGAACGATGAAACCGATCATGGGGCATAAATAAAATTAACTTCTTAATCTACTGACACATTCCATGTAACAAATAAATATTAATCGCTACACCTATTTGTACAAGCAACTCAATACTAATTGGACAACTAAGGAATTATGCAATTCATATACACATACACAATCGGGACTTAATAAAAAACTGAAGTATATGTATAAACTAAAATGAAAACATTCTACAAATTAACTAATTTAAAATATGGTTTACAAATCTTTTACTCACATAAATAAATGAATTACTAAGAAACTGAAATATATGTATAAATAAAAATGTTTTACAGGTTAACTAATTTAAAATATGGTTTACAAATCTTTTGCTCACATAAGTAAATAAATTATGAGAAACTAAATATATGCATAAAGTAAAATAAAAACCTTTTACAGATTAACTAATTTAAAATAAGGTTTACAATTTTTTTTGCTCACATTAGTAAATAAATTACTAAAAAACTAAATATATGTATAAATTAAAATTAAAATTAAAAACATTTTATAGATTAAAAATAAGGTTTACAAATCTTTTGCTCACATAAGTAAATAAATTACCGAGAAACTAAATATTAAAATAAAAGCGTTTTACAGATTAACTAATTTAAAATAAGGTATCTTTTGCTTACTGAGAATTGAAATATATGTAAAAATTAAAATAAAGACATTCTACAAATTAACTAATTCAAAATATACAATTTAGTAATATTTAATTTCAATCTATAACCTTATTATGATATTATTGATAGTATCAGTATATCACCATCCCCAAACAAAAGGTCATAATAAAATTATACTTATACTAAAATCTAGGCAACATGGGGTACTGTAATCAATTCGAAAAAAATAAATGAGTAGCTATTATTTAGCTAACTACCCAAAAATAAGGGACAAATACCCATACGTAAAGAAGAATGCCCTAAAAAAAAAAATTCATAAAAAGTTCTTTTATGTGGAGGGCATAGTACTATTTAATTTTAGTTAATATTTTGATTGTATTTTTACAGTTCAATGGGGTAGAGTTTTTTACTTCAAAATTTCATTCTCAAAAGATGACCACCCTGAATTAGGCGCTTGTCAATGGGGATGGAGAGCTGGGTTGTTTTCAAATGCTTCCCAGCTGTGATATTTTCTTCTTGGTTCCACTTCTTACCAGAGCACACTGCAGGTTAAATTTTGTTTTACCCTCTCCAATTTGTATGTCCTTGTTTATCAAAATTTTCCCAAATAAATTAAGAAAAACTCTCTCTAGTTTTTCGATAAACTAAGGGACATAAACTAAGGGACAGATGGCAAACTTTTGAAATTAATTTACACTTTTGAGGGTGCACCCGACAACTTAATTGTTTCCCCTTTTACCACCTGTTGAAAATCCTTACATTTTAGTTAATTTATAAACCTAACCCTCCACTACTAACTTCGGACAATAATTTTCACCCTATTTTTAATACTTTACCGATAATCAATAGTTCACACTATCTAATTTAATTAAATCATTACTATTTCATAATTCCCTTAATTATTATTATTTTTAAATTTATTCTCTCAAATATAATATGCATTAAATCTATTTTGATATTTTATTCATTACCTTTTTTTATCTCGATATTTTAAATTTATAAATAAACTCAATTAAATTTAAAATAAATATTATTTATAAATACAAATTTATGTTTTATTTACATTTTTCATCTTTAATAAAGGAATGATATTATAAGTTATTAAATTATTATCCCCTTTTAATTAATTAATAATTAATTAATAAAATACTCTTAATAATTTAACAATTTGATTTAATATTTTAATTAAATCATGTTAGAACTACGAGCAACATAACCTAATCAACACCCAAACAATAATGAATCTTGACCATGCAAAATAATTGAAACACATTAATTAACCAATTAATTCGAACGACAAAATAGATCAACATTAAATGACCAATTAAAATGAACAACTCAAACAAAACAATACCAAGACAAGAACAAGGTCACAAACGGATGACGACGTCAGACACAGTGGTGGGGTGACGGACTAGGATGAGGATACTTTCTTGTCAAATCCTTAAACCACGTCATATCCATTGGGTATGTTGGCCACGCTCCGACCCGGCGGTGCGGGTGGAGTTGGTGCCTAGTACCTGCAATCCTGCATAAAACCAAGTGTCAAAACAACATATATATTCAATGCCAAACACATCGTGAGAGAGAATTGCAGTGTAGCAGGGCACTCACGGATGAGTGATGCAGCACCGTCCCTCTCACCTGACTCTCAAACAATTAACACATCATCATAAACATCATGAAGTGAGCATTAATCAATTTACGTAACCACACAATATTGCATAATCAGGTAAAGATGAACACCATGCATCATTATATCATCAACATCATAAAACAGTATCATGTGCATCCAAACAAAACACACAAGTCAAATAGGTGAAACAATCACCATCGAGGTCTCGAGTATGCATCAAAACATAAACAGTATCCAACCAATGTCATAAGAGTAATAGTAACACGTGAGGCACTACATCCTCCCCCCTAGAACTAGGCTTACTCCTGGAAGCCAGAAAACAAAAAGGGATAAGACTCTTGAATGCGGGATGCATCCTCCCATGTCGCTGATTACTCATCATTAGGGTCCCATTGGACCCCACCTGCTCAATGTCTATACCCCTGAGAATGAGCCTCCTGTGCTGAAGAACAACGACGAGATCGAGTGCCAGTTGCCCGTCCTTGACCTGCAACGCGTTCCTATCAAGCACGTGAGAAACATCTGGATAATAGGGCCTGAGTAAAAAAACATGAAACACATCATGTATGCGCGATAGACTGGGTGGCAATGCTAGGCGATAAGCAACACGGCCAATTCTCTCCAACACCTCAAACGGTCCCACAAAACGAGGCGCAAGCTTAGAGCCTTTTCCATAACGGATTGGGCTCTTTCACGGACGCACTCGCAGAAAAATCCGATCTCCAATAGAAAACTGATGGTCAACCCTATGCACATCTGCATATTTCTTTTGCCTGTTCTGCGCTACTACCAGGTGCTCTCTGATGCGAGCAACCTGTTGCTCCATGTCCTGAAGCATTTCAGGTCCAAGTAGAACTCAGTCTTCAAGATGGTCCCAACTCAACGGGGTTCGACAAGGATGACCATATAATGCCTGAAAGGATGCCATGCCAATCGAGCTATGGTAACCATTTTTATAAGCAAACTCTACTAGATGCAAATAGTCCTCCCAATGCGACTGTTGATCCATTACGTACATACAAAGCATGTCCTCAAGAACCTTGTTGACTTTCTCAGTCTGACCATTTGTTTCAGGATGGTAGGCAGAACTGAAGTTCAGTTGGGTTCCTAAGGAATGCTGCAAGGACGTCCATAATGCAGAAGTGAACATCGGATCTCTGTCAGAAATGATCCTTCGCGGAATTCCTTGCAGTCGAACAATATCCTTCATGAAAATTTTGTATACAAAGGAAGTGGTATAGGAAGATCATACAGGAGAGAAGTGTGCCACCTTGGTCAACCTGCCAACCATGACCATGATAGCATCATGCCGACGAGAAGACATAGGCAAACCCACAATAAAGTCCACCGATATGATATCCCACTTCCATTCAGGAACAAGATTAGGCTATAAAATACCTGCGGGATGTTGGTGTTCTGCCTTAACTCTCTGACATTCCAAACATCTTGCCACAAAGTCTGCAATGTCTCTCTTCATTCCAGCCCAAAAGTACAGTGAACAAAGGTCTGCATACATCTTCTTGACTCCCAGATGAGAAAATTAGGGAGCTTGATGTACCTTTGTCATGATTAGGGTACGAAGACCCTCTGTAGGAGGTACATACATACGACCCAAATACTGCAAAAGCCCGTCAGATTCCAATGCATAACCAAAAAAATTTCCTTCCAGAGCCCTATCTGACTCAATTTTTTCCTGCACTTCTTGATACCAACTATCTGTAGGGGGTGTTGTGAGGATCTGGCTCCTCAAATCCACACCAAGAGTTATTGCATCTCCGCTGACTCAGAGCATCCGCCACTACGTTTTCCTTGCCCCGGATGTACTTAACCTCAAAGTCATATTCACAAAGAAACTCCATCCATCTCCTCCGCCTGGCATTCAGGTTCGGCTATGTAAAGATGTACTGCAAGCTATGATGATCACAATGTAGCTCAAACCGATGCCCCAATAAGAAGTGCCTCCATCTCACAAGGGCATGAACAATAGCGGCTAACTCTAAATCATGCGTAGGATAATTCAGCTAATGATCCTTGAGCTTGCGGGACTCAAATGCAATCACACGATCTTCTTGCATCAAAACGGCTCCTATGCCTTCTAAGGAAGCATCTGTACACACCACGAAATCCTTGGAAGGATCAGGAACTGCTAGGATCGGTGCACTGATCAACTTTTCCTTAAGGTTTTGGAAAGCTAATTGGCACTGTTTTGACCAAACAAACTTTTTCCCTTTCCTCTGAAGGGAAGTGATGGGATGTGCAATCCTCAAAAATCCCTACACGAACTGCCTATAATAGCCCGCTAAACCCATAAAGCTGTGAATTTTAGGGACTTTTGTGGGCGCAGGCCAATCAACGATGGCTTGAATCTTCGAAGGATCCACGAAAATACCTTCACCAGAGATGACATGACCCAATTATTTCACTTTAGTCTTATAAAACTCACACTTTGCCAAATTAGCATATAGCTGGTTGTCTCTCAGGCACTGCAACACCTATCTCAAGTGTTCCTCATGTTCCTCCATAGTCTTCAAGTAGATCAGGATATCACCGAGGAACACGAGAAAAAATCTATCCAAATAAGTTCGAAAGACTCCATTCATCAGGCTCATGAAGAATGATGGTGCATTCGTCAACCCAAATGGCATAACAGTGAATTCATAATGCCCATATCGAGTGCGAAATGTTGTTTTGTGAATATCAGCTTCAACTATCCGCAATTGATGGTATCCTGACTTAAGATCAATCTTTGAAAATACCTAAACCCCCTTAATCTGATCAAATAGGTTGTCAATTCTCGACAAAGGGTACATGTTCTTCACCATCACTTTGTTAAGCTGCCTGTAGTCGATGCAAAAACAGAGGGAACTGTCCTTCACGAATATCACTGGTGCTCCCCATGGGGAAACACTAGGATGAATGAACCCTTTCACTAAAAGCTCCTCTAATTGAAAACGAAGCTCCTGAAGCTCCTGAGTTGTCATCTAATATGGAGCTCAAGATATAGGCTCAGCTCCAGGTACAAGATCAATTTTGAAGTCAATGTCAAGCTTTGGTGGCAACCTCAGAATTTCACTCGGAAACACATCTACAAAGTCCTTAAGGAGAGGGTAGTCATCTAATGACACCTCTTGACTTTCTCCCAAGTCCAAGTCATTGACTAACACAACAAACAACTGACAACCCTAATGGAAACACCTCTTCAGTTGCATAGCAGAAATCATCCGTAATGAGATGGGTCTCTGTATGCCGACGATTTCCAATTCATTTCCTAAATCATCTACACATCGCACAACCTTGCGGTGACAATCTATTTTCGCTTGGTGAGCATTCAACCAATCCATACCTAAAACGACATCATAGGAACCGAGAGGTAGGATTCGAAGGTCCACCGAAGTGACCAACGTCCCCATTTTCAAAACACAACCCTGAACAAATGATTCAACTGCTACCTTTGCCCCGAAGGCCAATTCGACCTGCCACTTAACGCCTTGCCTTGCTACCACCAGTCTACAACACGCTACTAATGAAGGGGAAATAAATGAATCTGATGTACTAGAATCAAAGAGGATGGATATACTAGAGCCTTGCAACACACCTGATGTCTCAACCACGGTGCCCTGATGATCAGCGTGCCGGTTGTCAACCGTCGCAAAAACTCGATGAGATTTTCCTGCATCGCCCACTGTCAGCTCATAAGTGGCTGGCCTCTGACTAAAACCTGTAGTCTTCTTCTGCGGACATTGCCTAACAATGTGTCCCTGCTAATTGCAGGAGAAACAACCTGTACCCTGACCAAAGCCTTTGCCACTTGCTGGTGCACTAGACTGTTGAAAACTGCCCCAATTGGGGGCTAACTGTGAGCTCTGTGCAAGCTGCTCGAAACGGTCCTGTCGGGCTCAATGCCAGTTTTTATTTTTCCTAGATTGAAACCTGCCACTCTGCTGAGACTGGGAATTTTTGTGCCTAGGCTACGATTGTTGCCGCTAATCGCCCTTAGGGGGCACATGATGACTCCTGGAATATCCTACAACTTGAGGCTTCCCACCTCGAGAACCAGAACCAAAAGTAGGTGCACTACCAATCTGCACATGTGTGTGACCTCCCCAAGCCATAGCCAAGTTTTCTTCTACCAGACGGGCCTTCTCAACAACTACCTCCATTGTCTTCGGCTTGAAGACCCAGACTCCACTGATTCAGGCGTTTAAGCCCCTAAAAAAGTGTTGTACAAGCATTGCCTCATCATTGTCGATTCCCGCATACTGCTTGAGCTCATAGAATCGACGCTTGTACTGGTCAACAGACATTTCCATTTTTCTTAACTCATGAAATTCATTTGCTCGGCGCTGCCTCCGGTGGTCTGAGAGGAAATGAGCTCTAAATCTCTCCAAAAACAACTCCCAAGTCACCATGTTGATGTCTAGGTGCAGTTTCTATTATTCCAGTCGCCACCATGTAGATGTAAAGCCTCTGAGGTGCATAATGGTGCACCTAGCCCGAGTATTGCTGCCATAAGGATGTATCGCAAAGCAACAATCCAAGTCTATCAACCATGTTTCCGCCTCAAGTCCTCTGCCAACACCATCAAAAGTGGGAGGATGAGCTCTCAAAAGATCCCTCATGTGATCGGCCACTACGACATCCTGCTTTGTTGATATTTCTTTCCACCTAGGAGATCTCTCCCTTTCTCTCTCTACTTGTTGCTCCCCTTCTGGCCTAGGGCCTAAATGGCCAAGCACCTCCTCCAACAACTGTCATAACTGCATTCCATCTATTCCTGACTATTCTGAATTTGGGCCTTCTCCTGAATGATTTTGAGACCCTTGTTGTTCCTCACATTCTGATTCGTGGGAACTTTGTGATGGAGTACTTTCATGGTTGGCTCTATGACCACCACCACGGCCACGACCCCAACCCCTTGGCATGATCCTATGCCACATTGGAGGGGAACACAATTAAATTCAAGAGTTGAGCACAAGGTTAACATAGTGGACTCAAACTACCTAGAGTACCCAGAGTTGTAAACCTTGGCTCTGATACCAAAGTTGTAACGCCTCGCCGTGTGAACCCCAAAGGACAACAAAATACCGCACAATTTTTTTTTGAAAGAGAAACATTACATAAGATGATTGTGAACATACATTATATAAGATGATCATAATATACATTATATGACAAAACTTAACTAGTCCCTTGGGGTTACAGGGTTGCATTACACGTAAATGTCCCCAACCAAAACATCGTTAAAGATAATGCCCAGAAGCTAACAATAGAAGCATACATTCACAAGATAACATAATCATACAACCATCCATAAGCAATAGCGATGAAAAAGATACATACATCATTCTATTACAATTCAATTCGTAGTTTTAATATTAAAATTGTGGAGCATATTTCCACAGATACAATACATTATGAATACATTACAACATTACATAATGCTTCCCTTATAACAACAGGAAGAGTACATCAAGTACAAGAATAATTACTTCAATGAAGAATAAGGTACAAGGCATGGAACAGTCTTCAACCAAGTGAAGCTTTGGAAACTCTGCGTTCACTTCCGCATCATGAACACAAACTAGGAACCCAATGGGGTGCATAGCACGTTCCACCTGACCGCGTGGACCTGAAGGTCCACCCCCTGTGCTAGAAGTTGACAAGAAAGACCCACGACCAAGACAAACAAGCAAAATGACCAGAAGACCACACCACAAGAGAAACCAAAACATAACAAACGACACTCTCAACGACTACTTACAAGGTGACTGCTTTCAGAGGCATACAAAGGGAAAATCAAGGGATACTATGGGAGAGTGTCATCACATAGTCCTATCATGGGTTATCCTGGCTGCCTCTCAACAGGCGCCAACCCCCATCTATGGTTATCTTGGTTGTCTCACACTAGGCACCGACCCCATAGGGTGACTCATGCTGGACCACTAGCCTCTCATGAGGACGAGGTAGCGATCTTGCCGACCATGGCCTTCTCAGCCCACCCTTAGTCTGTGGAAGCACTAATGGCGAGGGAGAGGTATCTTATTTATCTTTAGTTTATGTATCCTACCCAAACCCACTAGTACATTTTGTTAGGTTTTCACTTATTTAACCAACTCTTCGATGGGTTATCCAGGCTGCCCTTTTTGCATCGGCCCCCATGAAGAGCCACTCTCCCTAATAGCCTTGAAACAAATTTAAGTCATCAAGGGGTGTACCAAAACAAAAAGAGCACTAAAACCACAAAACTAGTGTACATGCAAGGCATGAACCATCTCGCCAAAGCCGTTTACAAAGACAATCCTGATACAAGGTTTGAACCACACATGAAACTCAAAATCAGTAGTAAGATCAAACTTATTACAATGATTAAACCGTGGAAGTTCAACATGGAACAAGACTTTCCTTAGCCTCTGGAAGCCTATAGGACAACCTACCCTTACACTCCCAGAAGAGTAACTCAATGACATGGGTTCCCAACATGACCTCACAACAAGTCCAAACACATAATCTATTCAAACAGAAATAATGCAAATGAACGATGAAACCGATCACAGGGCATAAATAAAATTAACTTCTTAATCTACTGACACATTCCATGTAGCAAATAAATATTAATCGCTACACCTATTTGTACAAGCAACTCAATACTAATTGGACAACTAAGGAATTATGCAATTCATATACACATACACAATAAGGACTTAATCAGAAACTGAAGTATATGTATAAACTAAAATGAAAACGTTCTACAAATTAACTAATTTAAAATATGGTTTACAAATCTTTTACTCAAATAAATAAATTACTGAGAAACTGAAATATATGTATAAATAAAAATGTTTTACAGATTAACTAATTTAAAATATGGTTTACAAATCTTTTGCTCACATAAGTAAATAAATTACTGAGAAACTAAATATATGCATAAAGTAAAATAAAAACCTTTTACAGATTAACTAATTTAAAATAAGGTTTACTAATTTCTTTTGCTCACATTAGTAAATAAATTACTAAGAAACTAAATATATGTATAAATTAAAATTAAACAAAATATTTTACAGATTAAAAATAAGGTTTACAAATCTTTTGCTCACATAAGTAAATAAATTACTGAGAAACTAAATATATGTATAAATTAAAACAAAAACGTTTTACAGATTAACTAATTTAAAATAAGGTTTACAAATTTATTTTGCGTAAATAAATTACTAAGAAACTAAATATATGTATAAATTAAAATAAAAAAAATGTTTTACAGATTAAAAATAAGGTTTACAAATCTTTTGCTCACATAAGTAAATAAATTACCGAGAAACTAAATATTAAAATAAAAACGTTTTATAGATTAACTAATTTAAAATAAGGTTTACAAATTTCTTTTGTATAGATTAAAAATAAGGTTTACAAATCTTTTGCTCACATAAGTAAATAAATTATTAAGAAAACTAAATATGCTCACATAAATAAATAAATTACTGAGAAACTAAATATTAAAATAAAAATGTTTTACAGATTAACTAATTTAAAATAAGGTGTACAAATTTCTTTTTCTCACATAATAAATAAATTACTGAGAAACAAATTTCTTTTTCTCACATAATAAATAAATTACTGAGAAACTAAATATATGTCTAAATTAAAATAAAAATTTACTAAAATTGTTTCAAAGAAGAAAGGTAGAAACCTTACAATTCTAAATTCCAAATTTTTATTTTCTACAGCCATAAATAAAAATTTACTAAAATTGTTTATGCTAGGGTTTTTACTTCAAAATTCATTCTTCATAATTAATCCAGATGGCATAATTATAAAGGAGTTATTTAAAATACAACAGATGACCAACCTGAATTAGGTGCTTGCCAATGGGGATGGAGAGCTGGGTTGTTTTCAAATGCTTCCCAGCTGTGATATTTTCTTCTCGCTTCCACTTCTTACCAGAGCACACTGCAGGTTAAATTTTTTTTTTACCCTCTCCAATCCATATGTCCTTGTTGTTTATCAAAAAATTTCCAAATAAATTAAGAAAAGCTCTCTCTAGTTTTTTTCGAGGGTGCACCCGACAACTTAATTGTTTCCCGTTTTACCACCTGTTGAAAATCCTTGCATTTTAGTTAATTTATAAACCTAACCCTCCACTACTGTGCTTAAAACTTCAGATAATAATTTTCACCCTATTTTTAATACTTTACCGATTATCAATAGTTCACACTATCTAATTTAATTAAATCATTACTATTTCATAATTCCCTTAATTATTATTATTTTTAAATTTATCCTCCCAGATATAATATGCATTAAATCTATTTTGATATTTTATTCATTACCTTTTTTTATCTCGATATTTTAAATTTATAAATAAACTTAATTAAATTTAAAATAAATATTATTTATAAATACAAATTTATGTTTTATTTACGTTTTTCATCTTTAATAAAGGAATAATATTATAAGCTATTAAATTATTATACCCTTTTAATTAACTAATAAAATACTCTTAATAATTTAACAATTTGATTTAATATTTTAATTAAATCACATTAGAACTATGAGCAACATAACCCAATCAACACGCAAACAACAATGAATCTTGACCATGCAAAATAATTGAAACACATTAATTAACCAATTAATTCAAACGACAAAATAGATCAACATTAAATGACCAATTAAAATGAACGACTCAAACAAAACAATACCAAGACAAGAACAAGGTCACAAACGGATGACGACGTCAAACACAGTGACGGGGTGACAGACTAGGACGAGGATACTTGCTTGTCAAATCCTTAAACCACGTCATATCCATTGGGTATGTTGGCCACGCTCAGACCCGACGGTACAGGTGGAATCAGTGCCCAGTACCTGCAATCCTGCATAAAACCAAGTGTCAAAACAACATACATATTCAATGCCAAACACACTGTGAGAGATAATTGCAGTGTAGCAGGGTGCTCACGGATGAGCGATGCAACACCGTCCCTCTCACTCGACTCTCAAACAATTAACACATCATCATAAACATTATGAAGTGAGCATTAATCAATTTACGTAACCACACAATATTGCATAATCAGGTAAAGATGAACACCATGCATCATTATATCATCAACATCATAAAACCGTATCATGTGCATCCAAACAAAACACACAAGTCAAATAGGCGAAACAATCACCATCAAGGTCTCGAGTATGCATCAAAATATAAATAGTATCCAACCAGTATCATAAGAGTAACAGTAACACATGAGGCACTACAGGTATAAAGGCAAGATGAATTGTTGGAGAAGTGTATGTGAATGAGAGGATGTGTTGAGATGCGAATTTAATCAGATACAGAGATTTGAAGTGTGAGCTTAATGCCTATTAATACAATGTAGTGAGTAGAAGGGTCTACATTTGTAGAGTACTTGAAGTTTCTGATAGTAGTGAGCTGGAGGTTACTGATGGTACAAAATTGTAGTGGTGGATATTTTGTATTACTCTTAGAAGGATTTCCCATTGTAACAATCTTCTATCTTCTTCTTTCTAATCTAGCAGTGAGCCCTTCTTTCTTTTGGGCAGTAAGGCCTCTGAGAGTGAGCCTATTGGGTTTTCCATGTAAATTTGTTGTTCTCATGTGTATGAATGTGTTTGCATTATTGTTTCTCATGTTTATATTCTGCTAATGCATGATAAGGGTTTAAGGTTTGTTTTAAGGGTTTAAGGAGTAATTCAAATCTAAATGTTAATGAGGGCTTTTGTTTTAATGTACAACTAATTCACCCACCTCTTAGTTGTCTTGTGCATTCAAAATATTTTTGGTAGTATTATTAATGTAGATTCATTTTCAAGGTTAATTTATTCAATATATTGATTTATAATTGGTTGAGTTCTCATTTTGATAATATTTTTAATATTTTTAAAAAATAGAAGGGTGAAATCACAATAAAGTGTCACTTTTTGCCCAAGATGGACATTTACATCAATATTTTTCGCCGAATCTTCATCTTCTGAGACCTATAGTAGCTAAACCATAAAGAATTTGAAGATGATGTGAACTAGTTATTTGTGGCAATTTGTGTTTAGATTCTATTTTTTTTTTGTTCAATTTTTTTGAAATAAATCATGAATCTTTCAAAATTTTCTTTAATAATTGGTTTTATACAGAAAACGACATTTTTCATAAAGTAACGTTTGTGTCGTACAACATAACTTTTTTATTTTATAAAGGATTAAATTCTAATTTTTGGGATATACATTCTCAACATCAATATCTAGGGAAAGGATATTTTTTAATAATTTTTTGTTGCATATTTTTTCTTAAATTAATTTTTGAAGTCACTGTAACTATAATTTGGAGATACGTGTGTGTTGTACAACCTAACTTTTTGTGTATATATCGAAATTCAATTTTTCTTTTTTGGGTGAAACAAGGAAATCAATATCTAGGGAATGGGTATTTTTTAATTTTTTTTTACAATGGTTTACTATTTTTCCACCTTTGTACAACAAGGAGCTTGATGTTCAGAGAAAAACCTATGTTTAGTAAAAATTGAAAATTAAATACATGATAAAATGAAAATATATCAAACCTATACTTGTTGGAAAGCTAGTTTCAAGGGCTACAATCTTGAAAAATATAATTTTTAAATGATGTTATTTAATCCCTCAAAAGGTACAGAAAAAGTGGTTTTATGCCAGCATTTTGATAACTGTGGAGACTCCATTGTGGGTATGATTTAATACTATAGGGGTTCTATCCAAGGGGGTTTGATCTAAGGGGGTCTTATCTACACCTCTTCAATTAAAACCCTTTAGATGGAGCCTGTCAAGACTTAAATCATTAGTTTTTCTAAAAACAGTGATTTCAGGCAAAAATCAGCACATCCCAGAAGTGAGACACAATATTGTGGCAGCACCCAGAACCAATTATAGTTTAGAGAGAGTTTTTGAATTAAATTATTTCAACTCCCATCAATAATTATTTTTCATCTTCAATGAATAATTCTCAATCTATTTATTGGTCTTCAAACTCCTAAATACATTAAAGAAACTATATGTTAGGCATCATCATCAAAATCTTGCCATGGAGTTATATTTTTTTACTATACTATGTTGTCATTGATGTCAAATATATGTCAAAATGGAATGTTAGCTGCATTTGTTGCATATGTTAATATTATCATTATTGAAAATAGGTGTAGTGTAGAAAATTATATACTTTAACAATTTCACACTATGTTTTGGCCCCTAAATTGATGAGCCTAATTGACTCTCTAATTGCCTAAAATTATGTATTTCGGAGCCCATTTGTCCCACTTTTCAATAAACACCAAGCATTGAATAAATGCATCCAACTCATATGTTTCCCCCGAAACTGTGTCCTAGAAATTTGGGCTAGGACCCATTCAACCATGGGTGAATGGGTCCCCCTTCTTAGCCAATACCCATTTTTGGATATGTTTTGGTGACATTTTAACATTCAAAATTCAAGTTGCAAATATTGGATTTTAGAATCTAATTTTTAGGAAATTGGATAAATGTCTATAAATACCTAGTCATTTCATCATTTTAAATCTAAGTGAGAGAATCTAGCAAGAGGTGAACTTCAAGAGCATTCAAGAGCAAGTCAAGAGCAACATTTCAGAGTCTTATTACAACAATTTAAGATCCAAATATCATGTTAAAGTGTTTGTGAGTTTATGTGTTCATGTTATCATTGTCTTGTGAAGGTTAACCATTGTTGTAGGTCTCCAAAGCATTCAAGCATTCAAGCAAGCAAGATCTAAGATCCTTGAGGTGATGTGTATGACTTCAGCCCTTCAAGGAAGTCATTGAAGGGTGATCTCAGGTTGAAAATAATTGTAGAAGGATTGAAGACAAATTCTCCATTGTTGCATTTGTTGTCATATATTTTGTCAAGCCACGAAAGCTCAATTATAGAAATATTTGACAGTATTTTGATAGATTTACGGGCGGGAATCAGAAGCTCAGATCCGACATCAAAGGACCCCAAAATTTGATCAGGACACCCCTACAAAGATCCATTCACCCAAGGGTGACCCAATCCTCCTACAATGCTTGAAACCAATTTTTTTGGGTAAGTACACAATCATCTACACCTTCCAAATCTATTGTAACTTCACTATTTTAGTTTTCCAGTTGTCAAGATCTTGCATTTTTCATATTAGGGCACATAGGATCATTAAGTTAATCATTCTACATCATTTCAATCTATTACCAACCCTGAAATAGATGTAGATACAAGTCTGATTGGCTCACCTTTGAGGTTGTAAGTCAATTTTTTCACCTTGTTGATCTACATCCTAATGAAACTTGGAAAAAGGCCCCTTTCATCCTAGGTTCTTCGCATTTAGGACCTAAGATCATGTTTTTCTATGTTTCATTTTGGTGAACTTGACATATTAACATCATAAAGTTTTTGAAATTGGAAGTCTTTCAAACCCTAGATCTAGGTTTTGTATTACATTGTTTGTATTTTTCATTTAGGTTTCATTTTTGCATCATAAAAGTCATAAAAATTTAAAAATTTGCATGTCATTTTTTTTGGTCGGTAAAATTTGCATGTCATATTACATCATAGGTTGCATTAGAATTTTTTTAGTCATATTTAGATCAGATCTACATTCAAATTGCATTTATTTAGTGGTAAAAATCCAAAATTATTCATTGAATGTAAATTGCATCTTTCAATTTAGGTCAAAAATTGCATAGTTTTGTTTCAAATTTGCATCAAATCATCATTTCAGAATTTTGCATCTTCAAATTAGTCAATAATTGCATATTAGATTTGAAAATTACATTCAAAATTGTCCTTTATTGTTGTCTATTTGCATTTGAATCACATTGTATTAAATTGGAAAATATTGCATTGTTTGATTTTAAAATTGCATCAAAATCATCATTTTCAGGTTGTGGCATCAGGATACTTCAGTGATATGGATTAATGACCACCATGATATTTCATGCGTATCTGTGGTTAGAGACCACCATGATACAACATGCTATTATATTTTGTGGTTTTAGACCACCATTCCCCTCCTCTCCTCAAGTTAGTGGATGTAATGTGCAGTTTATTGTAAGTGTAATTTAATTGCAACTCCGAAATTCCTAAGTGTGTTCCATTAATTGCTAGTGAGTTTTATTGGAAATGATAAACGAAGTACTTATGTGTTGTCGTCATTGAAATTGAATTAGTAAACCCTAGGGTAAAGTCTTACCCTTCAATATATCGAAACATAAATATGTTTAAATAACAAAAGGGAATTAGTTATTGAATTATGAATTGTTCCAAGTAAGGAATAGTTAACCCTTGTATCTTATGGCATGTTTTATACTTGAGAATTGCTATCTAATTTAAATAGCTATGCTTTAAATATCTAACTTCTCAAAATGCATCTTATAGAATTAGTGATGATTTATTTGGTGGTATTTAATAGTGATTATCTATTCCAGCTAGAGCTAATGTGTTATGGTGAAGAAGATTGTAATTCAGGGGATACCTTACAATGAATTAGTTAATTAAAAATGAAGATAAGAGATGATATTATATTAGGATTTAATTTGATAAATTACTAATGAGTTTCATTTCTCCTGAGGTGGATAGTAATAGTATGACTAGATTCTACATCATACAAGTGATGGCCTGTGAAGGTTGGATGACTACAACTTGGTGCACATGGATGAAGCATCAATCAAAAAAGGTAAGACCACAGGTGTGTGGAGGAGGTGAATAAAACATATTCTATATCTATTTGAGTAAGTAATGAACAATAATGAATAAATGGGTAAGGAGGAATTGGGAAGAATATATATGTATATATGTGATACTTTCAAATTGTGGTATTATTCTCCTTAAAGGTAGATTTAAATTTATAAATTGAAATTGAAATGAATAATTGGATGAATTATCAATAATGAAATCGTGGGGAGTAGACTAGCCAATATTGAAATTATTATTTTGATCTAACCTCACTAATATGTTGGGTATAAATTGTGTGAGCTAAGGTGCAGGAATAATAATCATGCCAAAGGAAAGGGAGGGCCATATAGACCTAAGTTAAATACATCCTTGTAAAGTTATTTATTGTGAACCCATTTGACCTAAGAGGTAATTAGGGTTAGTGTTTAATGTTTGTTACACTATGTTGTCATTAGTGTTGTCATTGATGTCAACCTATGCCAACCTCTAGTGTGGTTATGATGAGAAGGTGTTTGTGGTGTTGAGTAAGTGTTGTAGATGTAGCATAGTCACTTAGTTTCCAAGTGCTTTTGATAAAATTTACATAGAGTATACAAGGTGACAGGGGTGTGTTATGTATTGTGCTCTACATTCCTTCATTCTTGAAGATGTGCTTATGCAGTTTGGATGTGATGTTTAAAAGTGTTGAAAGGTGTTATCTCCAAAGTTTTAGGTTCTGAATCATGCAACAATAAAATATGTTTAATAGTGTTTGGCATGTGTAAATTTTTTTTTGGGAGAAATGGAATTGCTCCACATTTCTCCACATTGAAGTTTCTTGTCTTGTGGATTTGGAAATGTGCTAGTATTTCCTTTATCTATCTTCCCTTGGATGGTTTGGTATTCAACTATTCTACAAGGTTGGCTCATGAGTTGTATCTCAGCGGTAGTTTGAATGGTTACACAAGATGATAGTATTCTCAATTATTTGTATTCATGTCGGTGATTTTGAAGTATTTTGTTGGTGTTGGAATATTCCAAGATGTTGTGTGATGTTGCTATGTAGTCCACAGGGTGTTTTTCGAACCTGGTGAAGTGTGAATGTGGTTGCTTGTTAGCATTAATGTCAGTTTGGCTGACTTGGCATGCTTGTGCTATTTGTAGATATGCTTCTTGGTTTGTGGAAGTGTGGTGTAGTGTATCGGTGTAGATTTGGGTCCTAGTTAACCCTTGCTATGGTTTGAATTCACTTCTTTCCACCACATAAGTGTTTGGTGCTAACCTATTTGGTGGTTGCACATTTGAGGTACATACATTTCATTGAAGTTGACTTGGAGAAGGTTGTTTGAGGTTATGGAAGGTATATATGAAAGGTAAATTGTTGGAGAAATATGTGATGTGAAGAGCAGTGTGAAATGATGTATATGTGATCAAGTGTTGTGATCTTAGTGTGTGCTTGAACGCTTAAGACTACTGTAAGCAATAAGTAGAAGGTGTCTACATTTTAGTGTGCATGAAGTTGATGGAGGCAATGAGCTGAAGGTTGGGGATGGTTGTGGTGGTTTCTCCTATTGATTTGAGGTAGTGAGCCTCCTTGTAACAATTTCTTTCTAATCTCTTTCTATCTAGAAGAAGTGATCTTCCTAGGCAGTGAGACTTTTTTTATTTCTTTTGGATAGTGAGTCCTTTGGGAAATTAGCCCTTCTAATAGTGAGCCTTTTGTAATCAATGTTAATATTCATATATATGTGAGTTAATCCTCATCATGGTTTTTCCCTGATTAGAGTTTTCCACGTAAAATCTAGTGTTCTATTGTGTATGGTTATCGATGTGTTGATGTTTCATTTGTTTACATTCATGCTAATGCTTAATAAGGGTTTAAAGATTGATAAAGGTTTGAAGGTTTTAATGCACAACTGATTCATCCCCCCCTTCTCAGTGGTCGCGTGTGTCTAACAATTGGTATCAGAGCAAAGGTTGCTTGGAAGAAGCTTAACCACTTGAGGTAGATCTAGATGATGTACAAGAATGGTGTCAAAGTACCTATGTTTTATGGAATAAATTATGCCTTTTGGAAAGCAAGGATGGAAGCCTTTATTATCTAATTAGGGTTTGGATTATGGAAGTTAGTTGAAGATGGATATACTATGCTTGCTACTACTCCGACAAGTGAAGATGATATCAAGGATTATGAGAACAATGAAAAAGTGAGGAATGCTATCTTGAGTGGGCTTTCTAATTCAGAACTTGTGAAAGTGATAAGCTACAAAATTGCTAAGGAGGTATGGGAAAAGTTGAGAAGCATTTATGAAGGTGATGCTAAGGTCAAGCAAGTAAAGATGTAATATTTCAAAGCCAAATTTGAAACCCTAAGGATGTTAGAAGATGAAGATATTACAGGCTATATGCTTAGGGTGGATGAAATTTTTAATGCCATCAATAGTCTTGGTGGAAAGCTAGAGGAAAGTGAAATTGTAAAAAGGGTATTGAGAACCCTTCCTAAATCTTATAGTGCTAAAGTTTCTGCTATTGAGGAAGCTCAAAATCTGGATCAATATTCTAGAGACCAATTTTTTGGTGCTTTAACTACTTTTAAATTAAGAAAGTTTGACCAAGATATTGATGGCCCCTTCAAATTTTGAAGTGCTTATGCACTTTCAATTTGATGACAGAGGTTAGGTCTACTTCTTGTCAAATCTACCTCAGAGCCCATCTTCATCAATTAAATTTTTGCAACTCAGAAGTCATCATGCAAATTCATGTGCTAGAAAGTTTCTTGGGACATATGGTAGTATGTTTGTTCAGTTTCACACTTCCAGGATGAGTTTTGATATGCCTTTTAATGCATTTTTGACTGCGGCCGTGCTAGATTTGGCGTTCAAAAAAAGTTGAAAATTTAAAAAATATGAGGGTGAACCATTTCTTATTTTGGTCTCAAACATCTCCAATTTCAATTTCGTCAAAGTGCAAAGGTCAAGTGATGCATTATTTAAACTCTTTCAAATGCAGTGTATACCTCCGACAAACCCGATTACACAACAAGTGCCAAATTTTGGCTTGTTGAGAAAGATCTCATTGCAACCCCATATTTTATTCAATTTATTATGCACACTTGCAAAAAATCATGGCTCCAGGGGCCCCCTTTTGTGCACAATGCAATTCCATCATTTTGTCGACAAGAGAAATTGAATTGTCCATTTTGCAACTTTGAAATTTTGTAAAATTTCAAGCACTTTAAATATTTTAAATAGGGGGGTAGACTTATAATGTATTTTCAAATGCTTAAATGAGTTTTGGATTATTGAAATTTTCCATAAAAGGAAAATTTTGTAATTCCACAGGGAAAAATGAAGTCATTTTCAAGGGGCATGCAAAATCGAGAAATGCAGTTTTAGGGCATTTTTAAGGTTGTTGGATGCTTGTATTATTGTTAAATATGTTTCCCATCCATATTTGAATACTTGGGGGAGGTTTTGGAGCTATTAAATGGGTGAAATTTGTTCTATTACCTTCAAATGGCCAAAAACTTCTTTTCATGCTCAGCTGCAACAAAAATGACTTGCCCAATTGTAAATCGAGCAAGTAGCCATTTCTCACACCATGGGAATGATTTTAATGTTGTTTGGAACATTATCAAAATTCCATTCACCATAAAAATGACCCAACATTTGTTTTCATGACCTGCAACAACTTTTATCATGCAAGGAACACTCAAATGTGAATTCCACCATTCTGCATGGTGTAGGGTCTTCTATTGGGTCAAGCTTGCAGAATTGCAGAAAACAAGTTTTTCATTGTTTTAACTTGCAATATTTTCCCCATTTTTGGAAATAAAGAGCATTCACATGGATGGAGCTTGAAGAAAAATGAACAAAGATGGTGGCTTCAGGAAAGGAATTTGACAAAATGTCAAATTAGTTTGCAAAGGAAACAAAGGTGTTTTGAGGGGTCCAGTGGGTTAAAATGTATGATAAATCCACATTTTTTAATTGCCAGTAAGATGGGTTTTTACCCAGAAGTGAAAATTTTCACTTGGAAAGTAGAAATGCAGTAGTAAAACCATTTTTATACTCAGGTGAAATTTGTGCATGGGAATGCAAATAGTTAAAATGGAAAACAAAATTCAGTTGTAAGGAATGAAGACAAAGGAAGAGGGAAAAAAATGAATGAAGAAGCATTTTCTAAATACCAGTTGGTTGCAGATCAAAGGGAGCTCAATATGATAGGTGTTTATCATCATAAAATTCATATTACTCTGTAGCCCAAGGTAGGGACTAGTCTTGCATGGCTTTTCTTTCCCCATCCTCAAAAACAAATCTAAATTCATACAACCTTTTAATGCTTTAGTTTTATGTTTATTTTGTGTCTCAACTTCATGCCTATAATAAAATGAGAACAAGGGGTGTACCATTATTTGATGTAGCCATACACATCCTTGTTGTATTGTATTAAGTTTATTTGCTTTACATTGTGTTGCACCATAAGCTGAATATCTACATCTAGTGCCATATTGGATCACCCTCCCAAGTCTTGTGGAGCTCAAAGTGCAGAAGGCTAGTTATAGCCTTGTTTGTTGGCCTTTCTTGTCTCTTGTGTGATTATAGTGCAATATATTTATCTTAACCTATTGATCCCTTGGTTTAGGCATTGTGATTTTCCTTACATATGATTAGTGGTTGCAAGAAAAATCACCAACATATACTTCAAGAAAAGAAACTAGTTTTAAAATCAACAAGAAAGAGAGGAATGATGAATATGATCCAAATGATCTTGATGAAGTGGAAGCAAATTTTGTAAGAACATTGAAAAAGGGTAATGGAGAATATAGAGGTAAGTTACCATTCAAGTGTTTCAATTGTGGTAAGATAGGTTCTTTATGCTTCAAAATGTCTAGGAAAAGTTTCAAATGACAAACATAAATGTCATAAAGGTAAATATTTCAAGAAGAGTTATTATGTTAAAGAAGACAATGGTACGTCTGATGATGAAGAATTAGAATATCTAGATGATGGAAGTGATGAGTGCTTGTTCATGGTTTTGAATGTTGGTACTAATTCTACTAACCTTGAAATATGTGAAGGAAGTTGCTCTGAAAACAGGTCACAATATTGAAGGAACTATGTTGATTACCTTTCATGCAAGAGAGGAAAGAAACTACTGGATAATTGACAACGGATGCTCAAATCATATGGCAAGTGATAAGAGTAAGTTTGTTAAACTTGAGAAATATGATGGTGGTTTTGTTAAGTTTGGTGATGACACATCTACTAATATTTATGGAAAAGGTTCAATTAGTTTTGATGGAAATCATAAGATAGATGATGTTCTTTATGTCGAAGGTCTCTGTCACAATCTTCTCAGTGTAGAACAAATGTATAGCAGAGGATACAATCTAGTGTTTCAGGAAGATGGTTGTGAAGTAAAAAAAGGAAGCTCCAAAACTTTGGTTGCTGCAAGAATGACATAAGGGAATTTTTATCAGCTCAAAGGTGCTGGTGGTAAGTGCTTTATGTCACAAATCAATGAAAGTTGGCTATGGAATAGAAGAATGAGTCATATAAATTTTGATAGCCTAGTGAAGATCAACTCTACTCATGCTGTGAGATACATGCCAAGAATTACAAAGCCTATCAATGCAATTTGCAAAGAGTGTCAGTTTGAAAAACATATAAAGTAGCGATTCAAAACTAAGGAATCCTCTACTACAGGGCCTTTAGAGTTGGTGCATACAGACCTATGTGGACCTACCAAAACAAGAAGCTTTCACGGTGATAGGTATTTTATGTTGTTGATAGATAATTACTCTAGAATGACTTGGGTGACCTTTCTCAAAGAAAAATCAGAAGCTCTTGATAAGTTTAATTCACCTCTAAAGGTAATTACTCTAGAATGACTGTGGCGAATTCACCTCCAATGAGTTTAATAGTTTTTGTGAAGATCATAGGATAAAAAAACATTTATCTGCTCCTAGGACTCCACAACAAAATGGAGTTGTGGAGAGGAAGAATAGGACAATTCAAGAAGTAGCAAGAACCATGTTGAAGGAAGAAAATCTACCAGAGAGAAGCATTCATACCGTAGTTTACATTCTTAATAGAGGTCAAGCAAGAGTGAAAAGTTCAAAGACCCCCTATGAGATTTGGTATGGAAAAAATCCTACTGTGAAATATTTTAGTGCTTGGAAGTAAATGTTATATCAAGATAGATGAAGAGAACATAGGGAAATTTGATGCAAGATCATATGAAAAAATCTTCCTTGGATATTCTACAAAGAGCAAGGCATACATGTGCTACAAAAAAAGGCTAAAGAAAATAGTTGAAATTGTAAGTATCAAAGTGGATGAAGAATCACATCAGAGCTCGGTGCTGATAGAAGGATATGAATCTAATGAATCCCCTTGTGGAGAAGAAGAGAAAGAAAAATAATTTCTATTGGAAGAGGAAGAAGCTCCAAAAAAGAATCCTAAAACTCCTAAGTATGTGCACAAAAATCATTCTAAGGATCAAACAATTGGAGAAAAAAGTAGAGGTGTGCTGACAAGAAGAAAAGCTGCTATGGAAGAAGAATAGGTAAAATTTTGTTTACTTTCTGAAGTAGAACCAAAAGCAATCATTGAAGTATGTAGGGATTAGAACTGGATCAAAGTTATGGAAGAAGAATTGAGGCAATTTGAGAAGAATCAAACATGGGAACTGGTCCCAAGTCCAGAAAAAAAGAATGTGATATGAACTAAATGGGTTTTCAGGAACAAGTTGAACGAGAATGGAGAAGTTATGAGAAACAAGGTTAGGCTTGTGTGTAAAGACTACTCACAAGTGGGAGGAATATATTTTGAAGATACTTTTGCTCATGTAGCAAGAATGGAGGCTATCAAGATGTTTTTGGATTTTGCAACACATAAAGACTTCAAAGTATATCATATGGATGTAAAGTCTACATTTTTGAATGGTGAGTTAGAAGAAGAGGTATACATTAAAAAACTAGAAGGTTTTTAGTTCTCACAAGATCCTAATATGGTTTTCAAGTTGAAGAAAGCATTATATGGGCTTAAATAGGATCCTAGAGCTTGGTATGCAAGATTGCACAAGTACTTATTGTAGCAGGGATTCAAAAAGGGTACTAGAGATAACAATGTTTACTTCAAGGTTGAGAGAGATTGAATCCTGATTGTAGTTGTGTATGTTGATAATATAATCTTTGAAGGAAATGAGGTAATGTGTAAAAATTTTGCAAAGGAGATACAAAATGAGTTTGAAATGTTAATTTTTGGAGAGATGAATTTCTTCCTTGGGCTACAAATCAATCAATCAACAAGAGGTATATTCATTACACAATCAAAATATGTTTAGGAAATGATAAAGAAGTTTGGAATGGAGGGCTCTAAACTAGTACGTACTCCCATGGCTATTGGTTGTAAGAGAAAAAAATGACGAATCTCCTAAGACAGATCATAGATCCAAGTACAGATCCATGATTGGTGGATTACTGTATCTAACTGCAACTAGACTAGATATTATGCATGCAATATGTCTTGTGGCAAGATTTCAAGAAGATCTTAGAGAATCACATGTGGCGGTAGTAAAAAGGATATTCAAATATTTGAAGAACACTTTAGACTGTGGTCTATGGTATTCTAAGGATACTGAGTTTTCTGTGAGTGCTTATACAAATTCAGATTGGGAAGGTTGTGCAGATGATAGAAGTACAAGTGGAGGTGCTTTCTTCCTTCAAAATAGACTAGTTTCTTGGTTGAGTAAGAAGCAAGATTAAGTGTCATTATCTATTGTAGAGGAAACATATATTGATGTAGCATCTTGTTGCACACAAGTGTTATGGATGAAGAAGACATTGAAAGATATCAGAATATCATATGATGAACCTATCTTTATCTTTTGTGATAATATAAGTGCTATCAACATGTCAAAAAGTTTGGTAATGCATTCAAGAACAAAGAATATCTCTATTCGGTATCACTTTCTAAGAGAGAAAGTTGTTGAGAATGAAGTAAAGTTGGAGTATGTGCCTATAAAGGATCAAATAGCAGACATTTTCACAAAGGTTCTTCCAAAAGATACATTTGAGTATCTCAGAAACAAGCTAGGGGTTATTGCCCCTTCTTTCAACTAGATGCATATGATGGTGCATTTGTCTAGGGGTGCAACTCAAGAAGTATTCCTTGTCCTGGACTAATAAATGTTGCCTCTCAAGGGGAGTAGGTAGTGGTGTTTTTGGTTGGTGCAATTAGGGGGAGCATATCTTGTGCCTAAAAGTGAGAGAGAGAAGAGAAGTATGTAGGTGTTGCCCTTTGCCATTGATGTCAGAGGGTGAGAGCGAAGTCTAAAAAACACAAGAAAAGGGAAGTGGAGAGAAAGAAGCCTGAAAAATATATGAAAGGGAGAGAGAGAAAAGTATGAAATGTAATAAATGTCAAAGTGAAGGGGAGAGCTTCTTGAGAGTTGGAGATCAGAGTTGCTTTTGTTGTTGATGACTTTTCAGCAGGTGTTGCCATCAATGAAAAAGGGGGAGATTATTACACTATGTTGTCACTGATGTCAACCTATGTCAACCTCTAGTGTGTTTATGATGAGAAGGTGTTTGTGGTGTTGAGGTGTTACATATGTAGCATGGTCACTTGGTTTGCAAGTGATTTTGAGAAAATTTGCATAAATGGTGTACAACGTGACAGGGGTGTGCTCTATATTGTGCTCCACATTTCTTCATGCTTGAAGATGTGATTGTGTAGTTTGGATGTGATTTTCATAAGTGTTCAGAGGTGTTATATCCAGAGTTTTAAGCTTTGGATCATGTGGAAGTAGAAGATGTTTTTGACAGTGTTTGGCATGTGTAGAAGGTTGTTTGGGAATAATGGAATTGCTCCACATTTCTTTGCATTGAAGTCTCTTATCTTGCAGATTTGGTAACTTTCTAGTATTTCCTTTATCTATCTTCCCTTGGATGGTTTGGTATTCAACTATTTCACAAGATTGGTTCATGAGTTGTATCTCAGTGGTAGTTTGATTGGTTGCATAGGATGATAGTATTCTCAATTGCATGTGTTTGTGTTAGTGATTTTGAAGTATTTTGTTGGTGTTGGAATATTTCAAGATGTTGTGTGATGTTGCTACGTGGTCTACAGGTTGTTTATGGACCTGGTGAAGTGTGAATGTGGTTGCTTGTTAGTGTTAATACTGATTTGGCTGACTTGGTGTGTTAGCGCTATTTGTGGATGTGCTTCGTGGTTTGTGGAAGCATGGTGTAGCATGTTCGTGTAGATTTGGGTCATAGTTAACCCTTGGTGTGGTCTACCTTCACTTCTTTCCACTGTGGAAGTGTTTAGTGCCGACCTATTTGGTGGCTGCACGTTTGAGGTGTATACGTTTCATTGAAGCTGACTTGGAGAAGGTTGTTTGAGGTTGCATAAGGTATATATGCAAGGTCAATTGTTGGAGGAGTATATGATGTGAAGAGCAGTACAAAATGATGTATATGCGTTCAAGTGTTGTGATCTGAGTGCGAGCATGAACGCCTAAGACTATCAGAAGTAGTGAGCATAAGGTGTCTACATTTTAGTGTGCTAGTGAGTCGAAGGTTGCAAATGGTTGTGGTGGTTTCTCCTGTTGCTATGAGGTAGTGAACCTCCTTGTAACAATTTCTTTGTAATCTCTTTCTATCTGGAAGAAGTGATCTTCCTGTGTAGTGAGCCTTTCTTTTTTTCTTTTGGATAGTGAGCCTTTTGTAATCGATGTTGATATTCATATATGTGAGTTAATCCTCACTGTGGTCTTTCCCTGATTAGGGTTTTCCATGTAAAATGTGGTGTTCTGTTGTGTATGGTTGTTGATGTGTTGATGTTTCATTTGTTTACATTCATGCTAATGCTTAATAAGGGTTTGGATATTGATAAGGGTTTGAAGGTTTTAATGCACAACTGATTCATCCCCCTCCTCTCTTAGTTGTCTTGTGTGTCTAACAATGTTATTAGTAGTTATATTTTAAGGGTTTAATGTGTGGGTTATGTGTGAGGCTTTTTGTGGGGTAATTAAGTGTTAACACCATGTGGTCGAAGGTGTAAGTGGGGAATTAGGGTTAGGGACCCTTAATTAAGTTGAATTTTAGATGCGTTCTTTTATGAACTTTTAAAAGGTCATAAAAAGCCTTATTTTAAGTATTTTTATCCTTTTTAGTGCCCTAAAGTACCTATGGGTTTGGTGCCTATTTATGGCCATATCTTGGGCTATATTCAAGATATGACCCTTATTTATTGCCCATTTAGGGAAGTGGTGAAATTGGAAGATTTTGGAGAAAGGGGAAGAGTTCTTGACTTGCAAACTCATTAATAAGCTGGGACAATAGAGATGGAGTGGTCAAGTACTCCATCCTCCTCTTAATGAAGAGGAGGAATTTCTTGGATGGAGTGGAGTACACTCCTTCCCTTCCCATCTCCCCCAAATGCTCACACATGTGTGAGCACTTGTGGGAGAGTGTGCTTGAGGAATGAATGGGAAGCTGACAAGTATCACCTCCCCATTCAAGAGGATTCAAATTTTAATTACTTTATATTCTTCATGGGTTGAAGTTTCTGGGGATTCTTCCCTTCATGATTTTCCATTTTTTGGTTCCTTTTATTTCTTGTTTTTAAGTTTTAGAGGAGAGGTTTGTGAGAAGGTAAGGTAAGGAAACTCTTGCATATTGAAGTTAGAATATTCAAGATTGGTATCATGTTGGATAAAAGGAGACTCATCCCTACAAGCTATGCAGAGAGATAAGTCTTATTCTCCTTAAAAGTATTGAGTTATTTAATTATGTGATGTTTATTTATTTACTTGTGCTTGAGTGAGAAAGTAGGGTTTGGGAATTCATTTCTTTGAGTAAAATGTATATGATGGATGTGAGTGATGGGTAAAACCTTTGTGTGTATTATGGTATTGTGTAATCATGAATTACAGTTTTTTGTGGTCCTCCTTGCTCTAGGGAATGGTTGGAACCTTGGAATGGCTTGATGATGCCATTTATGGTAGTGTTGATGCATGTTTTATGACACACCGAACACTCTAGAATAAAGAGTCCAAAGACACTCTATCCTCTCTTGAAAAACTACCTCGTACGCTAAGATTGCTAGAAAGGTCATACGACAATTCCAATGTTTAGTAAGTTGGGGGATGGACAAGCTCAATGGATGATGTGATATGCTGGTATCACAAAGGGACCTTTGACAACAAATTACTCAAAAGTAAGGATTTAGATTGATTTGACGTTGAATGCTCTTTTATTTTTGGGATTTTGGATTTTGAGATTAAAAAAGGAAAAAAAAGTATGAGGGTTTAGAAGTCCTATACTAGGCCTATGAAATCAAGAGACAATAAGATAAAGTGAAACTTAGGAACAAGGATTTGTTTCACCACGAAAAAAATGACAATTACACAAAGAAAGTGCAATCTTCTAGGATTTGTGCTTAAGATCTCTTCACCAAGAACAATACCATCAAATGAACACTATTATTCAAAGTAAACAATTGAAGCATCCACATTACTAGCTCAGTATAACTTTACGCATTGAAAGGAAATCATCCATCCAAAGAAAGTATGAGCGAAAGTTCCACTAATCTATACTATCAATCTATCATTCATCTAACTTGCATTCAATTCAAATACTAATTTAATCTATTCTATGTGGAAGATAAATATGGAACCATGCAACCACTTGACAATAAATAGATTCAAAGCAACTCATGCAATATGAACTTTATTATCAAAATAGTCTTAAGCAACAATTTCATACGTCTCACTCCCCTATAAATGAAATGAATTGGGGTTTATATAGGCACCCCAATTACAAAGCAATGGCCCAAATTGATTTGAGATCAATGACCAAGATTATTCCAAGAAACCCTAACCCTAAAAGCATAACTAACTCATGGACACATGGCACAAGTAGGACGAGCCACTTGGAGTGTGGAAAATAATGAAACCTTGCAAATTAATCGAGAAGTGAGAATCCAAAATGCAATTCCCCTTGGCTTGCTCCCTGGCTGCAAATGCAAGAAACTTTGTTAGCACCAAGTCGAGCTCCTCCATTGATATGTTTGGCATAGAATCCAGTTGTGCTCCCATTATGTCCAAGGTTTCAAAGCACTGACTGAAAGTATTTTCCCATCTACCTTCTTGTTTCCAAAAGCTATCCATAAAGGTCAAAAGAGAAGACATGTCATCAAGCTGGTTTTCTGTGATAATCTGCATTTCCTTGAAGTAAATATTCATCACACTTCTTTTCAATCCTTCCAAATCCAAGCCATTTGTATCATGATGCTCCTGCCCTATTAATCCTTCAAGAGAGGTGAGGATTTTAAGCTGTATTTTCCCAAGAGAATTTTGTATAACAACACACTCCTCTTTCATTCCATCATATATCTTCTTCTTTGCTAACAAGGAATGATACCATCTGCTGAAATCATATGAAGCTCCTTCTTGGATTAGCAATTGCAGGGATACTTCCTTTAAAACCCTCAAACGAGGTATTACTTTGTCTTTTATGTATTGGAAGTCTTCCCAATTATCTTCAATCTGGAAAATTTCAGTCATAAGCAAGGTTGATCTGTCATAGGTCTAAGCACATTTCTCCAAGAATTGCTCCATCTATTTTGAGATATTGTTGATCCGCCTTCTAGTTGCTTGGCTCGTGACTCTCATGGCCTCAAGGGTGTCAACGGATTCTTGAGGAAGGGATGATGGTGGGATAAAAGCTTCACCTTCTTGGCGCAGTGGGGCTGTTATTTGTTGAATGAACTCCATCAATCTTAAATTTTCCACTTCTAGTCTTTCCTTCTTCTCTTCTGTTTTGTCAAACTTCTCCTTGATAGCTTTAGAAGTGTTTGCTAGCTCATGGAAATCTTGATCTATCGTGGTTGGCCCAATGTCCAACGTTGTAACATCATAGTCCATAGGAGTAATCTAATCTCTAGGCTTGCCAACCTTTGGGATTGCAACTTGTAAAACCCTGGATCCTGCACCATTTATGATAATTTGAGAGTACTTTTTAGGCTTCTTTGGTGTTTTAGTTTTGCCAATCCTCTCTAAGAAGTCCTTCATTCTTTCAATTGGTTTAACTTCATCTAGTGGTTTAGATTTCTTCATCAAACTTTCAGTCAACCAATCTGGAATAGTGGATAATTCCATCCCATCTTCCAATTGAATATCATCATCAATCCCTTTCAAGGCAGAAATTATTTCATCTCCCAGCTCCTCATTGTTTTCAAGGATCTTAGTATCTCCCATGCCTTCAATCATCAGCGTATCACCTCCTTCCAAACACTCAGTGAAGGTTTTCTCTTGAAGAAAATCCAGTTGTTCTAACTCTTGAAATTCAATCTCTTGTTCATGGTTTGGTTCAATCTTAGCAATGAACGCCTCTTCTACTATTCTGATGGATAACGTACTTGAAGATGATGGAATTTCATTCACCTTTTGCTTCTTACTTTCCAACTCTTCACTAGCTACTTCCTTTTCCTTTGTTTGAAGGTCTTCAATCATTGCCTTCCTCTTGCTTGGACATGGAAGTTCATCAGGACCTTCTCCAACTGCTTCTCCCTAACTTTCTTAATTTGCTGATTTGACGGTCCACCCATTCCTTAGAACTAGCTATAATATCCTTCATCAACACGTTCAAATCAGTCAACTCAGGTTGTGTCCAGTTGGGCAACAAGATAAGCTTGTTCTTTTCCTGTTCAAATTGAGGATGCACGTATTCCCCATTGTCTTTTACCTGGTCAGGAACGGGGAATAAGTCACACTTTTTCACAAGGTTTACTGGAATTCTAGACCACATCTTCTTCCTAACTCCATATTCGTCCACCAAGTTAGACCAATAGTCTTCAATCTGCATAACATGAAGGGACTTCCTCCCGTGAACTCTCAAATATGGATCATAATCTGACCTCGGTTTATAAGTGCCTAACTTATAAAATTGTAATTCTGATTTTGTTGTCTTGGCTGATTGCAATGAGGGGCAAACTTCTAACATTTTCCCAATTACAACAGGAAAATCCACTCCTTGTTTGTTCTTTTTCCCTTGAATGGAATCCACATTTTCCAACTGCCTTGCAAGTTCAAGCATAATAATCTTGTCCGTTGGATACCGAGGGAGTTTATATGGAGCATCTGCGAATACATGAACTCTTATGTATGTAAAAGTCAGAAATTGGATGAACCAGGATCCGAATTTATCAAGCAACACCATAGCTTCTTTAGACAACCTCTTTTGGATTCCTCCTTGAAGCAATCGAGTGATATACATGAGGAAGGCGTCATTGGTTATTTTATAATTGTCCTTGTAGTGTAATTGTAGCTGTGGGTAACAATCATGTGCCTTGAACTGGTTATTTCGAAGTCCAACTTCCCCTTTGCAAATCAATCCTTTATACTTGGTAAACCGGGCCAGGATGTAGACTATGCAAGAACTCATATAGAAATTCTTGGTCTTCTCCAAGTTTCTTAATTGGAAATCAATGTTGTCGCTTATTAGTTTGGCCCAATTTATTGTTTCCATTCCTAATACAGCCTCCTCTACATATGAGAACATCCATACTTCAAAGAAATCTCCCTGAGAAGTACCCATAATCATGTTCAACATGTGGATCATGTCATTGTATTTTTCCTTAAAATATGTGCAAATCAATCTCTTAGGTAGTTTAGAATGATGCCTCTTTGGTTCTTTGATCTAGTTGGAATTAATTATATCCATACAAGATTCTTTGGCCTGATCAAACATGGTTTGTGATTCCTCTTGGGTCCTGTTCAACATTTTGTGACGACGAGGAATACCAAACACCTCTCTGACTGAATCTTTTGTGAAGTACACCAAAGTGATCCCGTTAGATGCTTTGATGGATCTTGTCCGTGGATTGTATCTTCTAGCGCACTCAACTATCAACTCACTGCACTGAACTGCAGGTGGAAATCCAGCTGCTTGGTGAAGTCTGCATTTAACCATGTTGGTTGCAATAGCCATGGGCATTTCATGCTGAGTGCCAAACATCCTTTTCTTGTGCTAAATCACATTGAATTGCTCGAAGTTAGTATCCGCTACTTTCTTCCATTTCAATGACAGTTGAGATTCTGGATAGAATTCCTTGAGAACTTCTTTCACTTGAATCTTTCTAACTCCACCTCCTACGTTCTTCGAAGTAGACATTGCACCTGTACGAAGCTTGAAATTAGAAAAAATCCACAAATTAAAGGCAATTTTATGGCTGGAGAGTTTTAAAATAAATTAATTAAAAAATCTAGAACTCAATTGCAAAGGCTGATCAGAGAATAAATTTGAATAAAATAAAATTTCATCAGCCTCTGTCGTTTTTTAAGAGCATTCATAGAATTTTTAAAATAATTTACTAGACTTTTAGAGCTATAAACTAAAGTTTTTTTTGTAAATCCAAGATAAAAATTCCTTTTTCCTTCTTCAAATTCGCCAGTTATGATCCTGCAGTTGCATGAGAAATCTAGAAATAGAAGAAAAATATCCAACCTTGTGCTCTGGAATCAATGTAACTTGTAGCTCAAGAAGAAAAGGACGCCTTTGGCTGAGAGAAGTTTGCCTATGAGAAAATTCGACCTGTGAATAATGAAAAATAAACTCTCAATCACTTCTTTTATAATAAAAACTTTCCTTATTGGCCTGGGTCGACCTCTTCTCTGATTGGTTACTTTGTTTTAAAACACAAAAAGCGATCTTATCTTCCTTTTTATTTTTCAAGGGTGCCCCTTCTTGCTTGCTTGTTAAGTTTTTAAATAAAAACTTAAGTTATTTTAAATTCCTTGCCTTAGAAAAATCGACCTTTAAGTGGACTTATCCACTTTACAATTGGATTTTTGACCTCTTACCAAGGTAACTCTTTGCCTTAGCCAATTTCTCGATTTTCTCCTTGGAAATTCGACTTCATCATGGAATTTTTGAAGTCCCAATTCAAATTTTTCATTTGCCTTAGCCAATTCCCACTTTTAGATACATTCGCCAACTGAAATTTTGAATCATCCAACTGGATTTCGACTTCATGAACGAATTTTAAATGGATTTCCCAATTGGATTTCATTTTGATGAATTTCAAATGGATTTTTCCATGATTCAACTGGATTTCTTCATCGAGCGTACCTCTTCAGACTTAGGCGAATTTCACCATAATCTCCTTGCTTTTTACTTGATTTTTTGTTGATTTTTCTTCCTTGAAGGTGCGATTTTCAATTGATTTTCCAAATTTTTGCGTGCGCTTTTCCTTGCTTTTCTGATGATTTTTCTGATTTTTTAAGATTTTTGCTTGATTTTTGTTTGCTTTTCAATTCTAAAAGTGGAAAATTTTGACTCCATTGCTAGTGAAACCTAGCACTTTCTAAAAATAGAAAAAAGCAAAAAGCAACTTTCTAAAAATAGTAAATCCCAGATTGGTCCAGAAATGCCAAAAACAAAAAAAGCAAAAAAGTAGAATCCCTAAAAAATAGGAAGTGTCAGAATTGAGTGAAAGCACAGTCGATCCTCGTCTACAGGGTCTTCTAAGCACTTCTATGACGTTCATGTTCAGTTTTAGGTTCAAATTCTCAACTTCGCTCAAGTAATGACTCCAAACTTTGACATGAAATTCCCAGGGCAACAAAGATTATGAAATTGCCACTCAAAGCTAAACCCTAAGAGCAAACCATCGAGGGTCCCCATTTGCAATAGGGCAATGTGTGAAATAGGTCACAACAGGTAGGGTGGAGAGCAAGATGTGTCTATTGGTATGTTATCCATTATATTGCTAAACATTATTGTAATATTGAAAATTTAGTATCTTTTTGCAATGAAGAGAAGAAAGATGGAATAAGGCAACTTACAATATAGACATAACTGTAATTGATACACCTCCTTAGTTTGGAATGCTCTTGTCAAGACAATGGACTGCTACAATTGGAGGAAATGTACAATTTGATTTGTCCTATGCCATAATACTAGTTAATGGTGAAGAGGTCAAGTTATATAGAGAGCCAAGGATGAATCAAATTGTGGACAATGTTGCTCAAGATCAGATAAACTACCTTTGTGATGTGGATCTAGGGAGCTTTAGGATAGAGCCTTCCCAGCCTGAATTATTAAATACTGATCCAATTGATAAGCATGTTTCTAAAAATCAACACGGTGTATGGAGGATGTATTTTGATGGAGCATGTAGTCAGGAAGGCAATGGAGCAGGGGTAGTTTTTATTTCACCTGAAGGTATCACATTCAAGTATTCATTCTTGCTGACATTTGAGTGTACAAATAATATAGCAGAGTATGAAGCCCTGCTAATTGGCTTGAATATGGCTGTCAAACACAAGATCAAACTGCTAACTATTCTTGGAGACTCTGAGTTGGTCATTTCACAAGTCAGGTCAAAATATGCTGCAAAAAACAAAAGGTTAAAACAATATAGAAATGTTGTGTGGGATACAATTGAATTATTTGATGCTTTTTTCCATTGAATGGATAGACAGGTCCAAAAACTTGATGGAAAATTTCCTAGCCAATGTAGCCCTAAAAAGAGATGATATCACCTTGGCTAGAGTATCTCAAGTTGAATTCAAAATAAGGCCTGCTATCCCTGATAATATCTATAGTTGGCAAGTTTGCAATGATGACACTAATCTCATAAAGTTTCTCCATTGCATAGACCAGTATGAAGCCCATGAGATTGACTTTAATGCCTTTGTGGAAGAAATAGATGGCAAACAAACTGTGTTTGGAAAAGAAGTTGTGCAGCTCAAAACCAACAAACTTCCTAAAGGACTTGTGGCAATAGAAAGGGTATTTGATTAAATGATTGTGCTCTCATGAAGCAAACACCAATTAAGAAATAAGATGTTGAAGAAGTCAACCTGGGGATTGAATTGGCACCCAAAAGGGTATATATTGGAAATAAAATAAGTCCAACAATTAGAAGAAAGCTAATTGCATTGTTAAGAAAGTACAAGCATGGTCTTATGAGGATCTTAAAGCATATAGAGAAGATTTGTTCCAACATGAGATTCCATTAAAACTAGATACAAAATCGTTCAGGCAAAAACAAAGACCCATCAATCCAACTCTGGAGCCTAAAATGCATGAAGAACTTATGAAGCTTAGGGAAGGAGGAATTATCTAATCGATTAGACATTCATCTTGGGTCTCCAATCTAGTACCAGTCAAAAAGAAAAATGGAGATATAAGGCTTTGTGTAGACTTCCGGAACTTGAATGTATCTTCTCTCAAAGACAATTATCTACTTCCAAACATGGAGGCTATGCTACAAAGGGTCATAGGATGTGAGTTACTATCCATGATGGATGGATTTTCAAGCTATAATCAAGTGAAAGTTAAAGAATCAGAACAATAGAAGACAAATTTCACTACGCCATGGGGAACATATGTTTATGTTAGGATGCCATTTAGACTCACAAATGATGGTGCAACATTCCAAAGAGCCATGGATGTTGCTTTTGCTGACCTTATTAATGTAATAATGGTAGTCTATCAAGATGATTTAACTACATACTCCAAAAAAGCAGAGGATCATGTGGCTCACCTTGAAAAAATATTTATGAAAGCATTGGAGTATGGCATTTCACTTAATCCAAAAAAGTGTCATTTTGCTGTAATAGAAGGAAAATTACTTGGGAATATAGTCTCTAAGGAGGGAGTAAGGATTGATCCTGAAAGAGTGGAAGCCATTGATAAAATACCTATCCCCAAGACAGTTAAGGCTATTCAATCCTTTTTCGGAAAAATCAATTTTGTAAGAAGATTTATATCAAATTTTGCTGAGATAGTAAAGCCAATATCAAAAATGCTGAAGAAACGTGCAAAAATTGATTGGACTGCTTAGATGCGTTCATATCCATAAAGAAAGCAATCAAAGAAGCTCTTGTATTGAAATCTCCAGATTTCAGCAAACCTTTCTAGATCTTCTCATTTGCATCCTATCACACAGTTGTTGCAGTAATGCTTCAAAAGAATGATGAAGGGTACGAACAACCAGTTTCCTTCTTTAGCAAGTCCCTCCAAAATGCAAAATTGAAGTATGATATTGTTGAAAAACAAGCCTATGCACTGGTAAGAGTTGTCAAGGCATTTAGGTCATATCTAGTAGGGGAAAAAGTAATAGCTTATGTGCCTAATGCTGCAATGAAAGATGTGTTCATACAAAGTGAGACAACAAGACGTACTAGGTGCAGATGGATAAATAGAATCCAGGAGTTTGATATTGAGTTTCAAATCACTAAGCTTCTAAGAGGACAAGGATTAGCCAAATTGATGGTTGAAACAAATTTGGAAGCTGCCCAAGTATGCAACGTGAATGGTGAAGATATAGTCACAAGTATTGAAAACACTTCATGGTAAATTGATATTGTGTACTATCTCAAACATTTGAAATGTCCAGAAGGGTTTGAGGACAACATAAAAAGGACACTCAAGTTGTAGGCCTCAAAATATGTATTCATGGAGGGAGACCTCTATTGGAAGAATAGGGATGGTGTCCTATTGTTATGCTTAGATGAACATCAATCAAGACATGTCTTGAAGGAGATGCATGAAGGAGTATGTGGGGGACATATCTCAACAAAAACTACTGCTCATAAGATATTAAGGGCAAGGTACTATTGGCCTAAGGTTTTCAACAATGCACATGACTATACTAGAAAGTGTGAGGCATGCCACAAATTTTCAGGAAAATTGAAGTATCAAGGAGCACTGCCTCTAAGACCTATGCAGGTTAAAGCCCCATTCCATCAGTGGGGAATTGATTTCATAGGGGAAATTACAGAAAAATCTAGTGGAGGGCACAAATGGATATTGGTAGCCACAAATTATTTCACTAAATGGGTGGAAGCAATCCCAACTAAACAAGCAACAAGCAAGGTGGCGATAATTTTTCTAATGGAGAATATCATAATTATATTTGGCACACCAATAAGGTTGATCAAAGACAATGGGATGTGTTTTAGGTCTGATGAATTCAAAAATTTCTGCGACACATATGGCATTATTGTTTCTTATGCCACCCCTTACCACCCACAAGCAAACGGTTAGGCAAAATCTAGTAATAAAAGTCTTTTGAAAATCATAAGAAGGATGTTAGATGGGAACACGAAGGTATGGGACTCAAAGTTGAGAATGGGCGTGTGGGCAGATAGGATTATTGTAAAGAAGGTGATGGAAAGTCTCCATTTGAACTGGTGTATGGAACACAAGCCAAGATGCCATTGCAAAACCTTTTGCCAGTTTACAAGTTCATCCTTTAGGAAGACTTAGATATTCCAGAACCAATGGAGGAGAGGATGGTGCAGCTTGAAAAACTTGATGAAGTAAGGAGAATGACCCAAAAGCAAAATATAAAGTTGCAATCACAAATGAAACATCTTTTTGATAAGAAAGCCAAAGATAGAAAATTTGAGGTGAATGATTTGGTACTAATGTGGAATGCTAGATGCCAAGAAAAGGGGAAGCATGGAAAGTTTGAAGCCTTGTGGTTAGGTCCCTTTGTTATCATTGGAAAAGGAGGGGAGGACTCTTATTATTTGTAAAACATGTTCGGAGAAGAACAGGAACTGCTAGTGCATGGACAGTTTCTAAATTTTTTCTTTTCATCAAATCACCATTTCCATGCACAAGAGGGATAAGTGTTGCTAGTGCATGGACAACTCTTAACAAACTCTCAAAAATACTACTATTCATTCCATGCACAGTAGTTTAGGAAATCAAAAGGGACTAGGACTTGCCAATACATGGACAATCCTAGAACTCCCTCAATAAAAATAAAGTTTCTTTCCATGTACAGTAGTATAGGATCATTTCCATTTCCATCATTTTCACCTCCATATCCATCTTCATTCCATCCTCACCACAGTTCCATTTTTTCATATCCTCTAAAAACCATATGAAGGGGACACCTGGTCTGGGCCCAGAGATATTTTGGATTCTTAAAATGATTGGTAAATCATTCATCCCCAACTAGAGCCGCTGTTGGAACCAAAATTTTCATAAAAATTCTAAGTATTTTATCATTTAAAATCTAAAATTCCCACTCCTATTTTCATAATAAATCACATTATCGCCATTCACAAGGTCATTTTTACCCTTTACCGCATCACCGCTATCACATTAGCCACCCCTCATAACACCCATACTATACCTCTCTACCATAGTTCATCCCCAAGTAGCTCACGATAGGACGGTGAGAGGAGCCACTATCATATACCACACCTTTTACACTATACCGCTATACCTCAAGCGGGTCAAGACACAACCCACAGTAGAGTGGTACATTGAAGAAAGGTACTAAAGACACACCATAGTACCGCGGGGGAGAAGAAAATGACACGAGGTAGTGTGGTAAGTAAGTCATTGGATCATTTAAAACACACCAATCACATCAGTCAACATCAAAACATAAAATTGAGCTCGATACGAAGATTTGAATTGTGCGAATTTATGAGCTACGAGTAAATGTATCTTGGTGTTGAAATACATGAAACAAGTTGAGATTTTTCACTCATAACAACTGAAACCAAGTTGTAGACGAGCTCAAATTGCGGGAGTAAAGGGAATTCTTCAAAGCGAGTTTTATCCTCGGGTAAGCTTTGCTCACCATTCTCAGTGAATTTCACAAAATGGCTCCAAAGAAGACTGAAGTAGGAGTTAAAAGGGATGAAACCAAAACCAATAAACCCTCCTTGCAATCCCCATTGCTTTCCTTGTTGCCTGGTTCAGTAGACAAAGAACCTAAAAGGGTTTTTAGAGACTTAGCTCAAGGCTGTAGAGACCCCATTATACCTCAGTTAGGTTGGAACCTTTATTAGCACTTCTATCAGAATAGGAACGACAAGGTTCCGACATCAAACCCATGGACCCTAGATTAGGCTAAATTGATTGTCTCTAATGTTTTCATTGACATTGAACTAATTAAAGCCCTTTCCCATAGCTACCATGCTCCAACCAAAACTGTTAGGTTTCCAAATGGTGAGTGCTTAGTTGATGTCACAAGAGATGCCATTATAAAGTGTTTCAAGTAGAATAAACAAGCTATAACGGAGGTGAATTTAGTTAAACTGGAGCAGGAGTATAAGAGGTTGAGAAGAACATACCAAAGTGATGAGCTCCCCCTACACATGAAGAGGGGTGATGATAACAGAAAACTCTCCATCCCTTCTTCTAAAATGGAATCCAAGTCTCAGAATTTCAAGTTTATTTCAAAAATACTTATCATGCATTGTGTCAAGTCTTGGGGATAGATGCAGAGGAACATATGCTAATAGGATTGATGAGAATGGCCATGATAATTCAACATTCTAAGTCAAATGTAGAGTTTGATTTTGCATCTATAATTGAGGAACAAATACATGAGGGCTTGTTGCAAGTTAGGGAAGCTAAAGCCCCCATTACTTTTAGGAAATATTATTTATTGTGTCATTTAATCCTGTATCAGAATGAAATGAAGTGGACTGGAAGAATGAAATTGTGTACACAAGAAAATGGAGTGAGACTCCTTATGCAAAATTGGCGTTACATCTGGGATAGCAGATGTACAGAGTGTGATTTCGTAGTATTTCAAGATGATTTTGTTGTTAGACTGATAGCTGCCCTTGGTTACCCAACACTAAGATTTCCTAAATCATTGATGAAAGTGATGAGGCATGTACAGTATAGACCAGATCAGGGCTATACCCATAACTATGCTGACTGGTTTTTTATGCCTTAACACACAATTATCAGAGTATATGGATGCGACCAAGCACCGCATATTTTTCCTAAGTTTGCACCTACAAGGGTATTTTTTTGGAGTTTATGTGGCAGATGCTTTGGATGGAGCATGATTTGATGAGAAATCAAAGGAAAGGTACATTTTTGCCTGATTTAGTTGTATTTGAAGAGTTGGCTATCGGGTCTGACATGTTAGAGGAATTGCAGAGGTTTATGAGGGTTAACTATCCCCTCAAATCTAGAAAAGAGAGAGTGTGTGACCCAGAGGGTCATATCAACATGATCAGAAGAACCTTGTTGACAAAGCGGGCCATCTCACATGAGTTTGACCCTAAGGAGGATGTTATAAGAAATTTGGTGTATTTTGTTGATGTAATGCAGACTAGAAAAAGGTGGATAATAATGATGAAGTGGGAGAATTAGAAGAAGGAGAAGGATAGAAGTTTCAAAGGGTTTTTTGCAAATGAACCCAACCTATTGAAAAGGATGTAGATGATCCTTAATAAGTTTGATGAATTGTACAAAATGGCCCAAGATGAGGGGTTAATCCCACTTCCCACACCTCACCAACCACCACATTAAGCATCCACATCATAGACACCACCCCCATCACCTACACATCCATCCCCTCCATCTCCTACTCATGAACCACGGGCTAAAAGACAGAAGATTGAGCCATTGGATGGATATGACTCAAGTGATGATGAGGAAGAGGAAGAAGTCCTAGCCCTGACTGAAATAAAGGAGGTAGTAGAGCAACAAAGAATTCAAAAGCCTCGTGATCCTAAGATCAGGCTTTTAGAGGAAGGAGCTAATGAAATTCAAGAAGATGAGAGGGTAGTGGCCTCTCTAAGATTCATAGAAGATGATAATTTTATCCACACCAATGAGTTTAAGGATTTTTGGATTAAAATGAAAATGAAACAATTTGATGAAAGGTTGAAAATCAATCTTATTGGAGCTAATGAGTCAAAGCAAGCCGAGATCTAGGCTCAAACATTTGCAAAGTTAAGTGTTGATAACATTAATGTCACCCCTCAAGAGGCGAGAGAAATGGTATTGAAAAGTGATATGCTAATTATACCAGGGATGGAGCTATCTAAAATGTTTCTTCTAGATCTGATCAAAGCACAGGGTGACCCCATGTTGGTAGCATAATTTGATTCAGAAGAGGGTGTCTCAGGAACAGGGTATAATCCTACTACCCAAACACTTACTCTATAGACAAAACAAAAAAATACAAGGAAGCCTCAACTCTTGGATGTAGTACAGGAATTGAGGGGGTCAACTATGGTCAGAACAATGTGAGACACAACTCCCACAGAAGCTACCACTATGATCATGCATTCTACAATGTTCACCAAGGATGTAGTAGAAAATATGGAGAAGATTAATGAATATGAGAAGAGATTGAAATTATCGAATGATGAGGTGAACAAGTTGTTTATTGAAAATGTAAAGCTAAAACAACAGTTGCAGCAAGCCACCACAGTGAGAGGAGATGAATTAATTGTCTATCACCCACCTATCCAGGCAGAGGATCCACATATACAACAAATGAGAAATGAAATTGATAAGTTGAAGAAGCATGACATGGAGGATGTCAAGCATCATATCATAGAGACTCTAAGGAGGATATTAGAGCATATAGTTAGGATATTAAAGGAGAAGATAAATGGAGTACATGAAAACTTCAGCAATCTGATTAAAGCTTTGGAACAAATAAACATTAACTCTCCCATCCTTGAAGAACTCCAAAAGAGATGGCAACCCACCTTCCACATATTGACCACTTTATGCAAAGCTTCACACAGGGATCTAGATGCCCCATCAAGGCTCAAACCTACACAAGAAATGGTAAAAGGTGTGATTGATGAGTATAAGTATTTGGTGGATATAAGGAAGAAAGTGGAAAGTAGGAGTACATTTGACTCCATCAAATACATCTTTAACCCATCAGTCCTCAAGGATGACAATTAGTTAAAAGGTATAGATGAATGGAGAGAAGAATTTGATCAAATGATTCCTAAATGTTTGGCACATATGCAGGATGATGGGGAGATCAATCTCAACAGGTTCCATACTTTACTCGATGGGATCATCATGCGTGGATATACAAAGTTCGTGGTGGATGTCATAAACCTCCTAGATAATAGATGGAAGAGTCACCTTACAAACTTCATAGCTACACAAGAATTCAAATGGCCAAGCGACCTGACAATTAATAAGTGAAAAGAAAAATAATTGGGCTCTAAAGAAGATTGATTATGTACATCACGGAGAGGAAATACCTTGAACAGGTCTTCAATGACCACGGGTACTTCTATGGAGATTAACCGAGTGGGTAGATGTGTTTAATTATCTCTTTAATTCATGTTTTAGTTATGTCTAACAAACTTTATGAAAAGGCATTTTGAAACGTTGTAAACGGTTTGAAGCTTGTTGCCTCTCATATATATAAGAGAGACCAGGACCATAAGTAAGATATAGGAGAAGATAGTAGTAGAATAGGGATAATTAATGGATAGTAGAAAAATTCCATAATGTTTATATTCTGAAAGACTATGTTGCAAGCAGTATTTTGAAGAAGTCAATGAAAGATCTCTAATTTTGTGGTGTTATCTTGGTATCAATTGTTTGTTGAAGTTATTCAATTATCTAGTTGTCTCCATTTTAGTGCTTCTTTATTATTTAAATTGGTATATCAAGTATATATTCAATTTATCAATACACATTTGTTGTATTTGTGTGATATGATTAATTGGTTTCCCCAAAGGAATTAAAATCCTTTAGTCAATCACAGTAATCTGGAAGTATTATTTGGATCAGTAAGAAGAACCATATAATTAGGATTGTCAATTTGTCTCCAATTTGGTGTTATCTGTGTTCTTACATAATTTATTCAATTGGTTCTTTCAAGTAAAGATTAAAATGCTTTTGATAAATTATAAATAACCTGGTTTTGTCAGTTGGATAAGTAAGTAGAGTTTATCAATCACTTGCCTTCACGTTTATACAAGTTATAAACCAATATTAATGTGCCAAACAATTTGAATTACTGCCAAATATAAGTCATTCATTCTAGATCTTCATTTGACTCCATCTACCCAACAAGGCACTGGTCTTAGCTATTTCATCATTTAAATTAATCAAATTTGTTTCAAAACCTCACATCTGTTAACTGAACATATTCATAAACTTCACCTTGATATTGCTTATACAATTTATACCAAATTAGGTCTGCATCTCTCAACTTCCAATTTCCATTGTGGATAGATTGCTTAAGTAGGAAACACATAGTTTAAGTTTGCTTCATTTGCATAGGTACACCCGCCTAGGTTTGGTATAGCCTAAAGAGAAGAAGGTTCAAATACACCATTTGGCCTTGTTTGTTACCCTAAAACGTACCAAGAGCTTGGCAACCTCTTGTGGTTTTTCAACCAACGTTTTTGAGAACTACCAGGAGACAAGATTGCAAGGGGATCGACCCCCACGACCTTCTTATCATGAAGGAGTGCATCTGGATTCATAACACTTTTGTGATGAAAAGCATTTGGAGAGTTTGGGAAACCTTTAAACCCTAGTTCATATTGAATGGAAATGACTTTCACATAGGGATTTCTATTAATCAACAATCTATCTGGTGGTCTCCTAGTATCTCTTGTCAAGATTGTCCTCTAGCCAGGACTCCATGGGTCCATGCTTTGAGGTTTATTAAGTAGAGAATCGAGATCCTTCTGGATCTTTTTCTAGAAGGACTAGGAGTTTTCTTACTTGGCTTGAAGCCAAAGATAATTTTTTATTCTCCAACAAGTACCTCAAAACTTTCTAGCGTTTTTTTAACTTTGTGCCTCTAGATATAATTCACACGATTGGGATTCATTATTTTAAGCCTAGGTAAAAAGGTTAGAAAGGTATCCTAACACACCATTTCACAACTACAAACCTCACAAGGGTTACTCCTAGCTCAATCCACATTTTTTATGGTGCCTATTTTAAACCATAGATGGTTGTTGCAATCCTCTTTGATTGTTTGGCAATGTTGATGAGCACACAATTATATTGAGAGGGGAGGGGGTGTATCAATATAATACAATCTTTTAATTTTTCAAACTAACAACCACAATAATATCAATTGCACAATATCAATCACATAAGATCTAACAATTATGCAACACATGATTTACGTGGAAACCCTTACAAGAGAAAGTCATGAAAAAATAATGCTTCTATAAAACTCTTACAAATTTTGTAGGAACCAACCTACTAGAGAGACCAATCCCACAATTTGTAGACTCCAACCTACTAGAGACACCAATACCCTCTTATACAATTTGTGAGCACCAACCCATTGGAGACACCAATCCCCGCTTGTAGAATTTGTTGGCACCAACTCACCGATGACACCAATCCCTGTATTTGAGCACCAACTTGATAAGAGACACCAATCTCTTGTAAAGGAACCAACCTTCTATGCAATAGGATCACTATCTTCTTGTGAATGTCCTCTTCAATGGATGAACAATCACATTCAAATCACCAAGTTCTCTTGAAAAAAACTTGTACTCTTCTCTATATATCTTCCATAATTCCTTCACAAAATCTGCCTTGAGTAATCTTCTATATTTCCTTCCTTCAAATCTGCTTGTACTTGTATAATGTGTTTTATTTCCACACACACCTTCCTCTTATTTATCTTCACATTCCACTCTTCTCACTTCTACTCGCAATCATCTTTTATATCTTCATAACCTAGTGGAATGATGCATCTCTTAGAATAGATATGTCTCTTCAATATATATTATTTCTTCAATGATCATAGCTCTTCAACATGTCTCTTAACTATTCTTAATCAAAATGATATTCATTCACTTAATTCTTCTATATTCCTCTTATTTACTTCATGCTACATAATATAGTTCCATACACTTCTTTGAATGATAAAACATTTACACACCTTCATCTCATGGAATGACTTCTCTTATATATCGTCTCATCATAAGATACAACCATTCATCATACGCTTGTGACTATTGGTTAAAACTAATCTTTATTTATTTAATTTCTGACTTTTCAAAACAAATCACAGCCTTATTCACTACCTTCATACAAAGCGGGGTGATTTGTATTATGAGAATCAACCACCTTTATGAGTTTAATTGATGTCTTCTTCATAAATATTGCCTTTTAAATCTTTTACTTATCGCCAAATTTAATCATTGCATGTAATGAATAAGCCGCTGCCCTTTTGAATGCTCCAATCACTACTTATGTAATACGTATTCATTTCTACCTTTAATTACTTTAATCACTATTTATATATGTAAGAATATAGTCAGCCAACAAATAGATTCCAAGAATATAATCGGCAAAGAATAATTCAATTAAAATGCTTCTCATGTAGTTGGCCAATATTTGGTCTTTTCATAAACTTTGTCTCCAATCATCTTGAAATGATATGATCTTTCCCTTGAAACGTTTAGTGGCCTTAGGCCTTTATGCAATGTCCTGTGATATCAACAATGTGGTGGCAATGATTTCGTTCTTTGACAACGGTGACAATTAATCTTCTCACCTTTGACATCAATGACAATATGTTTAACCAAAAATTCCATCCATACGCTTTGACATCAATGACAATATGTTTAACTAACAATTCCATCCATACGCCTTGACATCAATGGAAACAATTTTGTTCATTCGCTTTGACACCAATGACAATATTCAAACAAATGCAAGTTTTAAACTATTTGGTTGGCCATTCTAGAGTCAAAGCTTGCTCATTTTGCTTGGTGTATTACTTTATAAGGCCTTCTAGTTAGTTCTAGATTCTCATATTGAGATCAAGTACCCTCGATGTCCATTTTGTAGTCATCATGAAACTCTCAAACACCTTTTTCTAGTTTTATCCTAGAGCTTAGGTTGTGCGAGCTTTGATTCACATTTTTTAGACCCTTCCAACTTGAGTTGTTCTCATGGAATATGGTTTTAATAGGGATTGGCCTAGAATCCTCTCTAGATATACCTCAATTCGACATGCTTATAGGGTGGAAATTATTTTAAGCATATGAGGACATGAATCTTGATTTATTTTTTAAAAATTTAGTTGATTCTAGTTTCTCACTTTACACTAAGGTAATGATTTTTTCTAATGTGCTTATGTAGATCTAGGTGCAAGCCAACACAATTACACTTGAGGTAGCACATCTTTAAGTTCTCTTGGATCATTGGGGTAATGCCCCATGCACTATTGTCAAAGTCCCTCCACCTCTTGCCTCTAGCTAAGGTAATTCTCTATCTTGTGGGCATCATTGTGGATGCAATCAATCTACTTGTGGTGAACATGACACATTCTCATGCTTCTCAATCTCATGCAAGAAGGCTAGGGACCAATCTCAACCCACTTGCTACCAATTTTCTTCTCCCAAGGCTTCTAGTTAAGGGTTTGGTGGTTGGCTAGATTGGCCAATTCCTTCACGTTGCTCTTATTATATTGCTTGTTTGTAACACTCAACCTCTCGATGAAGAAGAACAGATTATGATGGAAATGATGTTTGAGAGCCTCTTGTTAATACTTTGGACCCCACTAATGTAGTCACTTTATTTTATGTTTCATTTCAAGTTTAACGAACTACCATTCATTAAATAATAATTCTATCAAATTTATGCAATTTTTTTTATAGGGTGATGTGGATAAACGCATGTTCAAAACTAATAATTTAATAATTACTATAGACTTTAACAAGTACGCACCATTATAGACTCAATAAGAAATATTTCCCTTTCAATGAACTCATATCATGTTTAGATTCAAGTATAAATCAATTGTCATGTACATGAGTATTTATGTCAACCAAGTATAAACATTTAAACACATAAAATTTACATCCTTTCAAGTATACATGGTAATACAAAGAGTTTCTTCATGACCGAGTCATTGGTGATCTTCAACTGCAAGAGGGAAAGCATTATCAAAGTGCTTTTCCTCCAACCATAGATGGGTGATCCCTCACACACCTTCCAAACTAGAAGTGGCCCTACCCTTCACGAGGGTAGTAGATAAAGAAGTGTGCAAACCATACCATGCCATCTAAGAACTAGTATAGTGTACTAACTATTGCATACAATTTTTATACAACCCTATATACCCTCTAACTAAGCATGACAACTCTGACTAAAATACAACCTATCAGACACAATGAATTGGCAATGCAAGCATCAATTTGTATTACTTTAGCCAAAGTTTTGTAATATAAAGTCACATTCCTATACGAATATGTGTGTCATTGTTCATACACCTCTTTCTCAAACTTGTCATTAGAAGACCCTATTATATCCATAATGATATGTTGTTATAACACAAAAAGACATAAGATAGAAACAATTCCACTAGTTGAGAATATTCCAATCATGATCCGATTGAATAATTTCCACACACTAGGATAGGTATAGTCTCAAATATTTTCTTGAATAACATGACATTATCTCATTTTAGATATTATGAGCTAGTATTATTGGACACTCATACCTATGTATATGTTATATCATTCAAACCTTAAAACTGGAATATACAACTAAATACACATAACTTCACTAATATTGTACCATTAACCATAATCATAACTAAAAACTTACATCTTATAAGAAAATATTAACAATTTTATTATACTCTTTCTTTTCTTTCATATAGTAGACTCTACTAGTATTTAACATGTTCATCTATCTAACCAAACCTTTTCTGTTTTGTAGATAATGAAAAATACTATGATTTTTGCTACACATTATGTATGTATACATGTTTGTGTATATGTGTACATATACACATATACACATACAAATACATTACATATTCATATATGATTTATACTATGTCATTTATATATAATCCATTTATATATTATAGTAGCAACCTTACATATAGCCATGGTAGAGCAATCTTATTATAAGATAGATAAGCATAACTTATTTATACCCAGCAACATTTTATACTATAAGGTAAGTCTTATATTGACCTATGTACACGTTTACTTACTATTGTGAATATACTTTCATTTGGTAAACTGGTTCATCCCCAAAATTAGTGGTAATAAACACTATATTTCTATATGGTGAATGAGCCAAATGTGAACAAGACAATTAATATTTAACCAAACAGACTGGTTAAGTTCTTTATGATGTTCAACAGAAATAATAGATAACTATTTAGATTAAAAAAAGCTTTGTAAAATAAGCAAGAATAATAGACGACTACTTGGGTGAATAAGCTCTGTAAAATCTGCAAGACATAGATATTGGTTAAAATCAAGGAGTTCTTAAAAATAATAGAAAATTCATTCTTTATATCTTTATGGCAAGTGAGATCAACCCAAATCATTGGCTTCTTAAAAATATCAGTTAAGTCTCTTCATGATAGCTTCATGGTCTTATGATTATGATTCTAATTAAAAAAACCAATGATTATATTTATGATTTCGTAAACTTCAAACAACTATAATGCAACTATGGATTATTTATTAACTGCTAGACAATTGATTGAACTAATATTTGGCACCTTTAGGGTCTGCTACACATTATGTATGTATGTCTATGTGTATATGTACACAGACATACATTAAATATTTGACATGAGTATACATCATGATTCATATGGGAGTGAGCTGTAGAAAGCATAAAAACATGCACCGCAAAAACCATAGCAATGGAGCTACAGGTAATAAATGGTAGTAACTAAAAAAAATGTATGGAAAGAGCTACAGAAAGCCTATGAAATGGCTCTAGCAGCAGAGCATTATTTTGGAATTTTTTTCCAAGGAGGTTTACTTTTTTAAACAAAACTATTCTCTTTCCCTACAATACCTTTATACCTCTTTACAAAAGAATTCTTTCACAACATTCTTAATGAAATACTTAACCATAAAAGTATAAAGGAATTACACATATGGTCTAGTATAATAGCTTCCTCCAAATTTTCTTTTTCCTTTCTTTCCAAAATCTAAGTCGTCTCTACCACAATTTATGCCCTCTTTCCTTCAAACTTTTCCTTAATAATGCTCTACTTTCAATTTCTATTTTTCTCTCTAATTGTGCCATCATAATACATGCCATTACTAAGCCTTGTTCTCCACTCGACTGGAGTAAATTTTCCACTTCAGTTTCAATTATTTTTCCTTCCTCATTGCTAGGTGTTGAACTAGAAGAGTGGTGACAATTCAAGAGGAGTTGTTTTGATATTTAGGCATTGAAGAAAAAACACACACACTTATACTGAGAGGGGGGTAAATCAGTATAAGACCAACTTTTCAATTTATAACTTTGACAATCATAAAGCAATAATTAAAGTATCCACACATGCAAGATCTAACAATAGAGAACACAAGATGCACACATGATTTTACGTGGAAACCCTTGCGGGATAAAACCACAAAAAAATATTGCTCTTATAGAAAAACTTCTTACAACTTCGTAGGAACCAATCCATAGGATACACCAATCCCCTCCACTGAGCACCAACTCAGCAAGAGACACCGATCTCTTTGAGTGAGAGGCTTCAACCTCTTGAACTTGCAAAGTAGAAGGCACCAACCTTCGAAAAACAAAGTGATTGTAATGTTGTTGGATCTGCCCTAGATCACTTCAAGGACTTCAATGAATCTGCCCACAAATCTGCCTTAAACCTCTACTCTCAAACCTCCACTCAGATCTGCAACATTATCTTCAAAATATGCTCATAAATCTGAAGCTTATCTTCACAAAAACTGCATTAAGTCTGCCCCAAAATATGTCTGATTTCTACTCCAAAACTTTCTCTAAAATAGACACAAGATCTGACCCAGATTCTGATAAAAACCTGCTCCAAATCTGATCCTACTTCTGCTCCAAATTAGACACAAGGTCTGCTCCAAAACTGTGCTTCAATGCTGCTCCAAATCTTGCTGCAAATCAGATATAGTGACTGCACAAAATCTGCTCCAGATAATGATGTGAATTGCCTCATACAGATCACTTCTATACTAGCATGATTTTCCTCGAGTAATGTGTTCACAAATTTACTCTATGCTGATATAGTTTTCCTTACAAGATGTCTTCACCAAAAATATCTTGTGCTGGTCCAATTCGCCTCATAGAATGCCTTATAAATCTGCCCCAAAATTATGAAAAAGTCTGCTCCAAACTTGCCTTCAATGAGTCTTCAATGCTCTTCATTTTTTGCTCTAAGTCTGCTCTTAATTGGACTGATTTATCATTGTGTTTCTTGCTAATCCTTCACATATATTTCTGCTCTAAATCTGCTCTTTATCTGCTATAGATCTTCTCTAGAAGTCTGATTAATATTCAATGAATGGATATCAAAATGATCCACAACAACCTTCTATTTATACATCTTCAAGAGGCATCTTCAATCAATAGTCATATCCCTTCAACAAGGTCAGCCAAGGGAGCAAATGATAAATATTTAATTTGAATTTATTTCTTCCAAAATGGGTGCCATCTTCCATGAGGTTGGCCCTTTGCATAATACATAATTTTATTTATTAATTTTCTTGCCCAATGTTGGGCACTTCATTCTTCTTGGTCGGCCAAATAAAATATTTTTTTTTTGATTTTTAAATGCATTTTAACTCCCATGAATAGGTCGGCCAAATAGGGGGAGGCACTAAGTAAATTAAATGACTTCGCTGCAATATCTTGAATGAAGTCAGCCAGTATTCTTAATCTTTGAAATTTGCTCCTTAACATGGGCGATTATATTTATATTTATATGTATTTGAACATTATATAATCACTGCCATCAGTAATGCATTAATCTCTACCTTGAGCAATAATAATTGTTGCCTTGGAAATCATATTCATTTAAACTCAATTGATGTTGTCTTCTTATTATCATTTTATGCCACTCATTAAATCATCATGACATTAATCCCCTTTTGACATCAATGACAATTTCCAACGATCTTATTTATTCACTTTGACATCAATGACAACTTCCAACAATCCCACCATTTATTGAAGCATTGGATATATTAGGATTTATTTAATGTTTTATTTTTAATTTTTAAATATTTCATTCAATTAAAACTTAATTTTTAATTTCCTTAATATAAAAATAATCACCAAACTAGATAATGGATTCTCTATCCTTCCACACTACCCAAATAATGACCAAAGAATATGATAACCATGAAAACAAAATGCTGAAAATCATGATCAAACATCTAACCTTGCAATTGAAATACAAGACAAATTTTGACCATTAACTATTAATGCCAGCAAAGGTATGGATGAAAGAACCCACAAAGACGAACACTCTTGCATTAGATCGATGCCTTTAATTGCATAAGAAACTTTACATTTGTGTGTGTGTGTGTGTGTGAAAAGAGTTATTTTTTGAAGGCATGATATGGTTACTAACCACCTCGATTGACGACCCTCTTTCCTTCCTTGATTGGGAGGGGAAATATACTATCCTGCATCCATTTCATCATAGTGTGGAACTAGTCCGTTAGTCATATCATAGTTGCAACACTTGCCAAAAACTTAGGGAGTGAAGAAAAACTCACGAGTTTTTCTCACTCACAAGTTTTTGGTGCAATTGTATGCAAAGAAAACTTGTCGTACTTTTTGGAAAACTCACTGTACTTTTGGCAAGTTTTTTCCAAAAAGTACGGCGAGTTTTCTAAAAAAACCCGTGCAATTATGAGGACGCCCAGGCAACCACTAAAAAGCAATTTTAAGTTGTTTTTTTCATTCATTTGTCTTTTCACTGAGCAAAAACCCTCTCCAAAGCATTGTACACTCATTTGCAGCGATTTTGCATCCAAAAGACAAGATTTGAAGAGCATTTACATCGAATTTTGAAGGCAAATTGGATTTCTAGGTAGGTTTTCTTATTTTTCTTATTCTTTCTTTTTTAAAATTTTTTCCTTCATTCTTGTTAGTTCTATGTTTAAAAAATCATTTGAATGTAGTGTGAAAATGATTTAACGTAAGAGATTAGGTGTCTCTCAACCCGAACACTGCCTAAGAATACTGAATTTGTTTGTGTTTTCTATATTTTTGATTTTTTTGTAGGTTTTTGCCAATAAAGAGAAATTGCGATTTTGCTCTAAAATACTATAAAATCCATAATAAATTCATAGACAATAAATTTGCATCAATAATACTCTCCAGATGAATGCACATACATTGATTGATCTCCAAAACTCATACAATAAATTAAATCGAACATATAGGGGAAAAACAATATTTTATTTAAGGGGAACCTAATTGCTTGCAGCTGCCATCAATGAAGCAGTAAAGGTACAGCTGAGAAGATAGAGTCAACTACAGGTCCTCAGATCAACAACAAAACTCCAGAAACCCTAGGCGCTCAAGATGCAATAAGCAGAAGCTCACAAAACAAGACGTTTGGCTGAGAGGAGATTGTACGGCCTGTACCAGCAAGGAGGGATTCCGTACTATCTTGATATTCGTGCCAAATGCCCAAACAAACCCTGCCAATATAAAATTCGCCTTCTAGAAAGAGAATCGATCCAACCCTGAATGAAAACCAACTGTGAAACTCTGTAATAACCTCTGAGTGAAGTTATTCAACTGACAATCTTCAACTGGTATTGCATAGTCTCAGTATGCCTGATTCTGAAGAGGGAACGTTCTCCAAAATCGAATGTTTGTAGAAACCCTAGTTTCGCAAACCCCAATGCTCTGAGAGAGAATAAGACAAATTTGAATAATCATAACATAATGAGTTCGATTTGTCTTGGCAGTATATATATCTCCTTTCAAGAATTCGACCCAAAGCAATCTTTTAATAATCATTTAAATAAATGATTAATTTCGCCCTTTTTGACTTAGGACAAATATTTAATAAATGGCGTCCTCTTTTGATTAATAATTAAATGCTCATTTAATTAATTATTTTAACCCCTCTTTTATAAAGTATTAAATACTTTATAATTCGCCATTTAATAATTTTTTAATATTTCATTAAAGTGACTTTATATTATAAAGTCAAATTAATAAACATTTAATAAATATTAAATGCCCAAGTAAACAATGTATGTTCATCAGATCATCAAACTGGGTCGAAACTGAGCTGACTAGCTGAACCAGGTGCCGTGCCCAAAATAGCAGCTCCCGCCTGCCTAACTTACTATAAATAGTAAGTATCTGAAAAACCACTCTAAAAGAGTCTGCAAAGGCCCAAACCTGAAACAACCGCTGGAGTGATGTTCCCAATGTTGGATAACTGCCTCAAGTGATCCTCTAAACACATCTGCCAGCCTACGAGGATCTGGATAATAGGCTAACCACTGACACGATGGTACTGTCTAGGAAGGGGACATTACAGTCCGCCCTCCCTGAAATTGCTTGTCCTCAAGCAATCTCAGCTCTGGATGCTGTAATATCTCCTCAGACTCCCAAGTAGCATCCTCAACCGGCAAGTCTCTCCATTTGATCAAATACTCTCTGATAACTCGCCTCCAAAGATGTCTCTCTAACATCGAGGATGGCCTCAGGCACTAATATCAACTTTCCCTCGTCGTCAAGGGGTGGCAGTACTGCAGAGGGGATCACATGCTGACCCAATGCCTTCTTCAGGTGTGAGACATGAAATACGTTATGAACCCTGCTATCCGTCGGTAAGTCCAACTCATAAGCAACCTCGCCCACTTGTCTGATAACACGGAATGGACCATAGTAACGAGGTTTCAACTTCTCTGCACCACTCTTCCACAGGGTAGACTGACGGTATGGCTGTAACATGAGATACACCATGTCACCCACTGCAAAAGAACGCTCAACCCTCTTCTGATCAGCATACTGCTTCTGTTGATTCTGTGCCCGCTGGATATTGTCTCTGAGAGACCTCAAAATGTCCTGTTGACTCTGCATCATATCTCCTACACTAGGCACTCTGCTATCACTCAATATCAAATCCAAGAGGTTGGGCGCCTCATACCCGTACAATGCCATGAAGGGCGTCATCTGTATAGTCATGTGGTGAGTAGAGTTATAACAATACTCACGGAGGTATATCCACCTCACCCAAGCTCTCTGTTGTCCAGCTATGTAATTGCGTAGATAACCTTCCACCCACTTATTGACAATTTTCGTCTGTCCATCTGTCTGTGGATGGTAGCTGGTACTCGGTGTTAGTTCGGTCCGACAGAGCCTGAATAACTCTTGCCAAAAGTTGCTCATGAACCGACTGTCTCTATCGCTAACTATCGTCTGAGGCAACCCATGTAACCGGAATACCTCTCTGAAGAAGAGCTCTGCAGTCTGTGACGCCGTGAATGTAGTAGTGATCGGGAAGAAGTGCGCATATTTGGTCAGCCGATCAACAACTATGTAAATTCAATCTTTACCTTGGGCTTTCGGCAAACCCGTGATAAAGTCCATCGATAAACTCTCCCACTTCCTGTCAGGTATTGGAAGTGGTTGAAGCAATCCAGCAGGATATGTGTGTTCCTACTTGTTCTGCTGGCAAACAGAACACTCTCGAACATACTGAAGAACATCAATCTTTAGCCCTTTCCAAGTAAACCGTTCCCGAACCAGCTTATATGTTTTGAAGTACCCGGGATGGCCCGCCATAGGAAGGTCATGAAAGGCTCTCAGAACTGTATCTATCAACTTTGAATCAGGAATCAAAAAAATCCGCCCCTTGTAAATGATCAAGTCATTCACAACGGTGTACCTGCTATCCTGCTCTGTCCCATCAACAATGCTAGAAGCCCATGGGTTCTTAGCATACTCTGCAATAATCCGATGCCTCCAATCCTCAGAGATCTATGCCATGGCATTCAACTAAGGTCTACGAGACAAGGCATCAACTACAACATTCTGCTTCCCCTTAATGAAGGTGATGTCAAAGTCATACGACTGCAGTTTGCTGACCCATTTTTATTGCCTCTCATTTAGATCTCGCTGTCCAAGGAAGTGTTTCAGGCTGTTGTGGTCTGTATGCACACTGAACTTGCTGCCTACCAAGTATTGCCTGAACTTAGCCAAAGCATGCATAATGGCTAACATTTCCTTTTCATAAATGTTGTAAAACCTCTCCGGGCCCCTAAGCTTCCTACTCTCAAAAGCAATAGGGTGTCTCTCCTGCATCAAAACAGCACCAATGCCCTCTCCTGAAGCATCGCAAAACAAATCAAATGACTTTGTAAAGTCAGGTAATGCTAGCATTGGACACGAAGTCATGATCACCTTAAACCTGTCAAAGCACTCCTGAGCCTGTGGTGACCAAGTAAAAGCCCCTTTCTTTGTCAAATCAGTAAGGGGTGCGGGGTGACGTGAGAACCCCCTAACAAATCTCCTATAAAAAGCACACAACCCAATAAAACCTCTGAGCTGCGTAAGGTTCTCAGGTACTGGCCACTCAACTATAGCTCGGACCTTCTCAGGGTCCATACTAACTCCCTTGGCACTGATGATGTGCCCAAGATACAACAACTCCGCCATGCCTAGCTCACACTTGGATTCCTTGGCATAAAAGGACTCAGCCAAGATACCCAAAACCGTATCCAAGTGAGCTAAATGCTCCTCCCATGACCTACTGTACACCATGATATCATCGAAGAAGACCAATACAAATCTCCGCAGTTGAGAACTGAAGACCCTGTTCATGGTAGCCTGAAAGGTGGCAGGTGCATTGGTTAGACCAAAAGGCATAACCAAGAACTCGAAGTGACTGCAATGGCACCTGAAAGCGATTTTCTCAATGTCCTGCTCCCTCATTTGAATCTGGTGGTACCCGGATCTCAAGTCAATCTTCGTAAAGAAGATAGCATCGTGCAATTCATCAATCAACTCATCGATGCAAGGTATCGGATACCTATTCTTAATTGTCCTCTTATTGAGCTGGCAGTAATCTATGCACATCTGAAGTGATCCATCCTTCTTCACCAATACAACCGATGAAGCAAAAGGTGACTTGCTAGGTCTAATATGCCCCATAGCCAATAACTCATTGATGGTCTTCTCTATCTCATCTTTGAGCCGTTTCGGATGCCTATAGGGTGTAATCATAATGGGCTTTGCGCCCTCCTCCAACTCAATAATGTGCTCAGTGCCTCTGTCTGGAGGTCTGCCAAGTGGAATGTCGCTAAACACTTTAGAGTGTTTAGTCCTCAGAATCTGAATGTCTGGATGGTACTCACCCTTCTGCTGCTCTTGCTGTGCTGGCAGTAACATACACTTTGCAGCCCAATCAACCATATCATGACGAATGAGTCTCTCCATCCGCCTGTACGATACCATCCTCAAATTGCTATCTCTGATGGCCTTGATAACATGGGGTTTCTCATTTACCTTGAACTTCATCTCCATATCCCATAGATTGAGTGTGAACTCACCCAAATCGTGAAGCCAAGCCATCCCTAACACCACATCAGTATCTCCCATGTTAACAACATAGAATTCAGTCTTGAACTCTTAGTTGTTCAGCCGCATCGGAAGATCTGTTATCTTTCTGTCACATTTGAGGGTGTACCCATTAGCCACCTTGACTCGAATACCCTCAAACTCCTCTGTCTATATACCACGTTTCTCTACCAACCGTGCATCTATGAAATTGTGAGTAGCACCAGTGTCGAGTAGAGTGATTACCTTCTGACCTGCTAGGAGCCCATGAAGTCTAAAAGATCCATCTCTCTGAAGACTAGTCAAATGTGCTTCCTGTAGCTTCCTTCCTCCATTTTCATCGTCATTTTCAGACCTTTCATTGTTTGAATGCTCAGAATCAGCTTGCTGGTCTGACAGATCAGATTGCTCTTCTCCCTCATAAAACCATTCCATCTGGTTATTTTTCACCTTGGGACGAAGAGGGCATACATGTTTATCATCATAGGGTGCCTTGCACCAAAAACATAATTTTTTCTTCCATAAATCATTCAGTGTTTCTCTGTCAAATGGTGGTGCATTTTGTCTCTTAGGATCGGGTGGATCCCTCTTCCTGTCGAATGGCCTATTCCTGTCAAAAGACCTATTAGGCCTCGTATAGGGTGTCGAGCCTGAAGTGAACTTGCTGTGAAGTGCTGCAAGTTCCATACTGCGTGCCTTCCTCATGGCCTCCTGAAGGGTAGGAGGATCAAATGCCTTGACCCAACCTCTCATAGGCTCCTGAAGGGTAGGAGGATCAAATGCCTTGACCCAACCTCTCATAGGCTCCATCAAACCCTCGACGAATTGAATAACAAGTCTCCTCTCTGAAATGCCCGTCACCATGACTGCAACCCTCTGGAACTCACCGACATAAGCATCCAAACTACCCATCTATCTAAGCTGAGCTAACTCCCTGAAGTAGAGTTCTGGATCCTTCTTGTCGAAACGCTCTATGAGCCTACCGGTGAACTCCTGGTAAGTAGTGACTGCATGATGGCCGAGTGTGTACATGCCATGATGCCACCAATCATGCGCCAACCCATCAAGATGCAAAGTAGCAAACTTAATGGCCTCGTCCTCCTGCATAGGTCTCAGTGATAGATAATTGTCCAACTTCTGGACCCAAGACCTCGCTGAACTCTTATCAGACCCGTCAAAGTAAGGCAAGGTGATTTTGCTAACTGCATACTGTAAGTCCCTGTTCACTTGTGGCTGTGGCTATGGCTGCTGGTACTGAGGAGCTCTGCGGTCAAACCTACCTCCCCCTCTAGGTTTATGCACATCCATAAACTCATGAAAAGACAACGCCTGCCTGATCTCAAGTGCTAATGATAGATACTCACCATGAAATCTAGTCACATCCGCCACTAACATGCCATTGTGTGGTTGAAACTCCTGATGATGACCCTGTTGCTCTGCCTCCGTAGTCGAAGGTGGGGTCTCTCTAGATATGAATGTAGGTTGTCCAGGCCTACGCTCATGATAGATCGGTGATGACTATCGCGGTGCTGATACCAAAGGCTAGTCCATGCCTACAGTCCTGCTCGACTGTCCGATCTGGATATAGTGCGGCTGGGGTGGAGTATACTGTCTAATAGTACCCATCAACTGGGACATCATATCCATCATATTGTCGTGTCTGCGTCTAAACTCCTCATCAGTAACATCCCCCTCTGCATGTCCTTTCCCCGAGTCCCTATGTGTCTCTGCAGGAATCTCACAGTCTGCCATCAGTGTTGTGACACTATTCTCACTGCTACTGGAACTGGATCTATGAATACCCAAAACCCCTGATACTGTCTCACCTTCAGGAATAGGTGGACCTGTCCAATCCTAAACTCTACCTGTTCCTATACCCTTAATGTAGGGAATGATCTCTCTATTCATGAAAAAGCATCGAAAATGCAAACTTCTGACTAAAAAAGCAACTGAAAAAGCACAGGATGGCAGGAAAACTGTGCTCTGATACCACTGTAAGAGACCGGGTGTCTCTCAACCCGAATACTGCTTGAGAATACTAAATTTGTTTGTGTTTTCTATATTTTTGATTTTTTTGTAGGTTTTTGCCAATAAAGAGAAATTGCGATTTTTCTCTAAAATACTATAAAATCCATAATAAATTCATAGACAATAAATTTGCATCAATAATACTCTCCAGATGAATGCGCATACATTGATTGATCTCCAAAACTCATACAATAAATTAAATCGAACATATAGCGGAAAAACAATATTTTATTTAAGGGGAACCTGATTGCTTGCAGCCACCATCAATGAAGCAATAAAGGTACGGCTGAGAAGATAGAGCCAACTACAGGTCCTCAGATCAACAACAAAACTCCAGAAACCCTAGGCGCTCAAGATGCAATAAGCAGAAGCTCACAAAACAAGACGTTTGGCTGAGAGGAGATTGTACGGCCTTGCTGCTGTGTTTGTACGGCCTGTACCAGCAAGGAGGGATTCCGTACTATCTTGATATTTGTGCCAAATGCCCAAACAAACCCTGCCAATATAAGATTCGCCTTCTAGAAAGAGAATCGATCCAACCCTGAATGAAAACCAACTGTGAAACTCTGTAATAACCTCTGAGTGAAGTTATTCAACTAACAATCTTCAACTGGTATTGCACAGTCTCAGTATGCCTGATTCTGAAGAGGAAACGTTCTCCAAAATCGAATGTCTGCAGAAACCCTAGTTTCGCAAACCCCAATGCTCCGAGAGAGAATAAGACAAATTTGAATAATCATAACATAATGACTTCGATTTGTCTTGGCAATATATATATCTCCTTTCAAGAATTCGACCCAAAGCAATCTTTTAATAATCATTTAAATAAATGATTAATTTCGCCCTTTTTGACTTAGGACAAATATTTAATAAATGGCGTCCTCTTTTGATTAATAATTAAATGCTCATTTAATTAATTATTTTAACCCCTCTTTTATAAAGTATTAGATACTTTATAATTCGCCATTTAATATTTTTTTAATATTTCATTAAAGTGACTTTATATTATAAAGTCAAATTAATAAACATTTAATAAATATTAAATGCCCAAGTAAACATTGTATGTTCATCAAATCATCAAACTGGGTCGAAACTGAGCTGACTAGTTGAACCAGGTGCCCTGCCCAAAATAGCAGCTCCCGCCTGCTTGACTTACTATAAATAGTAAGTATTTGAAAAACCACTCTAAAAGAGTCTGCAAAGGCCCAAACCTGAAACAACCGCTGGAGTGATGTTCCCAACACTGGATAACTGCCTCAAGTGATCCTCTAAACACATCTGCCAGCCTACGAGGATCTGGATAATAGGCTAACCATTGACACGACGGTACCATCTAGGAAGGGGACATTACATTTAAATGCATTTATATTCATCAAAACAAGATTTTTTGATGAATTTTTTTGATTTTTTTACATATTTTGCTGATTTTTTCATTTTTTTGAAATTTTCTTCAAACCCTAGTTATTTTTTTGTTTTGAATCCTCTTTTTTGTTGAATAACATGTTTGCAATCTTAGATTAACTTAATTTTTTACTAATTTGAAGTAATTTTCAGATTTTTTACATTTTTTCACATTTTTGTGAAACCCTAGTTATTATTTTCTTTTCAATATCCAATTTTTTTGTTATGAAAATGTTTAGAATCTTAGATTAGTTTAGATTTTTAGTAATTTAAAGTAATCTCTTTTGATTTAATCTAATTTAGCTTGTTTTTAAATTTTCTATCAAAAAGCTAACAAGTTGTGCTTTCACTTTGTGTAGGTTAATTGATAATGGCTTTTGAACTTGCTTCTACCTCAGGCTCTAGCCTCTACCCCATCCGTGCCTGGGGGATTTGTAGGCACTCGTCCTCCAAGAGCTAGAGATCCTACCTGGAAATATGTTTATCTAGGACCCCTACCTAGCACATTATATTGAATTAAATGTGAAAAAATATTACATGTAGGCATCAATCACCTCAAATACCACCTTGCAGGCATCCCTCAATGTGATTCTACGGAATGTACTAGAACCACAAAAGAAATAAAAATACATATGAATGCCATACTTTTAGCTGCAAAAGAAAAAAAAAAGTGCAAAGAGAGAAGTCAAGAGCAGCGATGCAAGCAACCATAGCCTATTCTCAAGGTGCTCCAATTGAGTCAGATGATGATTATGATGTTACTCAGGAGATAGTGGGCTCTCTTCGTGGTCCACGTGTGCAAAGGTCAAGGCAACCCACCATCACCTCCATCCCTTCATCTACCTCTAGTAGAGCACCAGGGGTAGCCACAGGACCTACACACATGCATGATTATTTTGTGCCTAGAAACACACCTAGTGCACAACCTTCCTTAGAGGCGACTGGGTGGAATAGGGAGGTGCGTAAGCAAGTAGACATTGCTTGTACAGATTTTTGGTATTTTTACAATATCCCTTTCAATGTGGTGAATTCTCCTTACTGGCACAATTTGGTCACCGCGTTGACAGTTGCAGGAAAAGGCTACAAGGCGCCTTCTCGCATGGACTTGAATGGGATGTTAGTTTATGTTCTTTAATTTATGTTTTTTAAGTTTAATTTATGATGAATTTAAGCTATTTTTTTGTTTACAAATTAAAATTGTGTACTTAATTTCACTTTGTACTTGTAGGTTGCTTACTAATGCAACTAAAAGGGCAAGGATAGCAGTAGAGGAGCAAAAAGAAAAATGGAAACAATATGGCTGCTATGTTCTTTCTGATGGGTGGACGGATGGAAAAAACCATACCATCACTAATTTCTTGGTTGCATGCAAAGAAGATGTGATGTTCTTAACATTAGTTGATGCCTCCTACATTGTAAAAAGTGCAGAAAATTTGACTAAGATATTGGAGGAAGTTTGCATGGAGGTGGGGATTGCAAATGTTGTGCAAATCATAACTAATAATGCAACAGCATATGTGGCAGCAGGAAGACTCCTCCAATATAGACACCCCTCACTTTTTTGGACACCTTATGCAGCCCCTGTCCTTGACCTTCTTTTGGAGGACATAGGAAAACTAGATTGGGTCACACCAATTGTAGAGGACACGAGGAGGATCACTAAATATATCCACAATCACCCTTGGGTTCTTCACTTGATGAGGGAGCACACCCATGGGAAAGAATCAGTGAGATCAAGTGTCACAAGGTTTGCAACGGTTTTCTTAACGTTGCAAAGCATTCTTGGTTCTTTGACGGCTTTAAAACAAATGCTTGTGAGTCAACCATGGATGGACTCAACCTATTCGAAGAAGCCGAAAGGAGATAAGGTGTCAAGCATTGTGTTTGACGCCCAATTTGCACAAAGGGCTGCAGAGATTGTGAAGGTAACTTCAATTTCAAAACTCTGAATTTGAATTCAAATTGAATAAATTTTTAATGTCTTTCATTGTAAATTTGAAACTCTAATCTTTTTGCATTTATGTAATTTGTAGGTGTCGGAGCACTTGGTTAGAGTGCTCCACTTGGTGGATGGGGATAAAATCCCAATGGGATATCTTGATGAGGCCATGGATAGGGCCAAGAAGGCTATAAAAATTAATATAAGGCCAAGAAGGCTATAAAAATTAATATAAGGGGGACAGCCTCAAATTTGATCCCATTTGGGAGATTACTGATAGGAGGTGGAACCATCAACTCCACCAACCCATCCATGCAGCAGGGTACTTCTTGAACCCTCATTTCTTCCATTCAGACACCTACTCAGATCCTACTGGAGAGGTTATGGAGGGCCTCACTAATTGCATTCAGAGGATGTCACTTGATCTTGAGGTGGCAAACATCATTGTTAATGAATTGCAAAGTTATAGAGAAAAAGGGGTGCACTCTTCTCTTCAGAGCTAGCAAAGAGAGCAATACACAATCAACCACCAGGTATAAAATTTGAAATTTACAAGTTACAAGTTACAAATATTCACTGATACATTTTGAACCATTTTTCGATGACAGCTCGTCGGAATTTCGACGGCTGTTTGTCGCTGTTTTTACGTCGGAATTTCGACGACATTTGAAATGTCGAAATTCCGACCTGGCATCGTCGAAATTCCGACGAGCTGTCGTCGAAAAATGGTTCAAAATGTATTAGTGATTGATAATTTGATAAAATATGTTTTCGACTTTCCTTTCTAAGTTTCTAACTCTTAATTTGTTTTTTGTAGATGTTTGGTGGTCAAATTGGGGTGGAAATACCCCACATCTCTAACAATTTTCCCTTCGTATCTTATCACAGCCTTGTAGTTCGTCCAATTGTGAGTGCAATTGGAGCTTGTATGACCTTGTATATGTGCAATATACAAGGTCATACACACAAAGAAGAGGAACAAACTAGCTCAAAAACGCCTAAATGACCTTGTATATGTGCAATATAATCTTCGGCTACGCACAAAAAAGGTTAAGGAAATATCAAATAATCCAATTGATTTGGATGAGATAGATCCATACAGTGATTGGACAGGGTGAGATGAGCAACCTCCATTGTTTTATGAGCATGAGATCTATGACTTAGAGCGACAGGCAATGGAGGAGGGGGGTGGATTTGCATTCTCATTGGATGACATTGAGGATGATCATGAGGAGGAGTCATTGCCAATGCCAGAGCCACTAGTAGTAGGATCTACATCCAGGATGGAGGTTGAGGAGCCACAATAGAGGCCTACGACTACACCCTCTCCCGTAGTGAGAAGTACTAGACATGGGAAGAGGAAGATGTGAATTTGTAAAAGCTGAAATATATTAATGTTGTATTTACTTTCAGTTTTACAAAAACAATTTGCTATTTTCATTTTGTTTCAGACTACTAGTATCAGCGTATTGAGCATTCCACATGAGAATACGATTTTTGTATCTAATTTTCTTTCAAATCAATCAAATATAACTAGACTCAGCTTGTTTCTTTTATGTACTCATTTTATTGACTCATTGGATGCATCTTATCATTGAATTTTGCAAAAAAAGTGTTTTTAATGAAGTTTAAGCAATTTTTTAAGTTGCCGAGGTTTTTGATGAGATTTTTTTTGAGTTTTTGCCGAGTTTTTTCCATACCGTATTTTCCGGGCTTGCTGATTTTTTGTATTTGGCGAGTTTTTCAACTATGAGTCATATTCATATCATTTTTTACCATAACCTAACTAATAATCAAATAATCAAAATTAATGATTAAGAAAAAAAAAATTCAAAGTTTTCACGTTATTAAACTAGCATTTATAGTTAACATGCATTTGAATATAAGTAAATACATAATTAATTGAAACAAAAGAAATTATATTCTATTCTAGGAATCAACACATTTGATTTGCAAAACCCAATTATCCAAAATAAATATTGAAAAATCAACGTGATTTAATTATTATTTTTAATGGGGTGTGACATCATCCTTCGTCTCATGGGCATTGTTGGGGATGCAATCAATCTACTTGTGGTGAGCATGCCAAATACCAATCTCAACCCACTTGCCACCACTTTGCTTCTCCCTAGGTTTCTAGTCATGGGTATGGTGGTTGGCTAGATAGTAAAATTCCTTTGCCTTGCTCTTGCTATATCACTTGTCTGTAACACTCAACCTCCTAATGAAGAAAAAAAGATGATGGTAATGATGGTTGGGAGCCTCTTGTCTATACTCTAGACCATGGTAACAGAAATCTGGAAAAAAACCCGATTAATCTTGATTTTTAAAAAATCTATAGGCTGGACGATTTTTTCCCCAATTTTTTGAAAAAATCTTTGACCTTTTAGTCAACGATTTTTTCCCATTTCAAATTGCAATGCCAAAAAAATGCGTTTAAAACCTACAAAAAAATGCGAATAAAATCACGCTGATTTTCGCTTGAAAAAAACCCATGAGACCATAGCTTGTTGTTTACTATTATGCTTTGATAGATTTTTTCCAAACATCCATAGCTTGTTTGAAAGCACTTGTTTTAGGCTTTTAGCCATAGCAGCAAGGCAGTGAACTGTTTGATAAAATGCTTTGGTAGACATGTATGAAAAATGTGGTAGCATAGACAAGGCAGTGAACTGGTTGAAAATTTGCCTCAAAGAAATGTGGTTGCTATTGATTGTCATGGCATTCCATCACCATGAGACCACATTTCTTTAAGGCAATTTTTGATCCAAAAAATGAGTGGATTGTTGGTGATCAACTCCCTGAGGCTGAGATTTTGAGATCCTAGCAAAATCAACTTTGATACTCATTTGACTGAACAACTTAGGAGAGGCAAAGCCCCAAGAGCTTCATCATCAAGACCTACATCCCTCTAGCATAGCTCTATTTATAGTAGCAACTAGCAAGAGTCATTGGCTACTTTTGAATTTTTGAAACTTTGTACTCAATTTATAGGTTGACTTTGTACAAACTATATTGTAATTAAGATTTTGTCATTTATCAGTTATGCATTGTGAACTAATGCTTTGAAAGGTGTGGAATGCAATGTAATCAGCGATGTGAATATAAACTGTTCAAAATGTATTTTCTATGATTCATTAGTTAAACTCTCTATTTTATTTGCTCTCTATAACTCTATTGCTATGGAAATGCCTTTCAATTAAAAAAGAAAATAGTTTGTCTCTTATTCTACAATTTTTTACATTTTTTTAAAAATCCGATTTTTTCCCCATTTTTTCAAAGAATCTTGAACTTTTGGTTTGCCGATTTTTTCCCTAAAATATTTTTGTTGCTATGCAAGTCTAGACCTTAGACTAATGTAGTCGCTCATTTTTATGTTTTGTTGTAAGTTTATCCTTGTTTGAACTTAGGGGTGTGACTTCTTCCACCCACCTTTTTTCTTTGTGAATGTGTAATATTATTCTATAAATAGTAATAAAGACATTTATACATTAGTTTTTTTTTGTTACATTATTACATTATGCTTTAAAAATTAATGGATATAATAAGAAATTTATAGTAAATGACAAAATATTATTGAAGTCCTAAGTTATCTTTAGTTCATTTGTAATAAGTACGAGTACAAAAATGCGTTTGATTTCAGTTGTCATACTTTTTAATTAATAGCACTAGTGTGCCCCACAAAAGAAAAAAAAGGACCAAGCAATAGAAAGAGAGTCATAGCTTTTATTTGAACTCGAATTCAAAAAAGTTTTTTTTTCCCTTTGGTTAAATATGAAACTTGGTTTATGTAAACCATTTTTTGGGGTTGCAAACAATCTATTCTATACAAAAAAAAAATGTATTACTTACACCGAAGGTGTTCCCTATATGAACCCAATTGGCTGACTTTTGCGATCAATGGTTGACAATGCTCCTTAAACATGCAAGATAGTAGAAATGATCTCGCCTATTCAATTTTTTGTGGTTCTAAGTGTGCCTACGTGGAGTGAATGCATGTCACTTGTGCTAGTTTGATTTGCAATTACCAGCATCCAACATGTGCATTTCTCGAGGGACATCTTTGTGGGGAGATAGAGCAAGAAGGAGTGGTTTCTGGTGCAAATAATAGGGACCATGAGTATCATGTGTTCATTGTGGCTTGCAGTTCTAGGTGAAGCACTAGTTCTTACCACGAGTGCCACCTTAGAACCTAAGATTGTTGACAATATGTGAAGCCGGTGTAGGAGCATCATGTTGTGCCTTACAAGGGCCCCACATTTTGGGAGGCCAATGTCATCAAGATAAGGACCTTGAAATCTGATATGCTTGAGGCTAGGGATTTTTGCTAACCTATCTCTAAGTGCTTACATTGGGAGGTCGTGAATACCCATGGCTGAAAAATGCCTTGTCTTTAATTTAGTTATTTTTTATTTCCGAATCTAAATTTTTTTCTTGTTTATTTTCTAAATTTATAATTCTCACACAGAGGAGAATCTCCATGTTGCATCACATAGTTCCTTTTGATAGTTACCACAACCTTGCCAAATATTTCCCTTGACACACACTCAAATAGGCCTTCTACAAAATTGAAACAATTCCACATTCACCAATTACTAACCTATAATTTCTTTGTAGACCAAATTGTCAACTTTTACTTATCAAACAGACCTCATATTTCAATAGAAGATACACCTAACACATATATAATTCATGCGACAACTGCAAGGCCAATTACTCAATGTGGTGAAATGTGGCAACTTTTACCACCATAGATGAGTAACCAGACTCCCAAACTATCTAACCAAATCACACATGCTTTGACCCCAAAATTTAGGGTGACCAATGTTAAATTTAATGATCAGATTAACATGTACAAAAATTAATTTAAAATTCAACACAGTACACAGCAGATACCCTGGGAAAACCCTCCTCTTGAGGGAGAAAAAACCCAGCCAATAATATCTCTTATATTATTGAGTCTTCAATATGAATGATACATATACAATAGGCCACTCAAAAGGCCAACACACAGCACCACAGAATGATGCCAATACAGAATTGAATGATTACAATTTACCAATGACTATCTCAGCCTTCTATATGAATCTCAGATTGCTCTTGAATGAACTCGCATATGCAAACTTCAAACTGTATGAGAATGAATTGTAAGTGCGAATGAAAATGATGATGAAAGGTGAACAAATGAAGTCATATATATATCAAGTGATAGAAGAGACGCAACTATTCAAGAAACAAAGTCGGCTGTCATAGAGATATCAAAGATGCAATAACAAGAGGTCGGCCTCTCTTGGAAATATGTGCCTCTTCACAAGTCTTCAAGTCGGCCTCCAAAGATAATAAGAGATGCCTCTTCTTTTGGTCGCAACCAATCAGAAGAAAGTCGGCACACATAAGAACTCGTGCCAATTAAATAAATCGCACCTCTTCATAAATAGAAGACTCTATATAAATCAAATAGCTTAAGCTATTATTTAATTTATTCAATCAAGAATAATCAACGGCTGGAAGAATACTACTGAAGCTGTAACATCAACACCCAAAGGATGTGCTTGATTAAATAATACCTTACAATGTTTTGTAAGGATTAGTTTTTAATTCTTCCTTCTTATTGCTTCTACTTCATACACCAATGAATGCTTTCTTTTCTTACTAATTGGATGTATTTTTTCATCAAGCATGGTTAATCATATAATTCCATGTGATCAACTTCTGAATATTAACAAAATGACTCTATTTACATGTGACTGATGGTTTCACTATACAATTATAATTTTGACAATCTTTTCCACTATTTGTCCAACATCGATCTAAGAATCTAGTCCAAAACATATGAATTCAATGATAATGCACAAATGACCTCATCTTAAGCTTATAAGTTCAATGTGAATAACACTATTATCCAATCATTTTATTTTTCTCAAATATATGTTTGTTGAGTTTAATTTAATTTCAATATAAAATAGATTAACATGGTTTACTAAGATTCATTCTGAAATAATTTTTTAAGAACATATTAGTAACTTAGCAAAGTTGTCCATCTCTCTCCCTCTCTCTATCCCTCTCCCTCTTCTTAGACCTCTACATCTATATCTCTTTGTCTCTCTATCTCTATCTCTCCATATTTTTGCTTCCATTTATCCCTCTATCTCTATCTCGTTATCTCTTCATCTCTCTCTACTCCTATATCCATTAGAGTAATCATACATTAGCTAATAATTAATTAATCTTTAATTGATTATTAGTCAAATTTATTCTTATGCACTTAAGCTAAACTTAGGAGTTCTTTATTCAGTTAACTAAGTATTTTTCTATGTTAAAACACTCAACCTTCATTGTATAATCACTCTGGAGATTTTCTCTCGAACTCTCAACCTTTGAGGAATTTCGTTTTCCTTGAAGATTCTTGAAGTTCATTATGTAGTTTTTTCTTGTTGAGGAATATTGCATATATTGTTTGCAGATCTCTTGTGTGGAAGGTGTCTTTGTTCGTTGTTTGATCCTGTGGCTCATGTTTTTCACAATTCTAACATGGTATCAAAGCCTCGATTTAGTGAACCCCTTCTCGATTATGAGGTTTTTTCTTCGAATAGGGTTATAAGAGGAAATTTGAAATCTTCTTTGATTTTGTTTTTCTGCTTTTTTGCTTTTTTAAAGCAAAAAAAAACCAAAAATCCACCCAAGGTCATATGGGCAACCAGTGTCTTTGTTCGTTGTTTGATCCTGTAGCTCATGTTTTTCACAATTCTAACATGGTATCAAAGCCTCGATTTAGTGAACCCCTTCTCAATTATGAGGTTTTTCTTCGAATAGGGTTACAAGAGGAAATTTGAAATCTTCTTTGATTTTGTTTTTGTTTTTTTAAATAAAAATAAAAACAAAAAATTCTGCCACCCCAAGGTCATATGGGCAACCAGTGCCTAGCCCCTAGGGGGCTTTTTGTTTTTTGCCTTTTTTGCAAAATAGGTAGAATTGGGAAAATGGGCATAACTTTTATCTCTTCTATCTCTATCTATCCATTTCCTCTCCTTCATCTCTATCTCTATCTCTATCTTTATCTTCCTCTCTATCTCTATCTCCCTACCCCTCTAGTGCAATGTCACCATGGTAGTTCAAATTTGCAAGCAGAGTCTAGTGTTAGGTTTTTGGTGTTTTTGAGTTTTTGAGTTGAATAAGGTCATATTAGACCATCTTTTAATGTATGGAGTCTTGGTTGGTTAGTTTGGGTTCATATTGTCAAATTTTGTAATGTTGTCAAAAGTGTCATATGAGAAAAGTTACAAAAATGCAAAAACAAGTGCAAACTAGAATACCAACGGTGTCATGTCTCATACTTTGATGCTATTTTGACCATGACTTACTTTGACGCTATTTTGACCATGACTTATTTTGATAATGTTTGACCATGACTTATTTTGATAATGTTTGACCATGATTTTATGGGATTTAATATACGAATTATGATACTATGCTTTGATGTATGGGAATGTAGAAAAAATAATTGTTTTCTTTCAAAGATTATGAGTGCATTTATATAAAATAGGAATGATGATTTAATTTTTAAATTTACATTTCTACAATGGTTACTAATACACTTTTGTTTTTGCACGCCTGAGTGCATTTGAGTGGCAGGTGATCGAAGGCCAAGGTGATCGAAGGCCAAGAGTGTGATTGAGGGAAAGAAGGTTAGCTTCCCGACAGGGTAAAAGAGGAGAAGCTCTCGATTACGCACACACCACTTAAAGCATGTAGCTGCATTAGGTCATGTTTGTTTCTCAATGTGATTGCGTGAAAAATGATTGCATAGCAAATATAAATTACGGTTTAATTAACCTTAGAAATTGTGAAAATAATATGGCTTATTCTATTTTAATTATTCCTCATTTATATTTGAGCAACAAAAGGAAAAATCTGTTTTAAAAGAAATATAATTAAAAATAAAACAAAATAAATAAAAGAATAGAATATTGTGTTTTGCATAAATGAAATTTTAATTATAAATAAAACAAAATAAATAAAAGAATAGAATATTGTGTTTTGCATAAATGAAATTTTAGGTTTGCATAAAAGGGGATATAATTCTGTTTTGTATATAATTTTTCCAAAAATAATGAGGAATGAACAGCCCGAGAGAACATTGGGCTCTGGAAATTCTGTCTTAAAATCAACAAAGCAGATGGCATGTGGCAATCCTTAGAAATTGCATGAGAATTTTATCTGTCACCTGGAAATTTTATGCATGATCCTCGAAAAGAGGTAGAGAGCTTTAAGAGAGAAAAGAGGACTTCGAATGAGACATATCGGAGAGTTCTGGAACAGAGGTGAAGAGGGTATTTGCTAGGCATCTGCACTGGAAGCAAAAATTGCCAGGTTCTTTTCATGCTTTGCCTGTTTTTAATTTAATTTAAAACTGCAGTAAGGAAATGGAAGGAATGAAATGTTTTATTCCCTGATTAGAGTACAAACAACTGAGAAATCTTTCCAATTTCGTTTTTGAAATCTGGGTAATAGCTTATTTCTCTGTGTTGCAATAAAGAATACACATTCTTTTCTTCAGAATTAGGGTTTTCATTCTGTCGCAAATTCTGCAATTTATTAAGCTGATCTCAAGTGTAATTGCAAATATATTTATAAACATATATATATATGCTTATATATATGCACAGGAATTCGAATTCCCGTGCATATATATATATATATATATATATATATATATATATGGTCTGCATAAAAACTCTGTCATCTGAATGAATTCAAAATGTCTTTGAGATAAATTCGAATGCAGTTTATACTGGGCAAATGTCTTCTTTATTTCTGAATTTTGAAATTGCTAACCATAGGAAAGAGGAAGGGATTATTTCCCTTGTCCTCCCCATGGGAAGGACGTGGACTGTGGAAGGCTCGCGCCCTCCACAGGCCGCGGCCTGTGGAGGAGGCGCGAGCCCCTCACAGCCCGACCCCTCCCCATGGGAGGGGCAAGGGCTTCCCTGAGTCTTAATTCTGCTCAATGCCAGTAAGGAAACCCTGTAAAATATCCTGTTCTGTGTGCACGGCCAGTGAATTCTTTGAACAGTTTTAAAAACCAGAATTTCTTTCTTCAAATTACACGCAGCTGTACATGAATTTCTACACACCCACACACACACACACACACACACACACACACATATATATATATATATATGCTGTATATACATACATAGCTTGCATATATGTGCCAAAATACAAGCTGAAACAGGTAAACCATTTCCAGAAAATAGTATGAATTCTGTTAATTATTTACAAATATCTCAGAAATGTTAAACCTGAAACAGAACAGAAAGGTTTTTGAGAAACCATGTAAACTGGAAAGCATCTTGATTACTTTAACATATACTTACTTACAGAAGTACAATCCTGAGTAAAGGAATACAACATAAAATGTGAATGCAAGATTATCTTCCAAACCTCTGAAATTCTGAATTAAATTGCACTGTTTCAGTATACTATTATTACTTTGAAACCTGTATTGAAATTGGGAAATTACACTATCAGTCAGCCTGAGCTTGGAAAGAATAGAAATACATGCTGAAAACAGAAAACACTGTTACATTCAAACAGATTGATTAAATCTTCTTTCTAATAATGCACTGAAAAGTATTAAGACATGTATGTTCTTTAAAAACAGAGCTTTATCTAAATCAGAAAAGGGTTGTTTACCACAGAATAAACGAGATCTTACAACTGAATTTACAAAGGATGTTCTGAAATTCACATTGGAAATTCTTTTAGAATTAATTGAATGATTGAAACATGTACTAAAATGCATAACTTTCTGCTTTGGTATTATTTCATACTTCACTATGGTAACTTCCGGGACAGGGTGCCGAAGGTGGGCAAACAGAGACGGTAGTATTACCTTTTCTAAACTACCATTTACTTGTATTATTTTGCTTGGCCAAGCACTTGTACCATTGAAATAGATGGGTTTATTTTAAAAGCCTAGAAATTTATATAGTCTCTGCCACCTCCTGTTGCAAGAAATGTGTTTATTTCTCATGTTAGAAATGCATATAGGCATCAGGCACGCATCGAGAGTTCCCTCCTGTTTTACTGTTTCGGGTTGCTAGGCTCCTTTATGCAGGGCCGGGGATTCCTTCGAGTTAGGAAGGGACCCGGGGAAGTCATGGACTTCGTGGTTGGGCGGAAAAGGCGCCTGAATCACATTCTTGGCCCCAGCTCGCAAGAAGACCAAAGGCGTCACGGCGGTTGGTGGTACCAAGTTTTATTTGCTATTGATGTACTTATGTAATATTCAGATTTGGCTTGTGAAGCCTATTGTAAATGTATATGTATTTGTCATTCTTTGTGGAAACTTGAAATAGAGATATGATTTGAAAGTATCTAATGTAACATTGATTTGAGAAGTTAAAGTTTTATAACTTAGCATAGAGAAGATGTTTTCTATTAGAATTGTTGATTCTTCCAAGTAAGGTTGAATATATGTATATGAGAAAGTCATTGAAATACTTATGTTTTGTACAATCTTGATACATTACATAGATGATATTATTATTTATGAAATGCAATTTAAATTCTCTTTTATTAAGCTCATATGGAAGTGTTATGAACAATGTTGACTACTTGGAAACCTTTTATAATGATTTGACTAAATTGAAAATGCTCTTAATTTCTCTTTAATACTGATTTAAAACGGATTGAAAACACTCTTAATTTTCCGAGCGCTACAAACGGTCATTGAATTTAAAAAATGGTTGAGATCGTTTTGTTTGAGGTAGAAAGAGTTTAAAAAGGCCTCTCCAATTCGAGGCAACTCTCCATTGTTCATTTTTTGAGAAGAAATCAATTGAAACTCCCATTTTTCAATGTTTTTTCTGTAAAATTGCTACTCCTCAGGCCTGTATGGTTCTATACAGAGAATTCATGCTCCAAAAGTTATAGAATTTCTTGAATGCTGAAATATTCTGAGCCAATTTTTTTTTGTTTTTCAATTGCAAATTACAATCAACACGCACCCGTTAAGGTTAGCTCTAAACCAAAATGATGCTGAAAGCAACTCTAACCAGAATGTACACCAGGATCCCGATGTGGGCAAGGTGTGAGCATTGGTCAGAGGATCTAAGTGCAGAAGCAGAGCTGGGAAGGAAATCTAACCAAGAATGGCGCCAAGTGATGGCGAGCATATGGTCAGAGGATCTTAATGAAATGCTGATACAAAGAACTCTAACCAAGAAATGTGTCGGAGAACGACGAGCATGTGGTCAGAGGAGCCCTATCATCTAATATGCTGAAAGTAAACTCAACACCCAGAATGTGCTTTCAAACCCGGAGTGGGAATGGAGCTACCATAGGGCGGAGATGTAATATATTACAAAGCATGAAAATAAGATTAGAAGAGATGCTGACAGTACTACTGTGCAGCTTACAAAATATTGAAAGATGCCTGCAAGATCAAGAATTAGAGATCCACAAAGTGCTGCAATAGTACATATGTCATCCACTAGATCAAATATGAACTCCTAACACTTGTCCTTCACTCATACACAATTTTCTCAAGTCTGATATGACAGACCAGCAACATGAATATCAGAACCAGCAACATAGACTCCCATTAAAATGCTCATAACTCACTCATTTCTAACCCTATTGACGTGAAATCAAATGCAAAGCACCCTTAGAAGGATGGCGACCAAGCTTATACTGAAAAACCCCCACAAAGAACCTTTAATATTTTCTGACACAATTCCCAAGAAAGTACAGATGGTACGGCCCAGCAAGAGGGGCGATTACACTTTAAAAATCCAATTCTTTCTTAAAAAATCTACAACTTAGCAGAGAGGGTCGCCCTTCCTAGACAAGATGAAATATGCAGTACCCAGAATGATATTTTTTGGTATTTTTGATTTATGAATGAAAACTACAATCTGCTGTGTTATCAGCAACTCTAGAAAATAACATGAATGCAAATAACTAATCTCCAAATGAAAGAACAACTCTACAATGCAAAAATCTCACTACAAATCACTCAACTACATCTACCTCATCACTAGTCGCTATATCTCAAGCAAGAAGCAATGCCAAACTAGGAGGCTTTCATTCCTCGAAGCAATCCCACAGCCAATCCGGCAGCATAACATTCCTGTAGACAAAAGATACCTCGAAAGAAGTGAAGGAAGCTCCTTTATAGAATGAAGAGAAGACTCTGGAGGCTTCTAGAAAGTGCGCCCTAATCCCAAGCTGCTTTTAGGTTTAAACTTTGACCCAAACTCTTTCTTCCCAATGGCGTACCTTCCTTGAGAGATAATAATCACTTCTCTTTTTTTAAATAAAATATAAACTCCTTCAAAAAGGCGTCCATTTTCCCTTGAGCAATTATAAACTTTAGGAATATTAAAATATTTCCTTCATGAGAAAAACCCCTCAAAGTCCCTTTCTTTAAAACAACTGTTAAGTTATATCACTAGGCCAAGGGGTATTTTTAAAATAAAACATTTTGACTTAAAATAACTTATTTCTCCAAAATGAACCCCTTAAGCCAAAAATGAGAATTACCCAATGAACTGCCAGAAGAGGAAAGTTGACTGAGCTGATGTTGACTGGACCACTGCTAAAAATAGAATTTACTAAAAATAGTAAATTCCTGAAGATGCTCAGAATGCCAAGAAAAACATACCACTGCGAAGCTCTCTGAAAACCTAGAAAGAATCCGCCATTAAATCAACCAACCTTGAGCAAAAGCATCCTCCAAAACACGAAACCCTAATTTCACCTTCTGAGTAGCCTACGGGTCTCCGGAATAGCCCAACGGTCAATTGGAAAGATCATGCTCGAGAAGGGTACATTACAAATGCAGTTGTTAAGTGCCTCTTGGACTTTGTTTGATCAAATTTCATAGTGTTTCAAGGGTTTTATAGTCTTTTTATTGGGAACGGGTCTGTACCCTGTTTGAGGGTTTGAACTCCTTTAAGATGTAATCTTGGCTCATTCCACCTATTGTAATCACTGTGGCTTGGTGGAATGGGCACCATTGAAGTAGTATTCGATGTAGGGATGAGATTAGGTGCAGGGGAAGGCAAATGGTGGAGTTATAGGTACTGCCCCAGTGGTATTTGAATGTGTTTGGCCTTGAAAATGGTGGTTTTGAGTGGTAGGTTGGTGAAGTTGCTTTGGGTAAGGCTGGGAGGCAATAGAATTAGCATGTGCAGGCATAAAACAAAGTGTTTGAAGCATTTGTAGAGTGAGAGAAGGTTTGCAATGGTGATTTTCAATAAACCCCTCCTAAAACTAGGCAAAATGAGGGTTTGGTAACTTGGTGGCTTAGTGGGTGTTTCCCATCTGGAAAATGGTTGATTTGGGTTATTTGAAACCTGTGGAGAAGGTTTGAGCAAATTTTTGCAATTGGGAAGATGATTACATAGGGGTTCCTTTGTAAAAGTGACCTAATTGAAGGTCTAGGATAGCGTAGAAGCGCCAATTTGAGGGTTTTATTCCAAAATTACTATGTAAGCTTTTGTGATATGCTGTATAAGGACATAAAGGGTGTCTGAAAATGTATTTGGTTAGTGGGTTTGATACTGGTTTGGGGAGTTGAGGTCAAGAAACCTCTGTTGGAGACCTACAAGGAAGACTAGGTGAAATTGTCAAGAGTTGGTGTGATAAACTATAAAGGGTTGCAAAGTTGTTTCAAAGGTCTTAAATTGTGATTGTAAATTGAATGCCTCCCTGTTGTGAAGATATTATTACCAAATTTGTGACATTATTGCTGATTTTGTGAAGACTATATTGCAGATCTACGAAAGGGGGTTTGACAGATTTGTAAGGTGTTAGAGCAAATCTCAGAAGTTGCAAACAAAAATTATTATATTGTTCTTGTGGAGGTTGGGGCCTCCTACTTGAGGAGATCATGAGGTTGGATCCTCTTGTTGAAGAGATAGGAGTCTCTTGTTGAGTTGGTGCTCAATGGTGGAGATTGGAGTCTCCAGTGGATTGGTGCCTACGAATTTTGTAAGAAGATTAATACAAGCAAGATTTTGTTGTGGTTTCCTCCTATAAGGGTTTCCATGTAAAATTGTGTGTCTCTTGTGCATGTTCTCAAATTGCTACATCTTGTATGAATGATATTGCTATGGATAATGGGGGTTGAAGTAATATTGCTATGCTTGATTAAGTTAAGGAGTAAAGTTTTAATCTATACTGATTCACCCCCTCTCAGTATAAGTGTGTTTCATCACTCTCTATCTCTCTCTATCTATCACTTCCTATCTCTATCTTTATCTTTTTATCTCTCCCTCTCTCCCCCTCTCTCCCTCTCCCCCTCTCTATATATTTTTCTCTTCTATCTCTATCTATCCCTTTCCTTTCCTTCATCTCTATCTCTATCTTTATCTTCCTCTCTATCTCTATCTCCCTACCCCTCCCCCTTCTCTCTCTCTCTTCCCCCCTTTATCTCTCCCTCTCTCCCTATTGCAAACATAACATGAGCCTGATTATCTTCCTGATTTAGAGGTTTTGTTTCAGTCATGTTTGGATCCCTATAAGTGGATGTATAGTTGATTTGAAGCGATACCTTCTCCATTCAGACCTTTGTTCCACAAACATCATTTGATAAATGGTCCACCAATTGACCTCATGTATTGCACAAATGTATGAAAAAAGCTAGACCAAAATTTTCCCTAATTGACCTTCCACACCTCTTCGACGTACCCATTGCACACCAAGATGTGATAGTTGTAATTTTATAAAAGATGAAATATATCAGTAATTAGCTTTACTAGCCATACTAGAAAATTTTATATATTATAAAGTCCAGGAGTCTATTGGCCATTGGGCTGCTATTTCACTATGTCTAGGCTTTGAGGAGTGAAAGGCCTTTTAGACCCTAAGGTCCACGCTTCAATAGCCATTGAGTGCATTTGGTTGTATTTTTATTATATAAGTTGTAATTAGTTTTGTGAGTAGCTTACATGGTTAGTGGGCATTGTTCTTTAAAAAAGCCAATGACAGTAGCCAAAATTAATCCATGGTCGTGCAACTTGGTCCTTCACAAAGTTGCAGTAATGCCCAGTAACAACCAAGTGTCCGCTGTGATTTTTATTTTGTGGATTTATACATGGGACTACAGTGGCAACTTTATGCTTTAAGATACTAATATCGTTGCTACTGGTTTCTTGGTACATAGTTTTTTTGGTAGGTTTTGTTCATGTACAGTATATTTGGTCGTGAACTATATTTTTCTGGATGTAGGTTTTTCCTTCTAATAGTTTGTACTTCCAGCACTTCATTTATCAATGGAAAGAAATATTTGAAAGTAGGAAAAAAAGTTAAGAAGTAGCTATGGTCCTTAAAGTTTTAGTGACTAGAATGTCACATAAAATACTGTATTTTTGTCATACATTTAAAATTAGCCATATTATGTTAAAAATTTAAGAAACTCAATCCTCTACAATGTCATGAATCATTCATGACTGCAGGGGATTTCTCCAGCAATTCAAGCAAGTAGTTTTGATCCCACATGTCCCGAAACATTCCTGGATAGGAGAGACTAAACTTATTGTTTTCTGTTGCAATTTCTTTCCTCCATTCCTCAAAATGGACTGCTCCAGACCGATCTGCAAGCTGGTCACAGTACTGTTGAAACATTACCATGTTAAAAGTAGATCAGAAAATTTCTTAGCTCCAAAATAAAGATATTAATATAAAACATTTTGTAATTTAGACTGGGAAAATTAACAGAATCATCTAGAAATTTCTACACATGGTAAAGTGATTTTGGATAATAAAAAAATTGCTATGGTAACCAATAACAAGAAATTGAACAAATCCGTAAGATGGTAAGTATGCTTATGATAAGTTTTAAGGTAGCTATGCAGCACCCACCTGTTCAACATCCTTGTTCCAGCCCAATGAGAGCCTAGAAGGAAATCTTGTATACTTTGAAGTATTTTTTTAACAAAACCATTAATTGATTAAGGCTATGTGATCCTAATTTCAGGAAGCTTAATTAGGCTAATCTCGTTGTTGATACCTTAAATGATATGTTTATGTCCTAATGCCTTGATTGTTGATAATTATCCAATGATTCACAAGAACATGCAGGATGTGTTTGAGCCTTTTCCAGGTGCCCTTGTCCCCCTAATGTTTTTGGCACATGGGTTGCCTTGGAAATGTCTCCAGGCCATCTCTGATCTCCAATGCTGGACTGGGTATGTTCTGGAAACAACAGTGCTGAAACCCCAAAAAATGTTTGGAGACGGTTGGCCATCTCCTGGACAGCCGGAGATGTCAATGACATCCCTCGACTCTCACTAGGATGACCAGCTGTCATTGGATGATATAAAGCACAATACAAATCAGGTAAAGGAAAAATAGGAGGTGGGATGTTCATCATCTTTAGTGCAGATTATACCAAGATAGAGTCTCTAATTTGAAAAACTCATGCACAACTGTGTAACAACTGCCTTTCAGTTATTACTATTTTTTTATATTTTTTAGTTCACAACAACTAATTTAATCAATCAAGCATCTTCCGGCTATTCTATAAATGCTAACTTCACAACTTTTCCAACCATCATCATGGCGATGACTCCAAGCCACCTCTCAAATGCTTACACTAGAAAGTGGTAAGCTCTTGATGCTAAGGTCATCCCTAGATCCAGACCTAGACTTCAAGGGTTCATTCATAATGACCTTGCCTATGTATCTCGTTTGGGAATCAAAGGCTCCATAATTTGTACACCAATGATAGAGAGAGTTCATCCTCTTCTCTTGTATTGGATCTCTGATCTCTCTTTTAAATCATAACTGTTAACTAAGGTTATGCTTTTAAATTAGTTAACAACACATTCTAGTTAGGTGTTGGTTCCATACCAATCATTAGTGTATAAATATACATAAAACCACATACGATCCATATCATTCCACATAATGATTGTTTCGAGCATACATCTCTTATTCACAGGGTGACTAGCTCATACACACATCTCAAGTACAACTATGACTAGCTCATACGTATGTCACAAGTACAATCATGACTAGCTCAACAAATAATGCAACAACGACTAGTTCATATACATATCATAGGCACAATAGTGACTAGCTTAAGCATATATCACATATCCAGTGTGAACAATCCACACATACATCACATGTTTACATAGAAAACAAATGGCACCATGAAAGTGGATGCAACCTTCTGTATGCAACATCCCACTACTTGGTTTACTAACACAAGCTCGTAAACAAATCTCATCCGAAAAGGAATGTCGATGCATCTCATACTACAAGGGAATAAAATTAAATTAATTATTTATAAAATTGTCCAAATAAATTAAATCATAAGTATAGATTTATTTTTAATTAATTTAGTTAAAATGACTCAAATAAAAAATAAATATTATAAAGTTACTTTATTAAATAAAGTGTTCTTCTAGAAGCCTTGAGGAGGTTAAATTAGATTCTTCTAGAAAACTCGGCTGAACCTTTAAAAAGAGATGAGAGCAAGTCATTTGGACATCTTGGTTTTGATATTTTCTATTATAAAATTTTTGAGAGCTTGTGCTTGTAGGTTCAGCGTGCCCTAGGAAAAAAACCCTTGGGTAGAGCTGTTGTTTGGACGAAAACCCATTCAGCCTATTGGATGGATTCATTTCAGAATTCACACTTGAGCTTATTTGATCAGTTTATGGAAGATTGGAGCTTCGAAGAATAAATTGCTGCAGAGATTGTTTTGAAGTTAATGAAGATTTTGAAGATTTTATGAATTTTGAAAGCATGCTATAGTAATCTGTACCGCTGCTACCGAGTTCTGTATAGATGCTACAGTAATCCATACTGCTGCTATAGTGTGTCGTACAGATGCTATAGTGTTTCATACCACTACAGTGTTGTGCTACAATACCAGGAAATTGTTGTGTGTTTATCACCATTTTTGACAAAACTATTGCAGTTGGGCAAACAGAAAAAATAGCAGATCTGGGCGATTTAATTTTGCAGATTTTTGGAGCAGTCATAGGGCATAATACCAAGGATTTTCTGAGGTGCTTGAAGTATTTTTTTGACAGAAAATTTATGAGTTTATTTGCAGCCTATCATTAATCATGTTGTATGAGATTTGGTCAACCATTGTACGCACATTTCAAGACAATTAAAGAGGTCAGATCTGGACTGTTAAATACTTGTTTTCAAATTTACATTAAAAGATTTTATGCTCAGAACTTATATTCTTCTTCCAACATATGAATGTAAGTTACTTTGTGTTTAATTTATCATTCATTTGGCAACAATATTATGTAATAAAGCCTTCACAAATCTGAATATAACAAATTTGCAAAAGAAAAACTCTTCACCTAAGGAAGTATGCAAAGTGTTTGACAAAATGTGTTATGAAGAAGAATGCATGATTTTGGTGAAATTATAGAGGGGTTCTTATAGCTTGGCTTACCAAGATGAATGGAAATATATTTGGTTCATTTTTCTCTTAGGAATTTAATCAAATGACCATGATGCCATCTCTCTTTGAATATTGTTCCTTTCATTCAAAATGAAACTTGTATTTTTCCATTTCTTATCATAATTATTTTGTATAAGTAGAGATCTAACAGTAACCAGTTTTTTATGATAAAGAGTATGACTAAGATATACTTTGGTGACCAAAAATATGAATTGTATAGAATGTTCCATGCTTGTTCCATTGATGTTTACTATTTCCAATTGCTAGTATAGACAATAATGAAATAATTTGATAAAATGTTGATTGAAGAGGAAGTGAAACCTAAATTGGAAAAAAAGAACGTCAAATCCAAGAGGAAGAAAGTAACCTCAAAACTTCCAATGTCATGCACAAGATGCTTGGATAAACCAAACTTCTCCTGGTGATAATCATATGGCTCCTCCGCACTTTTGACCATGTCCCTTCTTGATGGAAGTTTCACTTTCCTTGACAATATGCTTGCTATCCACTTGGATTGTAGCTCAAAAAAAGGGAAAGGTATAACCTACTGCCAATCACAAGGATCCATTTGCATAAAATTGACTAGTAAGGTCAATACATACAGAAAATAAGTTACTTTAAAATAATAAAACAGAATTAGTTTCTTGGCTATTTCATGAATATATTGCCTGTCAAATTCAGTGCATCAGAACTAAGAATTCAACCATGTGTTGGAAGAGCACATGAATATCAGCACTTACAAATTGCATGCAGAAACAACTTACCTTAGTGGGTATCCCAACAAATGAAAGAGAAGGAGCTAATAGTGGAGGAAATATATGCTCATATAATGGACCCACACATGTATTCTCCACTATCACCATTCCCTTTGTATCAAGAAACGGAATAGAATAAGAATACCTACACATAAATATTTTATGAGAAAAATAGAATGTAAAGAGGAGATTAGAAACATATAAAGTCTAGGCTCAATAAACAAGGTTGGAAGCAGAAAATGTACCAATTTTTTTTACCCTGTGCAATGGATAATTGAATCAGCAATGATTGTGGAACCATCTTCAAAGACCACAGTTCCATCTTCATCTAAATATGTTACCTGCATTAGAAATAATAGCATAAGGAAGTGCCTCAACTTTATGTTTAGTCCAAAATCAAGTTCGTACAATGATTAGAAAAAAAGGACATGGTATCATAGATGCTAAATAATTTGCATTTTAAATATCTGTGACATGATATTTTATATTAACCTATTAGGTTTAAATGATAAACTTACTAGAGGATGTAGATGCACATTGAGGTGATGCAAGTTGATGTGAATACTTGCATCTTTTTCATGTTCCACGTATGTTGATCGTCTACTCATATGAACTTCCTTTGCCACCATCTTTAAATCCGATGAGATATCACATGCACTTGATGAACTCCCAATAATAACCACAACCTTTCAAGATATACATGACATAATGTTAAATGGAATTGAATTACTTTAACATAAGGCAACAGCCATTTACAATTTAAGTGATGTTTGGATTTATTGGATATACATCAAATCAAACTCCCAATGGGGGAGAAATAAATAAACCATGCCTATGATCTTGTGGATTCATCCCTCATAATTCTTGTGTAATGTCCCCTTCCACTGAGTAGTCGGAAGTGTCCCTTTTAACCTATCTAATTCTTGTAGGCTAATTTCGGGCTCTATTAGGGAATTATTTAATTAATTAAATACAATTGTCCAATAAAGTAATTTTTTGGATGACTTTATTTTAATTAATTTAAAAAGGTGACTTAAGTGATTGAAAAAGACAAATATTATAAAATCACTTTATAAAAGTGTTTTATTGATTTATTTTAAGACGGGAATTAAAAGGTACTTTCGGGACTATTCTACGGGGAAAATATAAAAGGTGAATTGGGGGTTTATTTGAATATGCTTGATTGTATTTTCTTTGTGGAGCTTGAAGCTTTCAGTAAGAGCAATCCATAGGACAAAAACCCTAAGGGAATTGGTTTAGGTGGTGAGACATCTACCCTAGCCGATCTACAAGTGGAATCACACAAGTTTCACAATTGTGCTTAAGAGGAGATTTGAGACATCTACCCTAGCCGATCTACAAGTGGAATCACACAGGATTCACAATTGTGCTTAAGAGGAGATTTTTTCTTTACAATTGTCGGCATTAGAATATCAGGTACAAATTAATTGAGATTTGTAGGCAAATAATTAATTTGTTTGTGGTGGTGTGTGCAAGCGATGAAAAGCAAGAGATACTATGTTATTTGTGCAAAGTAGAGAACAAAAATAAAATTTCAAGACAGTGCATGCCATGGTGGAATGAAAAAAAAACATATATATTATTTATATTGCAGGGATGTAATGTCCCCCTCGTGCGTTAGCCAGTTGTTAAGCATTAGCCTATCCATCGAGTTCTTGTAGGCTAATCAGTTGGTTCAAGGAGCCTATAGTTCTTGGAGTAGCCGAGTTCAGCATCATTCCATGTCAGTTTGGGGGAGGTGTTTCCAAAGTGTTTCCGAAAGTCAAAGTGGAAGAAGTGAAACAAATGCCTAAGTTATTATATAATAATAAGCTCACTTAAGTATTTGTTTAAATATTTAAAGTGACTTATTTGTCAATTAAAGGTGGCTAAGTAGGAGCAAGTTTTTACAAGGTATTTATTAGTTAATGCTCATTTGGGAAAATTAACAGGAGACACAAGGATTTGATTAAATATTATTTTATTCTCAAAGAAAACCGTTGGAGTTTGGGAAGGGAATAAAATATTATTTTTGAGTTCATTTTGATATACGGGAAAAAATTATTGTATTGAGAGTTTGCACAGAATTACTCCAAAAACTTCCTAAGGACATAAATCCTCATGAAGGATATCAACTACGGTGATGAGATGTCCTCCCTAGTTGATGGATTATCAATTTATCTAGAGTCAATGCTTCTACCTAATGGTTTGAATTTGAGGTTGGTTTTAAGTTTATTGCATATTTTCAGATACACAAGTTTTTGAAGGGCAAATTAGAATCAATGAATGTTGAGTGTGGAATATTGAGAATAATTAGAAATGGTGTTATATGATTAAATTACAGAACATGTGTTCAAACTTTTTATATTCTGGTTGATGATGTTGCTAGACCGAAGCATGGGTTTTGAATTTGGGTGAAATCATTATTGGCAAAGTTTTGAAGTTTATTGTATTGGATAGTCGATTGTTTGAAGATTGCAACTAAGTTGGCATTGCTCTAATCGCACCCTTTAGTTGTTTAAGGCATGGGCCTTGATAAAGCGCTATCCTCCTCATAGCAGTTGAAACAAAGGAAAGTTGTATTGTGCCAGCTCATTAAATTTTAAATCTAGGCGTGAACAAAAATGTGAAAGTCGTACTATATGAGAATGGGCCATTGAGTTTGAAAATAATAAGAGAGGGAATTGTGTAATGTCCCCATTTTCATGAGCGTCAGTATTCAGAGGATTTAGCCTATTCCTGACCCTTGTAGGCTAAGGAGCGTGGTTAGGGGGTCTTCTTCAGGCAGTTACCCAGTCAAGTGTTGGCTTCTACTCATTGATTTTGGAGTTAATCAGAGGTTTCTTATGATTTGTTGATGTTGGATAACATATTGTTTGATAACACATTGTTTGATATCATGGATGTTGGATAACACACTGTGGAAAACTTAAAGTGTTATCCGGATGTTGGGAAACTGTAATGTCCCCTTCTCAATCCTGATATTTCCAGTGACCGTTGGCCTTTTTTCTGGAAACCCGAAGGCTAGTCGGAAGGTAAAATTAGGGTTTCCTATTTTTGAGGTTGTCTTTGCTCGGAGTTGGTGGATTTGATGGCGGATTCTTTCTGGGTTTTCAGAGAGCTTCACAATGGTATGTTCCTTTCGGCATTCAGAGCATTTTCTGGGATTTACTATTTTTAGTAAATTCTATTTTTGGCAGCTTTTCAGTTGGGTTCAGCTTGGTTGACTTCCTGCTTCAGTTTGGTCAGTTGACTTGCTCAGTATTGGCTTCAGGGCACATTCGGAGAGATAAGTTAAGTCATTTAATTAAAAAGTCACGTTTTAAATATTATATTTTAACGTTGACCCCTTGGCCTAGTCTATTGACTTAATGTTGTTTTAAAAAGTGGTCTTTTGAGGGTGGCGCCTTCATTAAAGATTATTTTAATTATTGCCAAAGTCAAAGCAAGCTTATGAAGGGCGCATTTATCAAAGTATGGCATTTATTTAAAATATCAATATTAAGCCTTGAAGGAAAAGTACGCCATCCTTGAGAAAGGATTAGGGTTTTGACTCTGAAGTGGATTCTAGGGTTTCGTGAAGTCAACAGGAAATTATAAAAGGTGGACTTTGAGCTTCATTTGATATCTTTGGACTACAGTACTGTTATGCTGCCGGTTTGGCTCTGGGTTTGCTTCGAGGAATGAAGGCCTCCTAGCTCGGGCATCGCTTCTTGCTTGCAACACAGCGACTAGTGGTGATTTAAGATAGATTTGTGAGTTCTTTGGATTTTGTGCATTGTAAACATCATTGTAATTCTTTAGTTTCTGATTTTTGCATATTAGAGGTATTCCCAAAATTGCATGTTAGATACAGCAGATCCATGTTTTTACTCATATCTCAAAAAATACAAAAAATATAGTTCTGGGCAGTGTCTCAATTCATTAGTCTGTCAAGGGCGAATCATTAGTTCAAGTTTCAGATTTTTTAGTTGTGTATTGAATTTTTAGAGCAAGGTCGAACTTTTCAGCTGGGCCGTACCATTGTGTACTGTCTTGAAATTCGTGCAGATTGAATCTGAAGTATTTTGTTCAGTTTTAAGGGTCAATCTTGGTTGCCTGGGTCCTCTAAGTGCATTGCATTTTATGGCATGTCAATCGGATGCTTATTGAGGAAGTTATGAACATTTCTTTGAATTTGTAAGTTGCTGGTTACTCATTTGTAAGTGCAGATCTGTGAAATCAGATTTATAAATTTGGTTTTCTAAGAGAAGATATTGTTTGGCAACCTTGAACAAGCCAAGAAGAAACATCTATCTGAGGTACTGTTAATCTTTCATGTTCCTATGCTCGTGGCAGGCAAACAATTCTTACTTTGTAAACTGACAGTAGTACTGGCAGTCATTTTCAGTCTTGTTCACAGCTGATTTGTAATACTCTCTTTCATTATGAAGTTGTTTTTGTAATAAGTAAATCTCCACCCTATGGTAGCTACTTTCCCACTCTGGGTTAGCAAGCACATTCTGGGTGTTGAGAATTTCCAGTTTTCAGCAGTTTATTTTCAAGCATAGAATTTTGTAATCACTCCACCATATGGTCGCCCCTCACTCCGTTCTGGATTGGGTAGCACATACTTGGTGTTGAGTTCCCTTTCAACAATTAGAGTAGAAGATCCTCTGACCATATGCTCGCCATCATCGGCGCCATTCTTGGTTAGAGTTACTTCCTGCATAAGCACTTGTTTCAGACCCTTTGACCAATGCTCACACCTTGCCCACATCGGGATCCTGGTGTACATTCTGGTTAGAGTTGCTTTTGCACGTTTTGGTTTATCCTCTAACCTTAACGGGTGTATTGATTGTAATTTGCAATTGTTAAAAACGAAAAAATTTGGCTCGAAATATTTAAGTGGTATCAGAGCTAAGATCTTGCCATCCTATGATCATTCTGTCTATGAGTGACAGAGAAAAGAGGTACATTGCAAGGGAAGACAAAAAGGTTGGAAAACAGTTCCAACTTTATCAGGCTCCAGAGGGTCAGACAGCTTCAGAAGTCTTGAGGGCTCATTGGGAGTCTTCTCAGGAATCAGATATGGCAGAGGGTGAGAGATCAGTTGGGGGTAACGAGAGGTTTACCAACAACAAAGATGACAGTGGGAAAGGAAGAGAAAGATCTATGAGTCCCGGGAAGAGATTTGAAAGAATGATGGATGCCTTGATGGACATGGTATCTCTCATGATGGGGAAAGTGGGTCAGAACACCACTCCACAGAACCATTCAGGCCACAGAGGGGAGCATAGTGCTTCCAACCAGCATGATGAGCATGCAGCTCGGACGGTGTCAAACAACACTTACATTTCTTCCAGGCCATTCAAACCCACCTTTCTGGCACCTGTAAACACTCAGCCAGATCCTGAAGAGAATGCTTCATTCGTGGAGCAGTTGAGACTGGGTCGTGCAGAGTATGATTCTCTACCTGCCGACATCAGGATGGATATGTCCTATAACGATTTCATGGATCATAAAAGGAAAAACAAAGGACAAGGGAGACACTATGATCAAAGAAGACCATCAAATCAAGGAGACTTGTACCAAGCTGTCAACAAGGTGACACTTCCACACTTTGACGGGAGTGATACCAGTTCAGCCCGAGCTTGGATTCAGAAGCTGGATAACTATCTAGCTCTCAGACCTATGGCCGAAGAGGAAGCGATCAAGTTCGCTACGCTACACCTTGATGGGGTGGCGCATGAATGGTGGTACCATGGCCTAGTTACTCTGGGTCATCGGTCTATCACAACTTATGATGAGTTCACTACCAGGCTCATCGAGAGGTTTGAAAAGAAGGATCTTGAAATTCATTTCAGAGAGCTTGCACAATTGAGACAGTATGGCACAGTTGATGCCTACATTGCTGAGTTCCAGAGACTCTCAGTCATGGTGACTGGAATCACGGAGAGAAGACTGGTGATCCTTTTCAGTAAAGGTTTGACAGAACCACTCAAGGGTTGGATTAAAGCCTTTGATCCACCAACCCTGCAGGAGGCCATGAAGAAGGCAAGAAACATGGAGTGGGCTGCTCCTAAGGCGAAGTTTCAATCTAACTCCCCCTTTCAGAAAAGGGATAAAGGGAAAAGACCTCAGCATAGACCTCCTTTGCGACCTCAGCATAAGGAGTTCAAACATCATAATCCTCATGTCACCAGATTGGATCCTGAAACCCTGAATGAACTCAGAAGAAAAGGGTTGTGTTTCCGGTGCAGGGAAAAATGGTCTCAGGATCATGTTTGCCCTAAGGGAGTTAAATTCAATCAGATTGAGTACTATTCTGCTGGTGAAAGTAGTTCTGATTTTTCCGACCAGCAATCTGATTTTGAGGAGAGTGAAGTAGAAAGAGCTCCAGAAGAGTCCGGAGATGAGAAGGAAAGTGGAGGAGTCTTGGCTCAGCTTTCGAGCTTCCAAAGAAACGAATCATTCAAGGTTCGAGGGATGGTCAAAGGGCAGCGAATCGTTGCCTTGATCGACACTGGAGCAACACATAACTTCATTGATGAAGTTGTGGTAGCAAAGAAGGGGCTGCAAACTGAGGAGTTTGAAGGTTTCAAGGTCATGGTTGCCGATGGTTTCCATATTACATGCACAAAGAAAATCTCGAACATGACCATGCAATTGGGAAATTACGAAGTCAAGGATGACTTCTATGTAGTCCACATTGGAGATACTGATGCCGTCCTAGGCATTCAATGGCTGCGTTCTCTTGGGGAGATCTCCTTGAATCTGCAGACTATGGAGCTCAAGTTCCAATCGGATGGGAAGAAGATAGTTCTGAGAGGAATGTCCAATGGGGGTCCTCGAGTAGTGTCATTCAAAAGAATGGCAAGGCTGATCCGTCACGATCAAGCTGAGTGGGTTGCTGAATGCATGATCCTTCCTGATAGTCCTGTAGAGACTAAACGTGACCTTCCTCCTGATATTCAGTCTCTACTCACGAAGAAGAGCAAAGTCTTTGCAGATTTGCCTCCTGGACCACCACCTGAACGGGGTTCAGAACACATCATAGAGCTCAAGGAAGGGGCTAAACCGGTGATCACAACTCCATATCGGTATCCGAAGAGGCAAAAGGATGAGATCGAGAAGAATATTCAAGAACTCTTGGAGATGGGTTTCATTACGCCCAAGCAAGAGCCCTTTTGCATCTAGTGGTTCTTGTGAAGAAGGATGGTACCATGCGCATGTGCGTGGACTATCGTGCTTTGAATCAAAGCACCATCAAAAACAGATACCCCATTCCCAGAATAGATGAGCTCATTGATGAGCTACATGGGGCCAAGTTCTTCTCGAAGATTGACTTGCGATCGGGTTACCATCAGATTCGAATGAGGGGATCTGATGTGGAGAAGATAGCTTTCAGATGTCACTATGGCCATTTCGAATTCTTAGTCATGCCATTTGGGTTGACTAACGCTCCGGCTACCTTTCAGTCTTGCATGAACCGTGTTTTTCAGAATCAGTTAAGGAGATTTGTGTTGATATTTTTTGATGACATTCTGATTTACAGCAAGACTTGGGAAGATCATCTCAAGCACTTGGAGGAAGTGCTTAGTATCCTGGAATCTGAGAGTTTGTTCGCAAAAGCTTCCAAATGTGAATTTGGAATGGAGGAGTTATTGTACCTTGGCCACATAATCAGTGCTGAGGGAGTGAAGGTGGATCCGGAAAAGATCAAAGCAGTAGTTGATTGGCCACCACCTGAGAACTTGACTCAGTTGAAAGGTTTTCTGGGTCTTTGTGGTTTTTATCGGAGATTCGTAAAGGGGTATTCACAGAATGCTGCTCCCTTACTGATCTCACCAAAAAGGGAGCCTTTGTTTGGTCAGAAAAGGCTCAAATTGTTTTTGACAAATTCAAGAAGATCATGAGCTCGTGTCCGGTTCTGGCTATCCCGGATTTCTCCAAGCCATTCGAGCTGCAGTGTGATGCATCAGGTGAAGGAGTTGGGGCTGTCCTGATGCAAGACAAACACCCTATTGTGTTTGAGAGCAGAAAACTAAGGGGTGTTGAAAGAACATATTCAATTTATGACAAAGAAATGCTTGCCATTATGCATGCATTAGCCAAGTTCAGGCAGTACTTGGTGGGGAACAAGTTTGTGGTTAAGACTGACCACAATAGCCTCAAGCATTTCATGCACCAGAAGGACCTAAATGAGAGGCAACAAAAATGGGTGAGTAAGCTTCAAGCTTACGACTTTGACATTGAATATGTCAAAGGAAAAAATAATATCGTGGCTGATGCTCTATCCAGAAGACCTCATCTTAGCTCATTGTGTGAGCTTACTGCAGATTGGAAAGACATGTTGCTTGCTGATTATGCCAAAAATCAGTTTGCAACCAGCATTCTTGAGGGTACTTTTCATGATGAAAGGTACAAGGTGATTGAGGGATTGATCCACTATAAGGGAAGAATCTTTCTGGTGGCTGATTCTAAGCTGAAGAAGAAGATTCTTTTGACTTTTCATGATATTCCAGTTGCTGGTCACCAAGGTTTTTTCAAGACATATAGGCAGATCCGAGAAAGGTTTTCTTGGAAGGGATTGAAAGGAGAGGTACAACGCTACATTCAGGAGTGTCCTGTTTGTCAAGTGAATAAAAATGAGCATACATTACCAGCCGGTTTGCTGCAACCACTCCCTATTCCCAATCAAAAATGGGAAAGTATCTCGATGGATTTCATCACAGGGTTGCCCAAGGCCCAAGGGAAGGATTGTATTTATGTAGTGGTGGATAGGCTAACCAAATTTGCTCATTTCTTCGCCATTACCAGCACTTTTTCTGCAGCACAAGTTGCAGATCTGTTTTTTCGAGAAGTGTTTAGGCTGCATGGGTTGCCAAAGAACATTGTAAGTGATAGGGACAGCAAGTTCCTAAGTACTTTTTGGCAAGAAGTCTTCAGAATGAGTGGTACTGTGCTCACTCCAAGCACGAGTTACCATCCCCAAACAGATGGTCAAACTGAAGTAGTGAACAAGTGGTTGGAAGGCTACTTGAGAAACTATGTGTCCGAACAGCAAAGAGCATGGGTCAAGTGGCTGCATATAGGGGAGTACTGCTACAATTCTTCTTTCCATATGTCGATTAAGATGTCTCCTTTCTTGGCACTTTATGGGTATGAAGCACCTAGTTTTGCAGATTTGGTGTTTGGTGACAGCAAAGCACCCCAAGCCAAGGATTTGTTGCAGCATAGTCAAGACATAATGAAATCCTTGAAGGATAATTTGCAGATTGCACAAAATCAGCAGAAGTTGTATGCTGATCAGAGGCGTGTTGAGCGTTCATTCGAGGTTGGGGATATGGTCTATCTTCGATTACAACCTTATAGACAGTCTTCTCTCAAGAAGAGTGGAGCTGAGAAGCTCAAACCTCGCTTCTATGGGCCATTCAGGGTCATCAGAAAAGTTGGGGCAGTAGCTTATGAATTAGAGCTACCTTCTGATAGCAGAGTGCATAATGTCTTCCACGTGTCTCGTCTCAAGAAGGCACTTGGACATAATGTGGTACCTTCATCACAGTTGCCACCCTTGGATGAAGAGGGACAATTGGTTCTAATTCCAGAGGAGATACTCGATTTCAGAGAACGTTCTTTGAGGAAAAGAACCATCAGAGAATACCTGGTGAAGTGGAAGAACCTGCCTATGGAGGATGCGACTTGGGAAAGTGATGAGATTCTGCAGCATCCTGGTTTGCGATTGCTTGAGGACAAGCAATCTTGGGGAGGGCGGACTGTAATGTCCCCTTCTCAATCCTGATATTTCCAGTGACCGTTGGCCTTTTTCTGGAAACCCGAAGGCTAGTCGGAAGGTAAAATTAGGGTTTCCTATTTTTGAGGTTGTCTTGCTCGGAGTTGGTGGATTTGATGGTGGATTCTTTCTGGGTTTTCAGAGAGCTTCGCAGTGGTATGTTCCTTTCGGCATTCAGAGCATTTTCTGGGATTTAATATTTTTAGTAAATTCTATTTTTGGCAGCTTTTCAGTTGGGTTCAGCTTGGTTGACTTCCTGCTTCAGTTTGGTCAGTTGACTTGCTCACTTTTGGCTTTAGGGCACATTCGGAGAGATAAGTTAAGTCATTTAATTAAAAAGTCATGTTTTAAATATTATATTTTAACGTTGACCCCTTGGCCTAGTCTATTGACTTAATGTTGTTTTAAAAAGTGGTCTTTTGAGGGTGGCGCCTTCATTAAAGATTATTTTAATTATTGCCAAAGTCAAAGCAAGCTTATGAAGGGCGCATTTATCAGAGTATGGCATTTATTTAAAATATCAATATTAAGCCTTGAAGGAAAAGTACGCCATCCTTGAGAAAGGATTAGGGTTTTGACTCTGAAGTGGATTCTAGGGTTTCGTGAAGTCAACAGGAAATTATAAAAGGTGGACTTTGAGCTTCATTTGATATCTTTGGACTACAGTACTGTTATGCTGCCGGTTTGGCTCTGGGTTTGCTTCGAGGAATGAAGGCCTCCTAGCTCGGGCATCGCTTCTTGCTTGCAACACAGCGACTAGTGGTGATTTAAGATAGATTTGTGAGTTCTTTGGATTTTGTGCATTGTAAACATCATTGTAATTCTTTAGTTTCTGATTTTTGCATATTAGAGGTATTCCCAAAATTGCATGTTAGATACAGCAGATCCATGTTTTTACTCATATCTCAAAAAATACAAAAAATATAGTTCTGGGCAGTGTCTCAATTCATTAGTCTGTCAAGGGCGAATCATTAGTTCAAGTTTCAGATTTTTTAGTTGTGTATTGAATTTTTAGAGCAAGGTCGAACTTTTCCGCTGGGCTGTACCATTGTGTACTGTCTTGAAATTCGTGCAGATTGAATCTGAAGTATTTTGTTCAGTTTTAAGGGTCAATCTTGGTCGCCTGGGTCCTCTGAGTGCATTGCATTTTATGGCATGTCAATCGGATGCTTATTGAGGAAGTTATGAACATTTCTTTGAATTTGTAAGTTGCTGGTTACTCATTTGTAAGTGCAGATCTGTGAAATCAGATTTATAAATCTGGTTTTCTAAGATATTGTTTGGCAACCTTGAACAAGCCAAGAAGAAACATCTATCTGAGGTACTGTTAATCTTTCATGTTCCTATGCTCATGGCAGGCAAACAATTCTTACTTTGTAAACTGACAGTAGTACTGGCAGTCATTTTCAGTCTTGTTCACAGCTAATTTGTAATACTCTCTTTCATTATGAAGTTGTTTTTGTAATAAGTAAATCTCTGCCCTATGGTAGCTACTTTCCCACTCTGGGTTAGCAAGCACATTCTGGGTGTTGAGAATTTCCAGTTTTCAGCAGTTTATTTTCAAGCATAGAATTTTGTAATCACTCCGCCATATGGTCGCCCCTCACTCCGTTCTGGATTGGGTAGCACATACTTGGTGTTGAGTTCCCTTTCAACAATTAGAATAGAAGATCCTCTGACCATATGCTCGCCATCATCGGCGCCATTCTTGGTTAGAGTTACTTCCTGCATAAGCACTTGTTTCAGACCCTCTGACCAATGCTCACAGCTTGCCCACATCAGGATCCTGGTGTACATTCTGGTTAGAGTTGCTTTTGCACGTTTTGGTTTATCCTCTAACCTTAACGGGTGTATTGATTGTAATTTGCAATTGTTAAAAACGAAAAAATTTGGCTCGGAATATTTCAGAAACCAATTGTTTGCACTTTATGAAGTTATATTCTAATATTATAATAAAGTGCAAATATTAAATTAAAGAGAAATATATCTTTTATCCCACATTCGAAAGAAAAGTGTTTGAGGTCTCACAAGAAAAGTATAAAGGATCTTAAGGGCTCATTTGTGAAGCATCCAAGAATTGTTATTTAATTTGAAGAACTTGTTTGGTGAAGGAGCCAGCTAGGGTTTCTGCCATTTCCAGCCATTGGGAACAAAAAATCTCATTGGTTATGCAATTTTGAGGGTGTGAAATATCATTTGAATTATTGCAGCAGATTGGAGGAGTTACTTTAGACTTCTCATTGCATTGAATTTGTGGCCAAGGGCCAAATTTGTGGAGATTCGATTTGGAGAATAATTATTGATTGTGGTTTATCATTTCATCATCTTTAGGAGTGATTTTTGCAAGATATTATATTTTGATATTTTATGACAGCCATAGCTGGGAGCCACGATTTTGGTTGTGGAGGTTTGTTTTGGCACCAATTTCTTCATTGGGTTTGAGCGCTCCATCCATGAGATCTTGTCAATGATGTTTGAAGCATTTGAAAGTGTCAAGAAGCTGCAAACGATTTATTATCAGAAGTTTTGATCAGCAACAGGGACGACATTCTCAGAAGGTCAATTCTTGTGCATTTTGATGAATTTTCCATTGCTTCATCAGCGGATCTTCATCTTAGCTCCATCATTATTTTATTCCAGGTTCTCAAAGTCTATTGGCATTGTTAAAATTCATTTGTTTAGGTGTTGTTGCAGGTTGTCATTCTGTCATATCCCCGAATTGGAGGTATGGTGATTTAATTAAATTATTTAATTAAGTTTTCCAAATTATTGATATTTCATGAGGATAGCTTAATTGATGATTTAATTAAATCAAGAGGTGTTATTAAACTAATTATTTATTAAGTTATTCCAAAAAAATAAAATATCAAGCTCTCCTTCTTCCATGCAGGTATGTATGAAATAGAAATATCCAAGTGTGCTTGAATGACTAGCAAGGAGCTTCTTATATACTTTTTCTAACCCATCCCCAAGAAGCTTCTAGAATAAAATATTATTTTATTTCACTAAATGACTTTTTGATATTATTTTATTTTTATCACTTTAATTATTAAATTAATTAAATATAAAGTCACCTTATGATATTCTATTTTTAGGATAACATTATAAATAATTAATTTAATATTTAATTTAATAAAATTAATCAATTAATCATCCTTATGAAATAACAATATTTGGATGACTTAATTAATTAAATTAATCTCCCTCCAAATCGGGGACATGACAGTCCTCCCTTCCCAGATATTGTTTGTCTTCAAGCAATCCGCATCTGCCAAACCATCCAACTGCCATAGTACCTAAAACCCAAAATGGAGAATCACCTACACCTATCCACCAACCACCCGAATCCCAAGTGATCCTGAGAAGAACTCCAACCAACATCCTTCGAATATAGCTGAAGCTCATGTCACTGTGAAGTCCTATCAATCTGTGAGGCCAACTATCCAACAAGAGAACTCCTGGATCCCAAACCTATATATCTGCCCCACCATGCCAACTCCAAGTACTACAATAATCCTCATGCGTCCAAACTCTCCAAAAACAATCTCTACCTAGATACCACTATAATGTCCCTGGCAAAATCTGACTTTGTTACCATTGTAATGAGCCTTGCTAGTTTGGACTCAAAACTTTTCAATTTTTTGCCTTAGGAATTTTGTCAAACGGTTGGCATGTAATGTTTGAACTTGCTGATCTGATTTTCAGTTTGATGTAGAATTGTTTTTGATGTTTGCAAATGATGTAAAATGCTTGGAAATGATCTCTAAAACAACTATGCAAGTAACTAAAATGAAATGCAGCTCTTTTTGGTATTTTCAAATGCAAATATATGAAGTTCTAAGTGCAAATAAACACCTACAGCCAAGAGACATTTTCACAAACACTTGGCATACATCCTATTTCAAAACAATGCAATTATATATGATGGACAATTTGTCAAATAGATGGCAAGCAAAACACCTTATGACTCCAATTGATATCACAATATTCTGAAAGTGTTTACAAGCTGCAAATGAAGTGCAATCAGACTTGAGTTTATATTTTCCTTTCATATGAACATGTCTGAAACTAAGTACTAATCTGCTGTAGCATTACATATGCAATATGGAGACTTTTATATGACTGAAATTACATAGAGAGGACGCTGATTGAATCAGCAAATGCATACAGTATGAATGTGAGTCCCTAAATGAAATGCAACAATTAAAATGGAACCTGGAAATGTCTTGCAGCCACACCAAATTAATTCAATTCTTCTTGTTGGAGCTCCCAAATGACTTCAAGATGGTGCGCCTGGCCTCCTTGATGAAATTCGAACCTTGATGAATTTTTTTAGAATTTATTTCTGCCTCTTTCTCAAAATCGACCTCTTCCTTGGGCCGCCCAACATGAACCAAAAGTCTGATTTTATTTACTCAATCATAACACATCGAACCTTCCAATGAAAGACGTCATCTTGAAGAAAAATCGTCCTTCACCTTGACATGAAATGACTTCAATGCAATCAGCTACCTTCCTCTTGAATCAATTCCTTCCTCAAGACAAAATTTGGCCAATGGCCATTAAATTTTGAGCACAATATGAGAGACAGAAATTATCTCCCACTCCTTCCAGCTAGGGTTGATATTGCACAACCGAAACCGGCACCTTAGAATCTTCAAACCCTTAGGCAAATTGCTAAGCATTCAAGCTCACCAATGTAGTAGAAATGATGTCAACAACCAAGATGCCCAAATGCAAAGACAAAAGCTTCCTTTATAGAATTTTCATCAAGTCTCCAAGAAGCTTCTAGAAATAAATATTATTTTATTCACTTAAGTGACTTTTTGATTTATTATTTTGTTTAGTCACTTAATATTAAATTAATTAATATATAAAATCACCTTTTGATATATAATTTGGAGATGACTTTATAAATAATTAATTTAATAATGTATTCCCTTATTTCTCGAATTTTAGCCCCGGGAATAAATAAAGGCTAAAATAATCAATCTCCTGGTGGTGACTAGAAAGGGGACATTACAGTCCTCCCTTCCCGGAATTGCTTGCCCTCAAGCAATTGCAAGCTAGGGAGCTCCAAAATTTGTTCACCTTCCCATGTAGCATCTTCTACTGGCAAATCTCTCCATTTCACCAAGAATTCCTTCACCACCCTACTCCTCAACTTCTTCTCACGTGTATCAATGATCTCCTCGGGAATGAGGACCAAATGACCTTCCTCATCCAAAGGTGGAAGCTCTGCCGAAGAAGTGACCCGCTGACCAAGTGTCTTCTTGAGGCACGAAACATGGAATACATTAGGGATCTTGCTGCCTTTAGGCAGCTCCAACTCATAGGCAACCTCTCCCACACGCCTGGTAACTCATTACATGGATATTTTATTTTTTTGGAATAACTTAATAAATAATTAATTTAATAACACCTCTTGATTTAATTAAATCATCAATTAAGCTATCCTCATGAAATATCAATAATTTGGACAACTTAATTAAATAATTTAATTAAATCACCATACCTTCAATTTGGGGACATGACAGAATGAGAACCTACAGCAGCACCTAAACAAATGAATTTTAACAATGCAAATAGACTTTGAGAACCTAGAATAAAATAACGATGGAGCTCAAATGAAGATCCGTTGATGAAGCAATGGAGAATTCATCAAAATGCACAAGAATTGGCCTTCTGAGAATGTCGCCCCTGTTGCTAATCAGAACTTTACTGTAATGTCCCTAGCAACTTTTGATCTAAATTTTTGCCTCTAGGAGTAACGTTAGGTTCACTAAAGTGAAGCAAAGATCTTGGTAGCTAAGAGCCCTCTAACACTTTAGGATTTTTCACCTAAAGGAGAAGGATAGACCAAAATGACAATGCTCACACTTGGAAACCACCGTAATTTCCCTAGCAAAATCTGATCATGTTTGCACTTCTTTTTGCCTTGGACATTTCGTCAAATGGTTCTCTTGTAAGGTCTGAACTTGCTGATGGAGATTTTTGTTTGTTTAATTTTGCTTTTGTTTGCTGCCAATGTAGTTTTGAATGCCTTCCCAATGACACAAATAGACTAACAATGGAATAAAGATGATGTGCAATAAATTTCGCTATTTTCATATGCATATACATGAAGTTCTAGTAAAAAATGCACACCTACAGCTCAAGGACATTTTAGCAAACAGTTTGCATACTATCTCATGATTGAAATAATGCATCTACAATGATTGGTATTTCATCAAACACTTAGCATGTAACTAAAGACTCAATTCTGAAATTACCAATTGCTGCTTATGGTATTATATTTTATAACAAACAATTGACATGTAGCTACAGCAGCATAGACAATTAATCAAACATTTTTCATGAAAACTTGCCAATCCTCCAATGTATTATATGTTACCTAATCTGATTACCAACTGTTTGTAATTGAATTGCCACAACTTGGCTTACAATGGAAAATGACTATGATCAAACTACAATGCAAGGGCAATATCAAATACAACTGACTGGAACCTGATGTATGAAGATGATGACAGCAATAGGAACTCCTTGATTTGCCACAGCTGATCGATCTCCTTAGCTGAACATATATCTTCTTACTTGCCACGACTTTACTCCTCAAGGCTGCGACTCCTCTTGAGGATATCCCACAATCTCAACCAATGCTCAGACTTGACAAATGCTGCCACGATTTTTACCAAGGCAGCGCTCCAATGTGTAATGGCTGCAATCTACGATTTGGTTACCTGATAACCACCACCAATGTTGCCCACGATTTTATGTATTTCTGAATATGCCAATCAATGCAATGAAAGCAGCGAATCATCATCCAAAATGCCACGAATGTTTATTGTAAGGCTGAGATAAAATCGTCCTCTTCCTCAAATCAACCCAATATGAAGCAAACTGAAAATACCTTCAATAAAATCTGAATATTGATCTTCAATGTGTTCTCTAAATGATTCCTTCCAAAATTGGCCAAAGGCCACTAATTTTTCCAATGAAGTCCAAAGTGAGAAGTCTAAAGTAACTCCTCCACAATTCCAATCTAGGGTTGATATTTCACAACCAAAATTGGAAATAACCAGCTAGGTTTGGTCTTTCACAAACAAAGACTAGAAATCAATAAGGTAAGCAATCAGCTTCAGCAATGTAGTAAAAAGGTGTATTCAACTCAAGATGCCAAACGCCCAACCAAAGCTTCATCTTATACTTTTCATAGGAGAGCCCACACACATTTCTTGTCAATGTGGGATAAAAGATATAATTTAACTTAAGTGACTTTATGATATATTTTATTTAGTCACTTTATTAAACTAATTAAATATAAAGTCATCCTTTAGATATTAATTTATTGGAATAACTTTATAAATAATTAATTTAATAGCTCCACTTTAATTTAATTAAAATAATCAATTAATCACCCTTATGAAATATTAATATTTGGACAACTTAATTAATTAAATTAATTAAATCACTCTGTCTCCAAATCAAGGACATGACACATTCATCAGATTTTTGGCATTGTATTGAACTATCATTGTGGAGCCAAGTGTTTTGGCTATCATATCAGCATTGTACTCAAATTATCATTCAATAAAGGAGTCATAAGGTTGCAACGCATCATTTGCCTTTATGTACTTGTTGTGGTTTCCATTTCAATTTGCAAAGCAATTGTTTGTCTTAATGTCTCTAGCTTAAAGTCTACTTTAACATTGCATAGCAAGTGTTTGATATAATGTCTATCACTGTAGCTTCATTTCCCATACTCTAGGTTGCATACCAAGTGTTTGTGTTAATGTTACTTGGTCATAATTGCACATATGCCATTTTAGATTGCAATGAAAGTGTTTGACATAATTCCTAGTTGCTGTAGTTGCATATTGTAAGTTGTTTCAGTCACCTATATGCATTCAAAGAGTCAGAAAGAGTTGCATTTACATTAAGTCCTTCACTTAGCTATCTTAGTAAGCATTTGGATCACATTTGACATCACTCCCAGCAGCATAATTAGACTGAAACTTCAGACCAGCAAGCAAAGAGTTTGTATGCAAACTGTTTGACAATATTCCTTGAGCACATATTCAAATCAGATTGGGCAAGGGAAATTACAAATTGCAAGGCATATGGCGGCATTAAAAATCATCAATTATTTCTAATGAATGGTTCGACGCCATGGGAAGTGAGCCGTCCATATGAAGACATTGACTTTGGAGTGCCACCTATATTATTGGAGCTTATCGTTTGAAAGGAGCCGCTGATGGAGATAAGGGAGTCGTGACTCCCTAATGAAGCCAAATATCTTCCAAGGCCACCGCACTCTCATTCAAGACTATCATAAATTCAAATTTGGGCTCCATATCAATTGTTAAGGAGTCGAGTTGTTGAGTGAAGGAAGTTGAAGTCTGTGGAAGGGAATCCCTAGCATTAATTAACAAGTCAGCATAGTATTACTATATTATTTGTTATGTTGACTTCTGGAAATATTATTGAATGATAAATTCCTCAGTTGGATTTCATACCAACAGTGTACCCATTGTATGAAATTAAATGCATAGGTTATATTGCCATTAAAAAATTATGTTTGAAATTACAAGGACTATATGTATTTACAAAGTACACAAAAAACTTTTCATCTAATGAACATTGAATACAAAACTCAGGACAACACAAGGACAACTATTTGACGAAATGCCTGTGCACATGAAGTTATGAAATTGAAAAAAAAAATGTATAGAAAATTAGCTCGGTATATTTCAATGGTATTAGAGCACAATAGTTTTCCTACAACCTATCATGTGAGTAATGTGTCCAAGCACTCATCATTATTATTTGAGGAGAAACAAGTCTAATCTGGATATTGAAAATCAGCTAGAGATTGAACAGAAAGAAGAGATGGATAGTTTTGAAATGGGTGAAAGAAGGATAGAGCCCTCTAGTTTGGAAAACATGGTGAACGATCTTGCCAGGGCACAACATCAGATGATGCAACTTACGACATAGTCTCAGCAACAAATGGCACAATCACAATAGCAAATTACTCAAATGTTTGCACAAATGATGGGAAACAATACTAATGTTGGGAATAATGCTAACAATGGGGCTGAAGGATCTATAGTTAATAACCGAGCTGCTCATACTAGGACATTCGGTGGCTCAATTAATTCTAGACCCTCCATGCCAAACTTCATCCCAAGAGATAACCCTCTCGAGGTGAATAATGAACCAACGGAATAGGAAATGCATGCTCAAGCTATGAGGGATTGGAGGGCATTAGGTGTAGATTTCTAAGTTGAAATGTCATTTCAGGATTATTTAGAATTTAGGCAAAGGCATAGACCACATAGAGGTAGAGGTGGTAGGCCACAAAAAAATGACTTCAAAAGAAAAGTGGGTAAGCTATCAATTCTGTATTTCGATGGTTCTGGAAAAACTACAACTAAAGCTTGGGTTCAAAAGCTCAATACTTATTTTCAACTCAATCCTATGGCCGACGATGAAGCAATTAAATATGCAACTTTACATTTGGATGGGTGTGCACACGAGTGGTGGTATCGCAGAATGATAACTTTGGGTCATGATCAAATTGTTCTTATGAGAAGTTCACATAAAAATTAATTGATAGATTTGACAAAAAGGATCCTGAATTACACTTCAAGGAATTAGTACAATTGAGACAATGGGGTTCAATGGACACTTATATTGCAGATTTCCAAAGATTATCAATGATGGTGACCGATATTTCAAAAAGGAAGTTGATTGTGTTGTTCGTTGATGGGTTATCTGATCCCTTAAGGGGTTGGATTAAGGCCCTTAGCCCACAAACATTACAGGAAGCCATTAAAAAGGCAAGGGACATGGAGTCTTCTATTTTCCGAAGTAAATTTCAATCAAGAGGATTCCAACAAACGAAAGACAAAGGAAAGAAACATTTTCAGAGAGATTCAAATCAGAATACAAAGGGATCAACAAGACCGAATGAAGACCAACTTAATGACCTTTGTAGGAAGAAATTATGCTTCCAATGTAAAGAACCTTGGGGCCCAACTCATAAATGCTCAACTAAGGCTAAGGCTAAGCTAATTGAGTACTATTCAGAGGAGGAATCGGCTACTGAAAGTTCAAAACAGCAAACTGATTCAGATGATAAAAAAGAAGAAAATTCTTTAGAAGAGTCAGAAAATGAGCAAGCAAGTGGAGGCACACTTTCCCAACTCTCTAGCTTCCAGAAGGTTGGTTTTTTCAGAGTTCGGGGTGTACTATGTGGACAGCGGATAGTCACTTTAATTGATACAGGTGCCACACACAATATTATAGATGAGGGAGTGATAGCTAGGAGAGGAATTAAGACAGAAATTTTTTATGGCTTCAAGGTGATGGTAGCAGATGGATTCACCCTCACATGCATTAGGAAGGTTTCATTAGTGTAAATAATTTATCTATTCACTATACTTAAGTGTACTTAGGTTAATGAGGTTAGCGTCTAGACAACATCTTGTCTAACTAAATGTGCAACCTTTTAGACCTCTAGAGGTTACCAAGTTGTTTGGTAAACCTCATGTGCTACCTTTTTGAGGTTGGAAGACTTTCCATCTCACCTCAAAGGTCACTCAACACTTGACATCAAGGTTGATGACTTGGTCAAATAGGTTGTTCGTTTGCACATTCCTAGTGATCCATAGGTTGCCACCTCTAGGACACTTGTCTACTTATTTGTGCCACATAATGGGGCACTTGTCAATCCACATGATAGGTGGATTGCATCTTCCTTCCTCATTTAAGCAAGGTCATTGTACATTCAAAGTAACTCTAATGTGAATTAGGCTGATCATAGTGTGCAAGTGTGTCTTTTGTCGAAGCACAAGGTTTTTGATGTTATGATCTTGTTTGGGAATCCTAATAGGTTCCAAATTTGAGCATTCAGTTAGGTGAGTATGAGATTAGAGATGATTTTTATGTGGTGAGCATAGGGGACACGAATGTAGTACTGGGTATGCAATGGATGCAGTCTTTTGGAGAGTTCTATATGAACTTATAGACCATGGACATGAAATTTGAGGCCAATGGTAAAAAGGTTCTACTTAGGGGCATGTCTAATGGTGGACCACAAATGGTTTCTTTTAAAAGAATGGAAAGTCTTATAAGGCATTACCAAGTAGAGTGGGCAGCAGAATGCATCATCCAACTTACCATTACAAAGCAGCAAAAGAGTTATCACCCAAATGTACAGGGTTTGATGCCTAATGTGATGAGCCCAGCCTAAGCTAACTCAAAAACTCTTCTTTGTTCCCTTGAAATTTTGTCAAACAATTCGAATGCAAACTTTAAGCTTGCTGGTCTGAGTTATCAGTCTGATCTAGTTGCTTGGAAATGACTTCAAAAGTGCCACAATTAGTGCTTACAGTGCTACTAGTGATGCATGATTGATTTACAAAGCAAGTGAGTGGTAAACTGACTGTTCTTGACCCCTTCTCATACATAGCCATGATTGAAATTGACAAATACAACTAGTAGACATAATGTCAAACACTTTGTATGCATTCTATGGCAGCAAGTATGCAACTACAGCGTGTAGCATTAATACAAACACTTGTCAAACAAGCTGATCATAAACTAAGAACACCTACAGCCATAGTCATTATGACAAACAATTGGCAAGCATTCAAATTTAGCATCCAAATGAACAATCAACTATATGAGCTCCTCAATCATAAACTTTTTATTGGTTTGCAATCTTCTTTACAACCATTTCAATAGTGTCAAGACTCTTGACTTCAAGCTTCGTTACTCAATGCACAGTAACAACTGAAGACTTGCACAGGCCCAAACTGATTATGAATGATGGTCAGATATAAGAGTATTTGACTCAAAATGAACGACAGTAAGCATGTAGATCACAAGCTATGCTTAGTGGACTGTAACAACAATATTATCATTACATTCATCTACAAAGTTCAGATATAACAGTGTAGACTAAGGTTTCAAAATGTGCAATAATAAATGCCACATGACAGCCCCTTTTCAACAAGTTCTGAGTAATAAGATGGCTGGTCTGTTTATACAAAATGCTCGGAAATGACCTACAGCAAAATACCCTTAAACGTTTCACCCAAAATGAGATTGCAGTCATGTGAACACTAATATTCAAGTATCTCTTGCTGGTATCTATTACAATCTTAATCAATTCCAGACTTAATGCCAGAGGTCTGATATACAATGATATTTTCAGATGTAACCAATAGACTTATGCATTTTCAGATAAGACAGAGATTATAAACTGCTTTACAACTAGAAGCACTCAGAAATTCACTTCAACTTATACTCATAATTCCTTACTAATAATCTAAGTAGAAATATACATTTAGCATGGATGAGAATGTATATAAAACCCCGACCTGGAAGTTTGCTTAGGTCTGAAATGTGTATGTACAGCAGTCTGGAAATGAATATCTTCAGGTATTATGACCATATACAGATCTGAGATTAATTGCAACAAACAGAGAATGGATTCTAAGCACTAGAAAGTTCACACCTAGGCTGAGAATGCTTTGAATGATGCACCAAGTCACTGTAGCGAATCACTGTTCATGCCACTATAGCAGCTAACAAAAATTCTGATCTGCAAGTAATAATCTTCATAACCCTTGTGAAACTTAACCAATTTACACAAATGAAAGGACTGATTTATCCTCTCCTCAATTGCAACCCTTGAGATATTTCACTCCCTCAGTTGTGCCATCAATAGGAAGTTTTCATTTCCTATGACAAGTAAAAAACTGCGAAAGCCCTAGGCCCCACAATAAAAATCAATCAAAACAATATTCATCAACTGGATGCTGAGAATGAGCTCTTAAGTCTCTTTTTATTCATTTCTTATGAGAGCTCAAACACCTTCCTGGCCAATGTGGGATAAAAGATATATTCCCACAATAAATTATTCACTTAACGCACTTTAATATATTAAAGTGACTTTATTATTATAAAGTTACTTTATAATTTTATAATAATATTAAAATATTAAATAAATCACTTAAGTCATTCAAACTTTAATATCTCTTGATATACTTGTCTGATTGCCATGCCATTTGAGCCAGGAGTCGACTCTCCCTGTTCTCCATGTGATTGGATGCCCGTCTAAAAATAGAAACCCTCAACAGTGACTTACTATAAATAGTAAGTATGTGAAACTGAGTCTAGAAACAGCTGCAAAGGCCCAATCAATGGTCGATACTGCCTGTTGTACCCCAAAATTAAAAATTTTGTTACACTTAGACATTTTGAAGAAATGAGTAAAAGTCTTGTCAAATCAGTCAAAAAGGTCAAAATTTGGGTGTGCATGTCTTGCATGAGGGGTTAAAACGCAAAATTTTCAATTTCGACGATCATCGGGTGCCGGTAAGAGCAGCAACCTACAAAACCCAGATCTCGGTTTTTCATCCCTAAATTTTAGGGAAAACTGCTATTTTTAGAAATTTTCTAAAATTAGTAACGTTTTAGTTTCTGGGTTTCTTGAAACGGATAGCAAAATGAAAAGAATTTCTAAAAATAAAAAGTTGATCCGACAAGGTCCAAACTGATTTTGATTGGCTCAAAATACAACCGTATCAGGTCAGTGCAGTCAGAATCTTAAAATAATCGGTTTTGCCCTAATTACGTTCGCTTTTCGGAAGCATATCTACGGAGCTCCGAGGTCATCAATGGAGGTCATCCGACTGCCAGGCATCAATTTCAGCACTTAAACTTCCAGCAGAAGGTGAAACAATGAACATGCACGAAGAACGAGAAAGAAAGTTGAAAAGTCATGAAAATTTTCTAACACTGCTGAGTTTGGGCGCCCCTGTTAAAGAAAGGCGCCCACCTTTTTAGGGCATCAGATGAGTGAATTAGGGTTAGGACCTCCAATGGAAGTTGCTCAGTATTCAGTCAGCTTCGCGATGGATATCCCCGTCAGAGTGTCCGACAATCCAATCTCCGGCAAATTCGAGTCAAAGTGGAAGGTATAGAGCGAAGATCTGAAACTCAAAGAAGAAGATTGAATTGAAATTTTTTCTAAGTCTGGAGAAACTGGGCGCCCTAGGAGAAGAAAGGCGCCCAACTTTTCAAGGGTTCAAACAGATGAATTTGCATCAAGGTTATAGCGGGATAACCCCAAGGGAATATAAGGCTTTCGGTGGGCTATCGGCACAACAAGACTTCAGATCATCAGATTCAAGGAATAGAGTCAGGTGAGAGTTGAAAAGAGAAATCCGAAAACGAAGGTGAATAAATTGAAATTTTTTCTAAGTCTAGTGAAAATGGGCGCCCCAGCTTGCCAGGGGCGCCCAAGCTTTTGAGGACCTAAAAGCTACTTTTTGACAAAAGTGTCTCCAGAAGACCCCTCCTGAAATCCTCTCAGCTTCGCAACGAGTCCAAACATTCATCAATCCGACGCCCGGAGCTCGAAATTCAACAAGATCGCCCGTAGAAGTGAAAGACATGAATAAATTGAAATTTTTTCTAAGTCTGGTGAAGATGGGCGCCCCAGTTGAGGAAGGGCGCCCAAACTTTAAAGCCTTCAAATAATGGAATTTGCAGAAGTAACATCCAAGAGTGCCTCATCAAAATCAGTCTGGCTATCCAACGAAATATTCAGACAGTCAGTCGGATCAGCGTAGCTCCCGGAATTGAGGATTCATCAGAAAATCAAAGGGAGAAGGAAGAACTTGGAAATCAGAAAAATGGCTAACACTGAAGAAGTTGAGCGCCCCTAGAAGGAAAAGCCTCCCATGAATTCGAAGGTCAAAATCAAGTTTTTAGCCGAAGGTGCCTCCAGAACATCGTTCTCAGAATCAGTCAGGCTCCACCATGAACCACTCAGCTCGTCTGTCGGGTTGATCTGTCAATAGGAAATCAAAAGCGAAGTAGCATGTCAAAGTGAAGGAAAGTTGAAAATATCAAAATTTTGACTAACACTGGTGGAAATAAGCGCCCCTCTTGGAAATAGGCGCCCAAAGTTTCATGCCTTAGAGAATTTTCAAGAATTTTCAAATTTCAAAATTGCAAGAGGAGAAGGATGGCATCCAAGTCTAAGAGACTGAGGTTTAGGGTTTTTGAAAATAAAAGCAAAAAGAAAGCAAAACCTAAATCAAACCCTAAGTCTATTTAACACTTCTTTTCAATGTATTTTTCATTATTTTTGTAGGCAGCATCCAGAGGAGAAAGTTGGAGTAGCAAGTTTGAAGATTTTTGGTGATTCAAGAATTCATAGTTGTTGGTTTTACATCAGATTTTTCAGACCAGCAAGCATAAACCCTTGCTTTTTCATTCTTTTTGTTCCAGAACAAAATTTTCAAGCAGAAGGCCAAGGCTTTCCTTTTTTTCAGTCATCTGGGTTTTTTTTTGCCTCAATCTTCTGAAGAATTTTTTCAAGAACTTCATCAAGTTGCAGCCAGTGCTTTTATTTTTGCATGTCAGGGAAAACCTCATTGCTTTCAAATTTCAACCATCTGGGTCCTTTCCAATCAGTCTTCTGTAGAAAACCCATATCACAGCTTTTTTCAAGAAAATTTCAAAACCTAGGGTTGGCTGCTTTTTCGATCAAGCGATGGGGGTTTTACCAAATCCAATCATCACGGGTCCATTTCTATTCATGTTACGAGGAACAAAACCCGGATGCTAGCTTTGGAAAAATTGAAGAAATTAGGGTTTCTTTGCTTTTAGAATAAATTCAAAATTTTCAAAAACGGACGATCTGGGTTGTCTTGCATCGATATTCTGAACAAAACCCATATCTCAAAAATTTGTCCGTTGGAGCACAAAATCAGCATTCTAAAAATATAAATTGTTCAAGACTTGTCTGAACCAAGGCGAGTTTACAGTCATTCTTCGAGTTTTCCGAAATGGAGTACACTCCTAATGTTTTCAAGTCCGAATCAGTTCTCTTTCACAATTATATCAAAACAGCTGAGACAGACTTGCATCATGTCAAGCCGGTGTTTGATTTACATGCCTTGGAGAGAGCAGGCAACACTTCAATCAAGAACCTGGGACATTACGGACTCCTACCATAGCGGCGTCAATTCTATAAGTTGAGCCTTTTGAGTTAAGTAATAAACTGCATTAAGCATTACAACCTGGCTACTAGGGAGATCCAGTCAGCAGACGGTAGATTGATTTGCAGTCTAAAGCCTGATATGGTCGAAAGGTGTTTTTCCATTCCCCCGTGGCCTGAAAGCGTAACTCTTTCAAGGGATGAATGCGAAAGGATGTGGAATATGCATAAAGATAAATATAGCAAGAAGATTGCACAGAGATGGATGAAAGAAAAACATAAAACATTGCCCAAGAATGTCGGGCGGGGGGAGTTCAAGGACGAGGTTGCCATCATCATCACTTTGCTCAACAGGGTCACTGGCTCAGAAGATGCCACCAAGTTCCAACCTTGGATGTTTTATGCCATACCTCACATCATGAAGAAGACCGAGTTTTATGATTGGCCTACTTTGATTAGTGACTGCCTACATCAGCAAATAACATAATATTTCCAGTTTCATGTATTCCACATGGTGTCATACCTAGTCTACCTGGTGGCCTATCAAGGTCAATTCAGAGGGTTGAACACCGAGGGATCGTTGAGCGTACAACACATATATAACTATTATCCCCAGTTGGAATTCATAAAGTGGTTGCACCACTACAAAAGAATTGAGCAGGCATTCTTGATACTACCAGTCGCGGGATTTAGACAACAGTGCCGCGTCCGCATCTCTTAGGTTGCGGGGGCAGCAATGGCGAGTGGGCAGGTGTGGTTTTACTCTTTCCCTGCAGCACCTATCTCCGGGGTCTATGGATTTATTGGTGCCCTCTCATGTTGCCAAGGTATCCGTCGGATGAGGTCATCTTCATGGAATTCTTGAGGCAGGCTCACGGTGTCCACACAGTCTTGAGAAATAGAAAGAAACCCTCTCTTCACTTTCCATTAGGGTTGGGTATTTATACATGCAGGACTGCTGCAGATGCCAGGACAATTGGAGAAGAGTTAGATAAATTCGGCCTCAAATCCTACAGCGAGAGGCGATCATTTGATCCTCATGGTGTCTACGCTGGCTGATTGGAGAAGAACTATAATCACATAGCCGCACTTGAAGATTTTTGGGCTAACTATGCAGATGAGTTTGAAGTGCGAAGGCGTAGTTACAGCAGGCTAACTCTCCATCAGATGAAAGATTGTTTAAATGAAGATATAGAAGGTCTCTCTGATGATGATGAAGATGTGCTTCTATCGATGTACACTCAGAAACGAATCGAGGATCAGCCTCTTCCACAAGTTAATTGGGCAAACAAGGAATCTCTTTCAGTTGAAGACATAACAAGACAAGTCATTGAGCATAGTAAGGTTTTCTTAGTGCTTAAAAGGAAGAACTCCATTCTAGTAGCAGATCCGCCAAGGATAATTCCCTCTTCTTCCAGAACACAGTCGAAAGGAAAGGGTAAAAGTCAGTCTCAAGATGGCGTCAAAGGTTGTAGATCAAATAAAAATGTAAAAAGGTCGGATTTCTTAGGCATAGTCATACAGGAACAGCCTACAATTGATTCAGAAGTTCCTCCTGACGAGCCCGTACCTCAGAATGAAGCAGAGGAGCCACCTTCAACACAAGATTCTGTACCTTTGACGGGTTCTTCACCAATTCACATTGATCTTGATATCGAAGATGAGGAAGAGATTGCAGCAGTACCTCCTGAGGAAGTTAGTAAAGATACTACTGTGTCTTGGCTTGAAAACTCCTTAGGAAGGGTTAGGAAAAGGCCTTCATATCAAGTGAGTGTTGATGATCTCGATAACATCTATCAGGAACCTCCTAAGAAGAAGGCAAAGAAGCAAGTTCATTTTGATAGGAATCCTGATAACGAGATTGTCATAGAGACTGCAGTGCCCCCAGAAGATAAGAATAGGGATGAGGTGAATATGGATGATTTTTTCATGGTCAAGGCTAATCTCGGTAGAAATACCAGACATGCAGATTTGAGTCTCTTCAAAGTTGTATCCGAAAACCTTCATGAGAGAGTGCTAAAAGATGGAGAAGACAAGGCAGCCCTCAAGGCTGAAAATCAGCAGCTTAGGATTTTCATTTCTAACCTTGTTCGTGGTTCTTCACAAACAACCCAGTTGCTGCCCCAGGTCTTGGAGACACCAGCTGATCACCATGAGTTAAGACAGCTGGTCATATATGAACTTCGGGGAGTGGATGAGAACTTCATTGTGAGGAGGAAAGAGATCTTGTACAGTGTTCAGTTGAGGAAAGCGACTCATGAACCGTCCAAGGCATCCCAAGGATTTGAACAAACAGCACGGCTGAAGTAAAACCTAGGCATGAGATTATCATTGCTGATTTAGACACAGCCTACGGTTCAGCAGTTTCAAAGGAGCACAAAAGACAAATCCTTGCCTGGAGAGAGCGTCACATTTTCAAAGTTAAAACATATGAGAGGATATCTGAAGAATTCATCACCTACAAACAAAGGGTGGTTGAAGCTCTTCTTTTCATCAGCGAATTCGTCATAGAGATCCCCTCTTAGTACAGCCTCGAAGATGGTTCCTACGTCGGGCTTGAGGAGGTGCAAAATCGGTTAGAAGGTATTGTTCCGCGATTCGCGATCCAGTTAGTAGGAAGGATAAGGCCATATTTGGGGATGTAAACCAAAGGATTCGATAAGCTGACCCAATGGTCGAAGATTTCACGAGATCTAATGCGAGATGCTTTAGAGATGGCTCTTGAAAAGCGGTGTTTCTTTGTTGATGGCATAGATGCACCAAGCGGGGACACAATCTCTAACTTCCTAGCGGATGTGATCGAGCTTTAAAAGCGACTTTCTTCTAGAAGCTTTCTTTCAGCTTCTTTCTATTCTTGGAATAATCCTTATGCTCCATTCTTTGAGAGGGATAGAAAAGAAGATAGTCTTAATAGTTGGTGTTCCACTTTTCTGCTTTCTAGGGTTTATCTTTCTAGATTTAGTAATAAAGCTTGCTTGCTGAGCAAGCCCTAGATTGTGAAAGCAAGGAGATTTTAGGGTTCCCTACTCCTCTGCTTGTCTATAAATAAGAGTCTTTGCTCATTTAGTTTTTTTAACCGTGCTCGTGAGAACAAAACGCTGAGCCTATTGTGCCTTCTATTTGTTGCTCAAGTATTGTTCATTTTGTGTTGTGATAAGCAAATTGTTGAGCCTCTTTGTAACAAGGAGTTAATTAGTTGCTGTTTCTATTGTGTGTTAAGAATAAGTTTGCAAGCCTCTTTAGCTGCAATTTCTTGTTCAAGGCATGTTAAAGTGAGCTTTGTTTCAAAGATTTGAGTAATAAAATCATGAGCCTCTTTTGCCTTGGTCTAAAATCTCAGATTTCCGTTATTTGTGTTCTACTTTTATGATCTTTATTTCAGTTTGCAGTGAAGTGTGTAGGTGTTAGTTGAAAAAGAGATTATTGAAGTATTTTTGTTAGAGAATCTACCTTGTTAATTTCTAACTTCTTGCTTTCTGCTTTAATGCTTGAGAGGTTAGGAATGTCTTTAATCTAAGTTAGTCGTGGTTGAACTTCTTATATCGAGAAAATCTCAGGCTGTAGTACGTTTGTGTTTTAAAACCTTGTACTCCTAAAAGGCGATAAAAATAGGCAACTTAGTTTTAGTTTACTTTCTTTCAAAACACCATCGGCCAAGAGGAGCTTCCCCTCTAATTTGAAGAAGCGGTTTATACATTGCATAGCTGTCCGTTTTCAAATCGCATTCAGTGTAATTTAAGCATCCAACAACTGCCAATATGCTCTGCCCAGATGTCTTTCTATTAATAGGAACCTTGACTCTCCCAAAATAGTAACTTACTATAAATAGTAAGTGTGCCAATCTGAGTCAAATAACTGTGCAAAGGCCAAAACCTAATCCAGCTAAAGAGTAATGTCTCTAATCACCGAGTAACTTCCACAAGGGACCCTCTATCCAGACCTATTAGCCTACAAGGGTCAGGAATAGGCTAAATCCACCAAACTCTGATGCTCGCAAAATGGGGACATTACATCTAAGCATGGCGTGGTTTTTGGTAGCATGCCTCCAAGGAAACCTCCTGAGCGAGGCATTGAGAATGTTATTGAGTTGGAGGAGGGATCCAAACCCATGATAACTACCCCATACAGCCACCTAAAGAGGCACAAAGATGAAATAGAGAAGGCCATCAGGTAGTTGCCCGAAATGGGACACATTGGGCCCAATAAGAATCCTTCACATTTTCAATGGTGTTAGTCAAAAAGAAGGATGGGACTATGCGTACGTGCATAGAATACAAGGCTTTAAATAAGAAGATAATTAAAAACAGATACCCCATCCCAAGAATAGATGAGCTAATAGATGAATTGCACGGTGCTTGTTATTTCTCCAAGATTGATTTGAGATCAGGCTACCATCAAATTCGAATCCGTGAGGAGGATGTGGAAAAAACACCTTTCAAATGTCACTTTGGACACTACGAATTTTTGGTTATGCCATTTGGCCTAACCAACACTCCCACCACTTTCCAGTCTTGTATGAACAGGGTCTTCAATAAGGAGCTCCGCAAGTTTGTTCTATTTTTTTTTTATGGCATATTGATATTCAACAAGACATTGGGAGAATACATGACGCATTTAGATGAAGTGTTAAGCATACTTGAGAGGGAGTCCTTATATGCTAAGGAATTGAAATGTAAATTCAATATGACAAATCTTCTCTACCTTGGACACATAATCAGTTACGACGGAGAAATGATGGATCCAGATAAGATCAAAGCTATTCTAGATTGGCCTCCACCTACAAATCTTTCACAACTTAAAGGATTTTTCGGTCTATGGGTTTTACAGAAGATTCGTAAAAGGGTTTTCACACAAGGCAACTCCACTCACTAATTTGACTAAGAAGGGGGCTTTTGTTTGGACTAATGTAGCACAACAATGTTTTGATTAGTTTAAGCAGATTATGAGTACATGCCCAGTTCTTGCTATTCCCGATTTTTCCAAGCCTTTTGATCTTGAGTGTGATGCTTCTAGAGAGAGTATAGGTGTTGTTTTGATGCAAGATAAGCATCCCATTACTTTTGAGAGCAAAAAACTAAGGGTTGTTGAGAGGATTTATTCTATATATGATAAGGAAATGTTGGCCATTATGCATGCATTGGCCAAGTTAAGACCATATCTTGTGGGAAGTAAGTTTATTGTAAAAACTAGCCACAATAATCTTAAATATTTTTTGAATAAAAAAAAATTGAATGACCAACAACAAAAATCGCTGAGTAAGCTTCAAGCTTACGCCTTTGATATTGTCTTTGTCAAAGGAAAGGGAAATGTTGTGGCTGACGCATTATCCAGGAGACCACATATATGCTCATTAGTGGAGGTTACAGCAGATTAGAAAGAGCAGATTTTAGCTAAGTATGCTAAGGATCCTTGGGCTACTAGTATCATTGAGGGTACAGGGTACTACACAAGATGACAGGTACACTATGGTGAATGAATTCATTATTTACAAAAACATAATCTATTTCATACCTAATTATGAATTTAAGGCAAAGGTAATAAGATCCTTTCATGATACACCGATGACTAGTCACTTGGGTTGCTTCAAGACATATAGACAAATTCGGAAAAGGTTTACGTGGAAAGGACTTAAAAATGAAGTCCTCAAGTATGTTTGGGAATGTCACACTTGTCAACGAAATAAGGCTAAGCATACTTATCTTGTCAATTCATTGTAGCCCCTCCCAATTCCCAACCAAGAATGGGAAAGCATCTCGATGGAATTCATAACGGGACTTCCTAAGGTCCAAAATAAAGATTGCACTCATGTAGTAGTTGATAGATTAACCAAATTTGTCCATTTCTTTGCTATCTCAACAACTTTTTCAGTGGCACAAGTGGCAGATTTATTTTTTAGGGAGATATTCTGATTACATGGGATGCCCAAGTGTTGGTGTGAATAAATGTCTTGTACCTAGTTAATTCACTCACTAGGTAATTAGGGGACATATTTACATGTTAAGTTTACTTAGGATTAGAAGATTTCTTCTAGAAGACTTAGTTGTCATTTCTAGATCTTATCTTATCCTTGGTTATTATGACTTAATTGTCTTATGTGATAGGATTAAGACACTTATCATGATCTTGTCTAATCCTATTCCTTACCTTACCTATATAAGCAAGGCATCATATGTACATTGCCATATTCAATGTGGCTGCTATTTTGGCATTCTTGCATCCTTAATCATAGCATGATATTTCTACCATTTCTCTCTTGTGGAAGTTATTTTGTCTTCCAGGTGATCCCGGGGTGTTGAGGAGTTCACCATAAACTCCTACATGGTATCAGAGCTTTAGTGCTACAAACTTCTTCCCAGATCTGAGGGACCAATCTTGGCGTGAAAGTTTTGTTGGGTGTGAGTTGGGGTCTTGAGAACCTCACCATTGAATCTAGGGCATCATATGTACATTGCCATATTCAATGTGTCTGTTGAGAATCAGAGAAAGTCAGATTTGGCTTTCATTTCGTCAAAATCCAACATATATTTCCAAATCTGCAAGGGTTTGAAGGAATGGTTTCAGTTGCTAGATCTGGAGGGTACTTGAATTTTTGAAGCAGTTTGGGTGAAAATTGACCTCGCCATTGCGTTTGGGAGGCCCGAGTGTTAGTTTTATGATCAAATGTAATGCACAGAAATTAATTCAAAAATTAGACACAAGACACAACAGATACCCTGGGAAAACCCTCCACTTGAGAGAGAAAAACCCAGCAACAATATATCACTTATATATTGTGAAGAGCACAAAAGATTTACTGAGAGGGGGGGGTGAATCAATAAATCAACACAAACTTTCAATTTTTAATCTTTTTAAACTTATTAAAATCAACTTTTTGATATGAACCAATTTACACAAGTTGACACAACTTTATTGAACTGATTTTTACAAGGATGTAGGCACCAACCTACTAGATTTACAAGAAAGATGATTTAGTAGGATACAACCTACAAGGAACACCTAAACCTTTACAAATTTAGTAGGCACCTACCTACGAGGAGCACCAACCCCTAATGCAAGGCACCAAACCTTGACTTGATGGATGTAAGATGACTGCCTTCAATCAGATCTAAACTATCCCTATCCTCCAATCTGCTTTATGTGATGAAAGATATCACCCTAAGCCCACACAAGAAGATGGGACTCTTGACTGAACTACTTATTCTCTACAACCACACCATCAAATAAAAAATGAATTGCAAATATATACTTTGATCCAAAAATGTGCCTTTTGATGAAAGATCATAACTTTTCCTTTTCAACATTCATTCATACCCCTTCATTAACCCGATTTTCTTCCTTAATGATCTTTGATTTTGCTTTGATTATTCTGACTTAGTTGATTATTTAATAGCCAGATCAACATACACTTCTAGACATATCTTTTGTTAATTAATTTTCTGTGTGCAAGTAAAACAAAATTGTATTGTAGAGAAAATCGTATATTCTCTTATGTCTCCTTAGACGTATACTTGGATTTTAAAAGATGCGTCTCCCTTGGATATAAACACGTCCTTAGAGAATACGAAATTCCAGCCAACACGTCACTTTGAAATAACGCATTCTTTTCATTTCAAAAATAATCTGAAAAAGACATGTCAGTTTGTCTTAAGTCGCACCAGATTAGATGTGAAGACGTGTCCTTTCAGAAGAGACGTGGCCACTGATATGTAACGTCTTTTATAACAAAACAGATTTTACTTGTTGTCTCCATCGTTTCTAAACAAAAGACGTGGCTTCTTGATTCACACCTCTTAAAAAAAAATGATTTAGCAAAAACTCATAATCACATATTTGCTTTGCATTCATATCTTTTGACATAATCGCATCCTTTGAGTTATCGCAACAAATTTTGTAATCTGTTTGTTTCATTCTTTCCTGCTCGTTCTTTTCAGATCATTCTTTTCAATTCATGCATTATAATATTTTGTGAGACCAATATTATAAATAGTTCGTTCTTTTCTTTTTTTTTATATGAGCAAATTCTATTGAACTTGATATATTCTTCACTTTTGAAAGCCACAAAATCTGCTGAAAGACCTTCGATCTGAATCTCATGAACTACAAATCTGAGCAAGCATCTGAACATATTCTTTATATCTTGCTTTTGCATATCACACTTTGGATGCATTGTACAACTTTCATTGTCATACAAGATTCATGTCATTTCAACATGTGTATAGCCAAGAAGCTAAAATCGTATCTCAATAATCTTAATGATCTCAAATCGTATCTCAATAATCTTAATGATCTCAAAATGATATCCTTCAACAAGCTCGAATAACTCAAACAAAAAAAATCTGAGTGTTTGTTTCTTTATCATATCAAGAATCCTCAACATTCTAATTGCAACAGACGAACTTGTCAAAGTATCTTCATCAAGCTGATTACTTCATATCAATTTCCATCAGTAGATGATGCTCAACTTCGATCTGGGCTTTTTTGTTTAGTCTAAAAATTTATCTTTAATAATTCTGATGTGGACCTTGACTCCATTAAGCTCAACAATGAATCATCCAATTTTAAATGATCTAAATATATTATTTAATCAACCTGGTCTAATTCTCCATCTGATCTGATTATTAATCTGTTTTGAACCAGCACCTTGAGCTTTATGATAATCCTATTTAAGTCTTGCATAATGATTCTGAATCTTGTCATTAATAACAATTTCTTCAATACTATCTTCAGTTAGTTTTGTTCCTATTCAAAATATGCTTATGTTATCTTTAATCATACTACAAATGACTCCACCTTTTTCACTTAACATTAATGACAAAATGAACCATCTGCCTTCACATTTTGACATCAATGACAATATTTCCAACATATTGAATCTCAACAACAATTATCTCCTTACAAGGGGCCGATATGAAGGCCTAGATATGAGCACCCAGGTATGATGCAACACAGAAACACAATGATATAAATCGCTGATAGAACTCAGCCTCCAATAATATCGATCTTCTCTTGAAGATGAACTCGTACTTCAATGAACTTGAACTTATGACGAATATGAATGAATGAAGCAATGAATGATATCAAATAAATATATACAAGTGAAAGGTAGTCACACTTCAAGATAAGTCGGCCTTCATAGAAGATTGCACCCCTTCAATAAATTGCGTACAATGATCAAGAAGTCGGCCTTATAATAAATCGTGCCTCTTCAATAGATCGTTCCATTTCACATTAACAAATATTAACCATCATTTACCAAATGACATGGCCAATCATAAATCGATCTCAACAATTAAATAGCCAATAGGCTCCAATTTAATTGCACTCCTTATGCGATCTGTGCTGGAAGATGTGACCGACGCTTACATAAACATCAACACTCCCTTTCAGCTAGGGAAGATACTTCCAGCTGCATAAGACATATCACCTCATCGTGATGTCTACCACAATGGCTACACCCATATGTGGATAGGAAAGATATCACCTCATTGTGATATCAGATATCACCTCATCATGATATCAACCATCATGGCTACACCCATGTATGGTATGTACAAGTGCCCATCACTCAACGTGATGTTGTCACCTCATCGTGGCACCATGGATCTCCCACCATGGCTCTCCCAAAGGGTGGAAACAAGGGCTTTCACCTCAAATCTCAAAAGAGAAATGCATTAACAAGGGCTTGCACCTCAAATCTCTCTCAAAGAGAAATGCATTAATGAAGATCACTGATACTGAGACTCCTTCTCAGCTAGGGCTTGATTCTCCACCATACCAAGCTTGTCTTGAAAGTACACAAACTTTATCCTGGAGAGAGGCTTGGTGAGAATGTCTGCCGTCTGCTCATCAGTGCTAATATACTTCAATTGGATCGCTTTCCTCAATACCATATCTCTGATATAATGGTATTTGATCTCCACATGCTTAGTTCTATCATGGAACACAGGGCTGACAGAAAGCTTCACACAGCTCTGGTTATCACAATGAATGATAATAGGCTCCATTGATTGTCCAAACAATCCTGCAAGGAGCTTCTGAAGCCACACTGCTTCCCGAACTGCCACACAAGCTGCAATATACTCTGCCTCTGTTGTACTCAATGCTACAGATGACTGCTTCCTACTGCACCAGGATATCATAGCAGACCCCAAACTGAAGCAACATCCAGAGGTGCTCTTTCAATCAATGACACACCCTGCCCAATTAGAATCAGTGTAACCATGAAACTTCAAATCCACACCTGAAGAATATCTCAACCCATATCCAACTGTGCCACGCAAGTATCTCAGGATATGTTTCGCTGCAACAAGATGTATCTTCCTTGGTTCACACATGAACTAATTGAGTGCACTCACTGCATAGTAGATATCCGGTCTAGTGTTGACTAGATACATCAATGATCCAATCAACTTCCTATACATTGTAGGATCTATCAAATCTAAATTAGTTGCAGCCTCCTTCAACTTATGCAGATTGGTCTCCATAGGTATAGACATGGATTTGCAATCCATCATACCAAATCTCTTAAGTATATCAATAGTATACTTCCATTGACTTAGAATCATCTCATCTGGCTTCTACCAAAATTCTAAGCCAAGGAAGTAATGCATGAGCCCAAGGTCCTTCATTTCAAACTCACAAGCCAACTCCTTCTTACATTTGAAAATGAGGTGTTCTTCTCCAGTAAGAATCAAATCATCAACATATAAAACCAAAATCAATGCTTCACCATCAATTACCTTGAAATACAGATTTGAGTCAGCGTCGTTCTTGGAGAAGCCCAAGCTTAACAGGTAATGATCAATTCTTCCGTACCATGCACGAGGAGCCTGCTTAAGACCGTACAAGGCCTTCTTCAGCCTGCAAACATGAGACTCCTTCCCATGTACCTCGAATCCATCAGGTTGCTCAATATAAACTTCTTCCTCGATTACACCATTTAGAAAAGTTGTCTTCACATCCATCTGGTGAATCTTCCAACCTCTAGATGCAGCAATGGCAATGATGGTTCTGACAGAAGTATAACGAGCAACAGGAGCAAAGGTTTCTTCATATTCAACTCCCTCTTTTTGTGAAAACCCTCTAGCCACGAATCTTGCCTTGTACTTCTCAATTCTCCCATCAGCCGCATGCTTGATCTTGAAGAGCCATTTTGAAGATACCACAGATTTTCCTTCGGGTCTAGGAACGATGTTCCAAACATTATTCTTGAGAATGGATTGATACTCCTTTGTCATAGCATCTCTCCAAACTTGTTGACTAGAAGCTTCCTAAACACTGGAAGGCTTGGATTCAATAATCTGACTCATCAAGGAAACATAATTGGAGAACTTATGAGGTCTCTTACTTTCTCTGAAGGTTCCTCTTGGTGCTGCAAACCTTTCTGCCTCCTGCATCGTTTGCCTAGCCCAGCGAGGTCTTTTTCTCCCAATCACACTATCAGTAGGCCCATCAGTAGGTTCCAAGGGCTCAAGTGGATCATCATCTTCCTTCGGTTCTGAAGTCTCCCTCTGAATCTCAAAAGTATGGTCAAATTCCATATCCAAAGGAGACTCTTCATTATCAATCTTGTTGGCGTTTAAATTCGCACCTCTGGAATGCGGATTTGAAACGGACAGCTATGCACAGTAAAACTGCTCTTCAAATTTGGAGGGGAAGCTCCCTCTTGCTGATGGGGTAAAAGAAAGTAAATTAAATCTAATTCACCTATCTTTTTGTTTCAGCTAGAGCACAAGGTTTATAAAACACAAACGCCGCAGCTGAGATTTTCTGATTTAAGAATTCCAACTATGACTAACTTAAGCTAAAGACGTTTTTAATATCTCAAGTAATACGCAGAGCAAGAGAATTAGAAATGAACAAAGTTGATTCTTGTAGAAACCCTTGTTTCCCCTGTTTTCTGAAACTGACTGTTTTTTGTTTGTTTTTTGTGATTTTTGGTTTTTTTTGTAGTTTTTGCATGAATAGGGAAGAATGCGATTTTGCAAGAATTTAATAATAAATTCAAATAAAAATGCTACAATGCCAATATTGATAGAAATACGAGATCTAAGGATGACAAATCATTTATTGATCTTCTGGACTTATTACAATAGAGATCTGGTAACATGCAATAGAAAAATAACAACTTGATTTATTAAAAACCTGGAAGTTTGCAGCCGCCTTGAATAATCATGAAATGGTACGGCTTCAAGAATGATCCACTTTCTCCTCTGCCAAATGCTTCACAATGAATCTCTAGATATTTGCGCCCCTCTTGATGAAACCAGATGGTCAAAAAGGAAGGCGATTTGCCTTGACTGAAATGTACGGCCTCTTATGCTGGTACGGATCTGCTATACAATGGTACGGCTGTGAACAGCAACAATGAATAAAAGTACGGCCTGATTCAATCTTGTCTGAAGTTTAGGAAATGGGCGCCTAAACAATAAGGATCTTTTCTGACGAATTCCAGACCAATAACCCTGAAGATACTACCTCTGTGAATGTTTTGTGATCTCTCCTGAATGAAGAAATCTCTCTAAAATGCAATAGATCAGCTGGTATTTCACAGCCTCTGAATCGCAACACTGAAGATGGCTCGTTCTCCAATGTCTGTAGACAACAGAAACCCTAGGCTTCGTTCTCCGAAAGAAGACTTGATCAAATTTCAATATTCAATATCATAATAAGCTCGAATTTCAATGAAACCCTTATATCTCCTCAAAAGTGCGAATTTCCTCAAAAAGGCATCATTAAAATAATTCAAACTTCTTCTTTTTAATTTTTCAATAGTTTTGAAATCACATTTTTTAATTATAAAATATAATTAAAAATGGCCCCCTTCAATGATGGGTGACCCCTTCAGCAAAATCACTTAAGCTATAATATTAAAATATTATAACTTTATAATATAAGCTCCAAAATAATTAATATTTAATTAATCAATTAAATATTAATATCTCCCTCGAAATGTGTCCGATTCACGAACCGTCTAAAGCTGGTGACTAAGTGAATGATTCTGCACATGCTCAATCCATACTGCTAAAAATAGCAGGGGTGCCTCGCTGAGTGCCAAAATACTGCTAAAAATAGCAACTCAGGCAAATGGTGTCCGAATGAACTCGAACGAAAGCCAACTGGTTAAATCCTGATAACTGAAGCCAAGCCAAGCTCCATCAAGACCCTCTATCCATCCCATCAGCCTATGAGGGTCGCATAATAGGCTAATCGTGAGCTCTGAGAGATGTCGACTAGAAGGGGACATGACAGTCCGCCCCTCCTGAAATTGCTTGTCCTCAAGCAATCTCAACTCCGGATGCTGCAGAATATCCTCGCTCTCCCATGTAGCATCCTCCACTGGAAAATCTCTCCATTTCACTAAATATTCCCTGATAGTCCTCCTACGCAACTGTCTCTCTCTGTACTCCAAGATAGACTCAGGTACTAAAATCAACTTTCCCTCATCATCTAAGGGAGGTAGAACCGCAGAAGGTACCACACGGTGACCCAACGCCTTCTTGAGACGTGACACATGAAAAACATTGTGTACCCTGCTCTCAGCCGGAAGCTCTAGCTCATAAGCCACCTCTCCAACACGCCTCAGGATCCTGAAAGGACCGTAATATCGTGGCTTAAGCTTCTCTGACCCACTCTTCCTAAGAGTAGACTGACGGTAGGGCTGCAGCATAAGATAAACCATGTCACCCACATCAAAAGACCTCTCTGTCCTCTTCTGATCTGCGTACTGCTTTTGCTAATTCTGTGCCTTGGCAATATTCTCCTTGAGAGCCCTCATAGTATCCTGACTCTCCTGCAACAAGTCTCCAGCACTCGGCACTTTACTGTAACTCAGTAGTAAATCCAGAAAACTCGGCGCCTCATAACCGTACAACGCCATGAAAGGGGACATCTGAATGGTCATATGGAATGTTGTGTTGTAGCAATACTCGCACAAATGAATCCACTTGACCCATGCCTTTTGCTGCCCTGCAATATAGTTCCTAAGGTAACCTTCCACCCATTTATTCACTATCTCCGTCTGCCCATCGGTCTGCGGGTGGTAACTGGTGCTCGGTGTAAGCTCGGTCCCACAAAGTCTGAACACCTTCGCCATAAGTGACTCAAGAACCGACTATCCCTGTCGCTCACTATGCTCGAGGCAATCCATGTAGTCTGAATACCTCGGAAGAAGACCTCTGCTACCTGTGTAGCTGTGTAGGTGGTGGTAATCGGAAAGAAGTGGGCATACTTCGTTAGCCGATCCACAACTACATATATGCAATCTCGTCCTTGGGCTTTAGGCAAGCCCGTAATGAAATCCATCGACAGGCATTCCCACTTCCTGTCAGGAATTGGAAGTGACTGCAATAATCCTGCCGGGTACGTGTTCTCTTGCTTGTTCTGCTGACAAACAGGGCACTCACGCACGTACTGAAGAACATCGGCCTTAAGTCCTTTCCATGTGAATCTCTCCTGAATCTGTCTGTAGGTTTTGAAATACCCGGGATGTCCTGCAGTCGGTACATCATGAAAGACTCGCATGATAACGTTCTTCATCTCTGAACCTGGGACCAAATATATCATGTTCTTGTAAATGATCAAGTCATTCACAAGCGTGTACCTGGTGTCGACCGTCGATCCCTCAACAATGCTGGAAGCCCAAGTATCCTTGGCATACTCTACCACAATCAAATGCCTCCAATCCTCTATAATGTGAACCATAGAGCTCAGATAAGGCCTGCGTGAAAGTGCATCAGCTACTACATTCTGCGTACCTTTGATATAAGAGATATCAAAGTCATATGCCTGCAATTTACTTACCCACTTTTGCTGACGATCATTGAGATCTTGCTGCCCTAGGAAGTGTCTCAAACTATTGTGGTCAGTTTTGATGCAAAATTTGCTGCCAACAAGATATTGCCTAAATTTTGCCCAAGGCATGCATTATAGCGAGCATCTCCTTATCGTAAATACTGTAGAGCCTTTCTGGCCCCCTGAGTTTACGGCTCTCGTACACAATGGGGTGCTTGTCCTGCATAAGCACCGCTCCGATGCCCTCACCAGAAGCATCGCACTGAAGCTCAAAAGGCTTCGAAAAGTCTGGTAGTGCCAACACTGGGCATGTAGTCATCAACTCTTTAAACCTCACAAAACATTCTTGTGCCTCAGGAGTCCAACAGAATGCACCTTTTTTCAATAAGTCTGTCATAGGTGCTACATGTCGTGAATAACCATTCACGAATCTACGGTAAAACCCACACAAACCTAGAAATCCTCGCAACTGTGTAAGGTTCGCCGGTGTAGGCTAGTCAATAATAGCGCGGATCTTCTCAGGATCCATCCGCAGTCCCTCTGCACTAATAATATGACCTAAGTATAACAATTCGGTCATCCCCAAATCACATTTGGACTCCTTGGCGTATAAGGACTCTCTCTCTAAAATACTGAGCACGGTCTCCAGATGAGCCAAATGCTCCTGCCAAGTCCTGCTGTATATAAGGATGTCATCGAAGAAGACAAGTACAAATCTCCTCAGCAGTGAATGGAAGACTCTGTTCATAGTGGACTGAAATGTCGTTGGCGCATTAGTGAGCCCAAATGGCATCACCACAAACTCGAAGTATCCACAATGACAACGGAATGCAGTCTTCTCAATGTCCTGTTCACGAACCCTGATCTGATGATACCCTGACCATAAGTCTATCTTCGTGAAGTAGCATGCACCATGGAGCTCATCAATAAGCTCGTCTATACGAGGTATTGGATACCTATTTTTGATAGTCCTCTTATTCAGGACTCTGTAGTCTATGCACATGCGAAGCGTGCCATCCTTCTTCTTCACCAGAACAACTGAAGAAGCGAATGGTGATTTGCTAGGTCGAATGTGACCCATAGCAAGCAACTCCTTGATCGTTTTCTCGATCTCATCTTTCAACCGCTTGGGATGTCTATAAGGAGTAATCATAACAGGCTTAGCGCCCTCCTCAAGCTCAATAATGTGCTCAATGCCCCTATCTGGAGGTCTCCCTGGTGGAATATCACTGAATACCTTATCATGCTTGATTCTCAACTGCTGTATGTCAGGATGATACTCAGTCTTCTGCTGTCCCTCCTGTATAGGTGCCAATGTGCACTCGGCAGCCCACTCTACCATGTCGTGTCGCATGAGCCTCTCCATCCGACGAAAGGAAATAGTTTTGATGTTGCTGTCCCGAATTGCCTTAAGAATATGTGTCTTCCCATCCACATCAAAACGGATCTCCATGTCCTTGAGACGAAGAGTGACTTCCTCAAGGGAATGAAGCCACTTCATGCCCAAGACTAAATTGATATCCCCCATGTTCACTACGTAATAATCAGCCTTGAACTCATAGTTGTTCAAGCGCAAGGGGAGATCCTTAATCATGCGTTCACACCTAAGAGTGTAACCGTCGGCCACCTTAACCCTAATTCCTTCGAATTCCTCAGTGATGAGTCCGCGTTTCTCAACAAATCTAGCATCGATAAAATTATGTGGCTCCTGTGTCAAGAAGGGTGATGACCCTCTGTCCTGCTAAAACTCCACGGAGTCTGAATGAACCCTCCTGCTGAATGCTAAATAACCGTGCCTCCTGAATCTGAAGCTCTGACTCTGCCTCTGCCTTAGGCTCTGGAGCCTCTGACTCTGACTCCTCAGAACTCTCCTGCTGTTCGGAATTTTCTGATTCCGATTCCTCGTAGTAAGCCCACATCACTCAATTTGCCTTGCCCTTAGGCCTCAAAGGACAATCGTGATTGGCATCATAGGGACCTTTGCAGTAGAAGCAAAGCTTCTTCCTGCGTAGATCGTTAAGAGCCTCTCGATCCAAGGGTGGTGCCGCTGATTTACCCTTTGAATCATTTTTAAAATCTGATTTTTCTTTGTTAAAATCAGACTTCTCTCTGTTTCTGTTGAAGCCCTTATTATCCCTGAAAGAAGAATTGTTTCTGGAGTTGAATCTACTGGATGGTGCTGCCAACTCCATACTACGGGCTTTCTTCATCGCTTCTTGTAACGAAGGAGGATCAAAGGCTTTGATCCAACCTCTCAATGGTTCCGTCAGTCCCTCCATGAAGAGCACTACAAGTCATCTCTCTGAAATATTAGGAACCATAACTGATAACTTCTGAAAGTCACCAATATAAGACTCTAAATTGCCGCTCTGTCTCAGCTGAGCCAAGTCTCTGAAGTAGGATTCTGGATCCTTCCTGTCAAAACGTTCCACCAGCCTATCAACAAACTCCTGATAGGATGTGATCCAGTCATGCTAGAGTGTCACCATCCCATGGTGCCACCAGTCATAAGCTACCCCCTCAAGATGTAGTGTCGCATATCTGATAGCATCCCTCTCAGCCATCGGACACAATGTGAGAAATGTGTCTAGCTTACTAATCCAGGCCTGGGCTGTCACCTTGCCACTACCATCGAACATCGCTAGATTGAGTCTGTTTGTAGCATGTTTCAGATCATTGTTCTGATGTCTAGGTCTCCAATCCTATCGACCTCTGTGGTGCTCTCTCCTCTGTGTGATGAATCTGTCAAAGGTAATCCTCTCTCTGACATCAGGTGGTACTAACTCCCACTCCTCGTTCGCTGCCATAAGTGTGTCTGCGAACAACTCCTCATGCTCCTCACCTGCCATAACCTCATCGGCCTCCTGTCTCACAAAAGTAGGCCTGGTTGGCCTGTCTGCCGTCCGTGAAGCCGTCCTAGGTGCTCTCCGTGATCCTACATCACTCCTGTCCTCGTCACGATGTGGTGACGGTCTCCTCGGAGTACCTAATCTCTAGAGTGCCACTGTCAACTATTGTAGTACCTCGTTTGACTGTCGTTGACCTGCTCGTAAGTCCCTGAGAGCATGTAAAACCTCTGCATCGTCCTGATCCCTAGGGTTTTGAGGGATTCTGTTCTAGGAATATCTGTCCTGTCAGCCATGTTTCCCGGCTGCTTGTTCAAACCCCGTTGCCTGTCAATCAGTGCTCTCCTGCGAGTATAATACCTGTAAGACCCAACTTCTTCTAGCTGCATAAGAGTGCTAAACCCTCAGGATGGCAGGATTTAGCTCTGATACCACTGTAGAAACCCTTGTTTCCCCTGTTTTCTGAAACTGACTGTTTTTTGTTTGTTTTTTGTGATTTTTGGTTTTTTTTGTAGTTTTTGCATGAATAGGGAAGAATGCGATTTTGCAAGAATTTAATAATAAATTCAAATAAAAATGCTACAATGCCAATATTGATAGAAATACGAGATCTATGGATGACAAATCATTTATTGATCTTCTGGACTTATTACAATAGAGATCTGGTAACATGCAATAGAAAAATAACAACTTGATTTATTAAAAACCTGGAAGTTTGCAGCTGCCTTGAATAATCATGAAATGGTACGGCTTCAAGAATGATCCACTTTCTCCTCTGCCAGATGCTTCACAATGAATCTCTAGATATTTGCGCCCCTCTTGATGAAACCAGATGGTCAAAAAGGAAGGCGATTTACCTTGACTGAAATGTACGGCCTCTTATGCTAGTACGGATCTGATGTACAATGGTACGGCTGTGAACAACAGCAATGAATAAAAGTACGGTCTGATTCAATCTTGTCTGAAGTTTAGGAAATGGGCGCCTAAACAATAAGGATCTTTTCTGACGAATTCCAGACCAATAACCCTGAAGATACTACCTCTGTGAATGTTCTGTGATCTCTCCTAAATGAAGAAATCTCTCTGAAATGCAATAGATCAGCTGGTATTTCACAGCCTCTGAATCGCAACACTGAAGATGGCTCGTTCTCCAATGTCTGTAGACAACAGAAACCCTAGGCTTCGTTCTCCGGAAGAAGACTTGATCAAATTTCAATATTCAATATCATAATAAGCTCGAATTTCAATGAAACCCTTATATCTCCTCAAAAGTGCGAATTTCCTCAAAAAGGCATCATTAAAATAATTCAAACTTCTTTTTAATTTTTCAATAGTTTTGAAATCACATTTTTAATTATAAATATAATTAAAAATGGCCCTCTTCAATGATGGGCGAACCCTTCAGCAAAATCACTTAAGCTATAATATTAAAATATTATAACTTTATAATATAAGCTCCAAAATAATTAATATTTAATTAATCAATTAAATATTAATATCTCCCTTGAAATGTGTCTGATTCACGAACCGTCTGAAGCTAGTGACTAAGTGAATGATTTATGATTCTACACATGCTCAATCCATACTGCTAAAAATAGCAGGGGTGCCTCGCTGAGTGCCAAAATACTGCTAAAAATAGCAACTCAGGTGAATGGTGTCCGAATGAACCCGAACGAAAGCCAACTGGTTAAATCCTGATAACTGAAGCCAAGCCAAGCTCCATCAAGACCCTCTATCCATCCCATCAGCCTACGAGGGTTGCATAATAGGCTAATCGTGAGCTCTGAGAGATGTCAACTAGAAGGGGACATGACAATTCTCTGACATAGGCTTAAGAGAAATCTTTCTCAACATACATCTACACACTTCAATGTAGGTTGAAATTAAGATCACAAAAGCATAACACAATAAACAGAAATCTGAGACGTTATACCAAGGCAAAGGAGGCTCATGATTTTATTTCTCAAACTTCTAGAACAAAAATTACTAAACACATGCCTGGAACAAGAGCTTGCAGCTAAAGAGGCTTGCAAAACTTGTTCTTACACAATAGGAACAGCAATTACAATAACTACTTGTTGGCTAAAACAGACTCAACAATTCGCTATCATAAAACAATTAAACAACACTAAACAACAAATAGAAGGCTTTTAGACTCAACATTTTGTTATCACTAGCATGGTTAAAGAAAACTAATGAGCAAAAACTCTTATTTATAGGCAAGCAGAGGAGTAGGGAACCCTAAAATCCCCTTGCTTTTGCAATCTAGGGCTTGCTCAGCAAGCAAGTTTTATTTCTAAATCTAGAAATAAGATAACATCTAACACCTAAGAAAGCAGGAAAAGCGGGAAACGCCAACTATTACATTTATCTTCTTTCTCTTCTTAAAAGAATGGATAAGAATTGTTCCAAGAATAGAAAGAAAGCGGAAAGAAAAATTCTAGAAGAAATCTTGTTTTAAATCTCAATGACATCCGCTAAAAAGCAGGAAACTGTGTCCCGATCCAGTGCATCTATTCCATCAATAGCAAAGTTGTGTTTTTCCAAGGTATCTTCCCCATTTGCAATTGATCTCAGGAAATCTTTGATCTCATTGGCCGCTTTTTCAAATCTTGCTGACATCATGGCAAGGTGATTCATTCTGCCACCAACTGTATTGCTGCTATCACAGCTGCGAACAACACTCTGAAATTGAGTTTGCACTTCATCAAGCCCGATGTAGGAACCATCTTCAAGACTGTACCGAGAAGGAATCTCTGTGACAAACTCATTGATGAAAAGAAGAGTTTCGATCACCCTTTGTCTGTAGGCAATAAACTCCTCGGATATCCTCTCGTAGGTTTTAACCTTGAAGACATGATGCTCTCTCCAAGCAAGGATCTGCCTCTTGTGATCTTTTGAAGCCGCTGAACCATAGGCTCATAGGTTGTATCTAAATCTGCAATGATGATCTCATGCCTTGGTTTTACTTCAGCCGCTGATTGTTCAAACCCTTAGATACGTTGACGTAACTCATGAGCGTTTTCTTTCAACTGAAACATCCGTGCCAAGATCTCCTTTCCACTGACATTGAAACTCTCGAACCACTCTTGAGTTTCCTTCCCACAAATAACCAGCTGTCTCACCTAATAATGATCTGCCGGTGTCTCTAAAACCTGGGGCAGCAGCTAGGTCACCTGCGATGAGCCATGGACGAGGTCAAAAATATAAAGCCTGAGCTGCTGTATTTCAACCTTGAGGGCTGCTTTGTCTTCCCCATCCTTGAGCACTCTTTCCTGAAGGCTTTCAAACACAACTCTGAATAGACTGACATCTGTGTGTTTGGTGTTTTTACCAAGGTTAGCCTTAACCATCACGAAGTCCTCCATATCCACTTCATCTCTGTTCTTATGTTCAGGAGGTAAGGCAATCTCCATGATCACCTCACCATCAGGATTCCTCTCAGAATGAACTTGCTTCTTTGCTTTCTTCTTAGGCGGCTCCTGATAGATGTTGTCAAGGTCATCAAAATTCACCTGATATGAAGGTCTCCTTCTTTCCCTTCCCAAGGAGCTCTCAAGCCAAGACACGGTAGCGTCTTTACTAACTTCCTTATGAGGTACAATTACAATTTCTTCATCATCTTCGATATCTAGGTCAATATGGATTGGTGAAGACCCTATCAGTGGTATAGAATTGTGTGCTACGGGCGCTTCTTCTATCTCCTTCTGAGGTATAGGTTCTTCTGGAGAAGCTTTTGCTTCAACCATTGATGGCTCCTGTATGACTATACCTAAGAAGTCTAGCCTCCTTACATTTTTGGTTGACCTGCTGCCCTTCACACCATCTTGAGACTGACTTACGCCTTTCCCTTTTGATTGTGCTCTGGAAGAGGAGGGAAGTGATGACTGAGCCCTTAGCGGCTTTGCTGCTGGTATGGACTTCTTCCTTTTGAGAACAAGGAAGACTTTGCTATGTTTGACGACTTGCCTCGTCCTTTCTTCAACTAAGAGGGATTCCTTATTAGCCCAATTGACTTGAGGAGGGGCTGATCTTCAATTCTCTTCCGGGCATACATTGGGAGTAACACATCCTCATCATCATTTGACAATCCTTCGATATCCTCTGATAGGCAGTCTTTCATCTGGTGAAGAGTGAGCCTACTGTAACTGTGCCTCTACACCTCGAACTCATCTGTACAATTGGCCCAAAAATCTTCAAGGGCGGATATGTGAGCATACTTTCTCTCAAATCGAGCAGCATAAACGCCATGAGGATCATATGATCGTCTCTCGCTATAAGGCTTGAAACCAAGTTTGTCTAACTCATCTCCCATGGTTTTAGCATCTGTTGTTGTTCTGCATGTATAGATTCCCATTCCCAATGGAAAATTGGGGGTGGGTTTCTTTCTATTCCTCAAGAATGCATGGACATCATGTGTCTGCCTTAAGAATTCCATGAAGACAACTTCGTCTGATGGGTACCTTGGTAGCATGAGTGGGGCACCTGAAAAGCCAGACTCTGAGATAGGTGAAAGTAGGAAATTGTATGAACCAATCTGCCCACTCTGCCATCGTTGCCCTGGCAGTTGAAGAGATACGGACGTGCAATTCATTGTCCAGGTCCCGCACTGTGTACATCAAGAAAGCCTCATTCACCCTCTTGTAGTGATGCAGTGACTTCGTGAATTCCAACAGCGGGTAATAGTTGTAGATATGTTGTACGCTCAATGATCCCTCGGTGTTCAACCCTCTGAATTGACCTTGATAGGCCACTAGGTAGACTAGGTAAGAAACCATATGGAACTCATGAATCTGGAAATACTCTGTTATCTGCTGATGGAGGTTGTCACTGATCAAGGTGGGCCAATCATAGAACTCAGTCTTCTTCATGATATGGGGTATAGCCTAGAACATCCATGGCTGAAACTTGGTAGCATCTTCTGATCTAGTTACCCTGTTGAGCAAGGTGATTATGATAGCAATCTCATCTTTGAACTCGCCTCGCCCGATGTTCTTAGGCAAAGTCTTATGCTTCTCCTTCATCCACCTTCGAGCAATCTTCTTGCTATACTTGTCCTTGTGCATTTCCCACATCCTCTCACATTCGCCCTTTGAGATAGTGACACTTTCAGGACAAGGGGGAATGGAGAAACATTTCTCGATCATATCAGGTTTCAAACTGCATATCAATCTGCCATCAACTGATTGAATCTCCCTTGTAGCCGGATTGTAATGCTTGATGCAAGCGATTACAAACTCGAGGCTCTGAGCTGAGATAGGAATAGACGTTGCTGCGAGGAGTCTAGAGTGTTCCAAGTTTCTAATGATAGTGTTGCCTGCGCTCTCCAAAGCGTGTAGATCAAACACCGGCTTGATGTGATGCAAGTCCGTCTCAGCTATTTTGATGAAATCATGGTAGAGAGTTGATTTGGTCTTGAAATCATTGGGAGTGTATTCCATTTCGAAAACCTTGAAGAATGACTGTAAACTCGCCTAGGTTCAGACAAGTTTTGAACAACTTACTATTTTTAGAATGCTAATTTTTCTTCCTCCAACGGACCAAATTTTGAAAAAAAAATTGAGACATGGGTTTTGCTCAGAATTTCGTTGCAAGACAACCCAGATCGTCCATTTTTGAAAATTTTGAATTTAGACTAAAAAAGCAGCAAACCCTAATTTCTTCAATTTTTCACGAAAAAAGCTGGCACCTAGGTTTTGTTCAAAATACAATTAGAAATTGACCTAGTTGATTAGATTTGAAAAACACTGAGGGCTGATCGAAAAAACAGCAAACCCTAATATTTGAAATTTGCTTGAAAAAAGTTGTGATATGGGTTTTCTTCAGAAGACTGATTTGAGAGGACCCAGTTGATCAAAATTTGAATATACTGAGAATTTCATTGACATGCAAATAAAAAGCAACTGCTGCAACTTGATGAATTTCTTGAAAATTTCTTCAGAAGAATGAGTTGAGCAGACCCAGAAGGCGGAAATTGAATTCTTTGATCTTCTCCTTCAAAAAAAATGATGTTCTGAATGAAAAAGCACAAAAAAGCAAGGTCTTATGTTGCTGGTCTGAAAATTATTTATGAAAATCAGCAACCTTGAGCTTTTGAATCTTGAAATATCACTTCAAAATTGCTGCTCCACTTTTCTCCTTTGGATGCCACCTGCAAAAATAATGAAAATTACATGAAAGAGAGGTGTTAAATAGACTTAGGGTTTGAAATAGGTTTGCTTTCTTTTTCTTTAATCTTCAAAACCCTAAAATCTTCACATGCATTGAACTTGGACATTCACTTCATCTTGCAATCTTGAAACTTTTGGAAATTTGGCTAAGTCATGACAAGTTGGGCGCCCTTCTTGGCTAGGGGCGCCAACTTGCTCCAGAGTTAGTCATTTTTTGGAAATTTTCAACTTTTCACAATTTTGAAGCCTTTCTTTGACCTTGATCTCCAACTTCCAGATTGATCCAACGAGCGAGCTGGATGATTCAATGCGTAGCCTAACTGATTCTGGAAAGATTGTTCTAGAGGCATTTTTGGTGAAAAACCTTGTTTTGGCCTTCAAATTCATGGGAGCCTATTTCGTCTAGGGGCGCCCATTTTGTCCAGAGTTAGCCATTTTTATGATTTTCAAGTTCTTCCTTTTCCTTCTGATCTTCTGATGAAATCTTGATTCCGGGAGCTATGTTGATCTGATTGACTAACTATCTGCTTCGCTGGATAGCTCAACTAAAACCAATAAGGTGATCTTAGACGCTGCGTTTGCAAATTCTATCATCTCAGACCTCAAAACCTTGGGCGCCCTTTCTCTCCAGGGGCACCTACTTGGACCAGACTTAATATATTTTCTTGTTTTTTCATCAACTCCTCTTCTACAGACGATCCTGTCAAATTTGAAGTTCCAGGCGTCGGATAGACTGATGGTTATGCTCATTGCGAAGCTGAGGAGATTCCAAGAGGGGTCTTTTGGAGACACTTCTGTCAAAAAGTTGAATTTGGGCCTTCAAAAGCTTGGGCACCCCTGGCAAGCTAGGGGGCCCAACTTCACCAAACTTAGCCAATTTTTTGCATTTTTCCCTTTGCTTTTGAATTTTGGTTTTCAGCTCTTATCAAACCCTCCATTCAGCCTGCTACATCTAGTGACTGCCAACTCCGTTTAACGTGCTGAAGGTCTCGTTGGAAAGCCTGATCAACTCTAAAGAAGTCACGTTAGGGCTTCATCTGCAAATTCATCTGTTTGAGCCCTCAAAAACTTGGGCGCCTATCTCCTTTTGGGGCACTGAAAGTTCCCAGACTTAGAAACTTTTCAAACATTTACATGATTTTCATTCTGTCTTCTGTTTGAAACTTCCCAGTTTGACCTCGAATTCCGGGTGACTGGATGATCTGTTGACTGCACTACCGGATTCATTGCAGAGCTGGGTAGATTCTGAACAACTTTCCTTGGGAGCTCAAACCCTAATTTTCTCATTTGATGCCCTAAAAAGATGGGCGCCTATTCTCTCCTAGGGCGCCCATGTCAAGCAGACTTAGTCAAATTTTCATAGTTTTCACCTTTTCTCGTTCTTCGTGCTTGCTCACCAACTTCACCTTCTGTTTAGCGTGTGAGTATTGGATCTGATGCCTGGCAGCTGGCTAACCTCCATTGATGACTTCGGAGCTCCTAAAATGCTTCTAAAAAAGCAGAATAGACCCACTAGGGCAAAATTGATCTTTTTGAGATTCCGACTGCAACAACCTGATATGGAAGTATTTTGAGCCAATCAAAATCAGTTTGGACCCTGACGGACAAACTTTCTATTTTTAGAAAATTTTGCCAATATCCGTTTCGAAAGAAAACCCAGAAAAACCTAGAAAAGTTACTATTTTTAGGAAATTTCTAATAATAGTAGTTTTCCTAAAAAGTAGGGATGAAAAACTGAGATCTGGGTTTTGTAAATTAGGTCGCTCTGACTAGACCCAAATCGTCAGATTTTGGAATTTTCACATTTTTACCCCTCATGCAAGACATGCAAACCCAAATTTTGACCCTTTTTGACAATTTTGACAAGATTTTTACTTATTTCTTCAAAATGTCTATGTAGCAAAATTTTTTAATTTGGGGTACAACAAATCTCCATATGAGTGCCCTTGGATCTTCTAAATGCAACATCTTCCTCAAATGTGACATCTCTACTGATTTCGATCAACTTTTGTCCTGGAATGTAAATTTTATAGGCTTTTGATGTTTCACTGTAACCTACAAATATCCCCTTCTTGCTAGAAGGCTCCAACTTTGTTCTCTTTTCCTTCGGAATATGAACATATACAGGGCATTCAAAGATCCTCAAATGACTCACCTTTGGCTTCTTCCCAGTAAAGGCTTCTTTGGGAGTCATGTTCTTTAGGATTCGGTGAGGACTTCTATTTTGAACATAGACTGCTGTCCTAGATGTTGCTGCCCATAGGAAGGTTTGTAGATCCTAGTCATGAATCATGGCTTTTGCTACTTCCACGATCGATCTGTTCTTCCTCTCAACAACACTGTTCTGTTGAGGATTATAAGGGACACAAAACTCCCTATTAATCCCAGCTTCAATGTAGAAGTTTTGAAAGCTGCCGAAAGTGTACTCTCCTCCATTGTCGAATCTCAGGACTTTAATCTTCTTCCCGGATAGATTCTCTACCTGAGCTTTGAATTCCTTGAACCTTTCTAATACCTCCTCAAATTCTTTAGATTTCAAGAAATAAAACCAAGTCTTTCTAGAGTAGTCATCAATAAAAAGAATGTAATACAAGAAACCACTCAAAGAAGCGACAGACATTGGACCACATAAATCAGAATGAATGAGATCTAGAATACATTTGGATCTACTTTCTCTACTATGATATGGACCTTTTGTATTCTTACCCAAAGCGCAGCCTCTGCAAGTACCTTTGTGCTCCTAGTTGAACTTTAGAAGGCCTGTGACCATCTTCTCCATGATAGGTAGAGCTCGGAAGTGAAGGTGAGCCAATCTTCGATGCCAAAGATCACACAAGCTTGAAGAATCATGTACTAATGCTTGAAGTGGACGAGTGCATAGCCTATAGAGGCTCTCATGTCTAACTCCTACCACCTGAGCAGTCTTGAAGTTGGAATTCTTCGTCCACACAAGAACCTTGCCTTTAGAGAATGCAACTTGGTAACCCTTGTCTTCCAAGGCTGAAATGGAAACAAGGTTTCGCTTGATGCCTAAAACATATAGAACATCACACAATTGTAGGGAAATGCCAGAATCCAAGTGGAGAGTGGAGGTCCCAATTCCTTTCACCGAGTAACTAGCATCATCTCCAATAATAACTTGTTCCCTAGAGTCTCTCTCCACCAAATTTGTTAAATGCTCCCGAAATCCGGTGATGTGGCGAGAGGCATCACTATCAATCAGCCAAGTGTTGGTGTCGGTAGATACATTGCTTGACAATGCTGAATAGAACAAGTATTCACATGAGTCCTTATGTGGAAAGACTTCATCAACATCTGCAATGGTGGCTTGCTGCTTAGGCCTGGTTGGACAATCTTTAGCAAAGTGACCATACTTGTCACACCTAAAGCATTGGACTTTGGAGAGATCCCTCTTCTTCTTGAATGCGGGAGCACCATCAGCTCCTTTTTCTCTATTCCTCTTGAAATATCCTTTCTTCCCTTCTTTTCCTTTCTTCTTCAAGGATTGAGCGGCAAGAACACGAATATCTTCATTTGTAGAGCTTTGACCAATGCCTCTCGCTGCCAACCTTGATTCTTCTTGAATACAATCAGCTCTCAATCGATCAAACTTAGGAAGTTTTGATCTCGCACTGATTCCTTGAATGAATGACTCCCAAGATGAAGGAAGACCATTAAGAGCCAACATAGTCAAATCCTTGTCATCAACAATATGACCAATAGTGGAGAGCTGATCTCTTAACTCGGAAATCTTCATGAAGTATGAGATTACGGACTCTCCTTTCGCCATCTTGACATGATGAAGTTGTTGCTTTAATGCAAGAGCTCGACTTGTGTTGTTGATCTCATACATCTCCTCCAAAGTCTTGAACATATCTCTTGCAGAATTTAACTTGGAGATAATTGGCACAATGTGATCTTTCATGGAATCCACCAACATCTTTTTCACTTTAGTGCCATTTCTCTTCCACTGTAACTTCTCATTCTCATCGGTTGGTTCGGGAACTTCACACTCCACGAACGCAGCTAACTCATTTTGTTCCAAGGCAAGCATGACTCTGAACCTCCAAGAAGTGAAATTTGATGCTCCCTCGAGTCTATCATCAATCTTAAGACCGTTCACCATCTTGACGAAGAGATAGAGATAGACAACAATGAGAAAGAGAATAAAGAGTATCACTGTAATAAAATCTGATCAAGATCTTCTTCAAACCCGCTCTAATACCATGTTAGTTTTATGATCAAATGTAATGCACAAAAATTAATTCAAAAATCAGACACAAGACATAGCAGATACCCTAGGAAAACCCTCCACTTGAGGGAGAAAAACCCAGCAACAATATATCACTTATATATTGAATCTCAACAACAATTATCTCATTACAAGGGGCCGATATGAAGGCCTAGATATGAGCACCCAAGTATGATGCAACACAGAAACACAATGATATAAATCGTTGATAGAACTCAGCCTCCAATAATATCGATCTTCTCTTGAAGATGAACTCATACTTCAATGAACTTGAACTTATGACGAATATGAATGAATGAAACAATGAATGATATCGAATATATATATACAAGTGAAAGGTCGTCACACTTCAAGATAAGTCAGCCTTCATAGAAGATTGCAACCCTTCAATAAATCGCGTCCAATGATCAAGAAGTCAGCCTTATAATAAATTGTGCCTCTTCAATAGATTGTGCCATTTCACATTAACAAATATTAACCATCATTTATCAAATGACGTGGCCAATCATAAATCGATCTCAACAATTAAATAGCCGATAGGCTCCAATTTAATTGCACTCCTTATGCGATCTATTTTGGAAGATGTGACCGATGCTGCCATAAACATCAACACCGAGAACCCTAAGATCGACTACCAAACTGTCAAAATATGACACTTTTAGTTGGGGGACGAGGCAAATTTTTTTAAGACGTACGAATCTATACACAGCCGTACAGCCTAGGCATTGTCAATCTACACTCTTCCGTTGGCACAATCAACATATTTCTAGGAATATTCTGCATATTCTGTGATTCCCTGGCATCATTTGTACCCTCTGCAAAATATTTTGTAGCCTGCACTTGTCTCTGTTAGCATATGGTACTATCCTGTCATTTCATTATTAATCGGCATGCTTTTATTTATATCAGAGGTTTTTCAAATTATAAAACTTCGGTTTAAAGTTTTTATTAAGAGCCAATTGTTATATTGTTTACTGCCAACCTATGGTCACGAAGGCTTTAGCCCACGGGCTCCACTCAATGAAGGGGGCTAAGCCCCGGGCGGCATGGCCTATGGCATGCCACCCCCCGAGCGCCCCGCCCCAACGACACCACTGCTGGGAGTGGCAGTGTTTTTTTAAACCCTCAAATTACCACCTGGTCACATGGCGGACTAGTCGCTAGCCCCTAGGGGGCGAAAATTTTGCGCCTAGTCAATCTTTGGATGTCTTTTTCTAGGCCTTTTTTTCGTTTTTTATAACTTGCAATCCAAGAGGTGAAATTTTTCAAATGAGATATCATCGAAAAGCTAGCATTGTGAGTTTTATAGTGGTGTAGGTTATTTTCAAAAATTTGATGTTTTGTGGCATTTATTACTAGTTGAAGTTAGATCTCCTTTTATGGCTCCTAAGCTCATAACTTTTTTTCCACCATCTTCAATTTTCGCGATTCTTGCGGCATTGGAAAGGTATTGAGGAGCTCTACATTACCATCCATACACTTTTTTTGTATTTCATCTCTGTTTTGGGGAGGAGTTTTTGTCCCATTAGGTTTTCTCCTTTTTTCCGTTTATGAGAGATTGCATTGCATATGTACATGGGTACCTAACATGGCCTAGTAGCCAAGACCCATACTTGCACCGTTTGGATAATAATCTACTCCCTAAGTTGCACTTAAGGGGGGTGTTGGTGTGAACAAATGTCTTGAACTTAGCTAATTAGGGAGGATGTATTCACATGTTAAGTTTACTTAGGATTAGAAGATTCATTCTAGAAGACTTAGTTGTCATTTTTAGATCTTATCTTATCCTAGATTGTTATGACTTAGTTGTCTCATGTGATAGGATTAAGACACTTGTCATGATCTTGTCTAATCCTATTCCTCACCTTGCCTATATAAGCAAGGCATCATATGTATATTGCCATATTCTGTGTGGCTTCTATTTTGGCATTCTTGCATCCTTAATCATAGCATGATATTTCTGCCATTTCGCTCGTGGAAGTTATTTTGTCTTGCAGGTGATCCTAGGGTATTTGAGGAGTTCACCATAAACTCCTACACCAAGAACATAGTCAACGATAGGGATAGCAGGTTCTTGAGTTTATTTTGGCAAGAAATTTGCAGATTGAGTGGGATTGAGCTCACCTCCTAGTACCATCAATCACCCGTAGATAGATGGTCAGACTAAAATTGTTAATAAATGGGTGGAAGGGTTCTCAAGAATTACATCTCAATGCAGCAAAAAGCATGAATAAAATGGCTGCATTTAAGTGAATACTATTACAACTCCACTTACCACATGTCAATTAAGATGTCACCATTCATGGCTTTATATGGGTATGAAGCTCCTAGCTTCATAGACTTACTTTTTGGCGACAGTAGGGTACCCAAGGCTGAGGACTTATTACAAGAAAGTCGGGATATTGCAAAGTCCAAACAATACAAGCCCAGAACCAGCAAAAACAATATGCAGACCAACATCGCATTGAGCGTGTCTTTTGTTATTGTAGGTTTTTTTAATATTTATTTTTGCTACACATTATTAAGCATACCTTAGGTTATAGGAGACATGGTTTATGTGAGGACACATGGCGTAATCCATCAATTACATGTGTTGCTCTCACCCACACTTGGGTGGTTGAGTCTCACACCCTCTTTTGGCATTTTATGCCACCTCGCAAAACCACTCACCTGTCTCTTTCTAAGTAGGTTATGCCACATGTTTGGTATTTTCCAAGTAGACATAACTCCCACCTAATTTGTTTATTTGGGAATTATTACCCCTCTTGGAATTATATGCCAATATTCAGCTATATAATCAGCACTCACCTCTCCCTCCTATCTAGTCCAGATGAGCTCATATCAGCTCAATCAGTTCAAGGGAGTGTTAATCTGCATATTGTATCATTTTGTAGTGTGATAATATCATTATTCAATTATTGCACTATATTCCAGCATCTCATCCTTGTGTTGCTCTCGTGTGGAAGGCTTATCTTGGTTTTGCAGGTGATCCTAGGTGCTCGAGTTCATCAACAACTCTTACATGGTATCAGAGCATTCAAATCTGCTAGCCCCTTCTCTAATCTAAGAGAGATTCAGCAGTGAGCTTTTGCTAGGAGCATTTTGAGCCAAAACGGACTATGCCATCGAGTCCAAAAGGCCCAAAAACCCCCATTTTCATATATAATTTGTCTAATTTGGACAAAGTTGAATTTGGGGAAAAAAAAAATTTACCCGAAGAAGACCCCCTTGCATGCATATCGAGGAGATTCTCGAATAAAATTATTTTTGTTTATTTATATAGTTTTTTCAACAAATTTGAAAAGCAAAAAATCTGAAAAAAAACTTTTTAAAAAATTTTGATTTGGAAAAAAATTGAAAAAAAAAATCAATATTAAAAAAATTAAAAAACAAAAACAAAAACAAAATAAAAAATCTACAGATATCCAATTCGCAGTACCAAACCTGCAGATTGCAGGTACCATAGGTACCGCCATCCACCGCGCGCCACGTGACAATCTTCGAGCAAGCCACATAATCCCGCGGGCCTCGTTCTTCATTCGGCCGAACCATTCTTTATACCAATGACAGGGGTTTTCAATCGGCGACATTCCTTCAAACCGTCGGCGGTCCCCTCAACCAATCACCAACAAGCATTTTCTTTTTCCGGCGGTCGCTGTAAGTAAATCTGTGGCCTCCGAGTGGCGGTTCATCAAACTCCAGCAACGGCCAATAAAGTAGCGGCAACTGAAAATTCAACCGGCGCCGTCTGATATAAAATTTGGCGGCTCTTATAAATATCCGCATCCATAAAAATTTCATGGGCGAAAGTTTTTGAAGAACCCGGCGAGGGTTTCAAAAAAAGCAGCGGCAAACAAGTTTATAAAAATCCGACACGTGGCGACTTGTAATTCGCCAACAAACTATCGACTCCAGCACTGCGAAATTCCGGTTCGGAAGCATATTCCGTCAGAGATTCCCTTTCGCCGGCATGTCGGCATATTCACTGGGAATATTCCACCAAGGGAATATTCGGGGTATATTCCACGAGCATATTCTTTTGGAATATTCTTCAAAATATTCTTTGATTGCTCTACCAGATTTAGCAGCGAATTTGGCAGTCCCCTATTCTGGCACTTAGCTAATTTATTTGGAGCATCCCTAAAGTTAGTGGTCATCTTGGCGGTTCAGTCAAAGTTGGCGGTTCGCTAGATTTGGCGGACCTCTACTAAATTTAGCAAAGACGCAGATTTCTCAAAACTACCCCCTTCACCATTGCATTTTTCATTTTGGAAGGCAAACTTCGAAAGGCGATATCTTAGCCATACGGAGGAGTTTTCCAAAGCAAGTTTTTTTGATTTGGGCTAGAATTTCGCACTTTGCATGCTAGTGAAATCAATTTTTGGTTTTGGTCCCTGAATTTTCCAAAATTTGCAGATTCTCACAAGTGTTGCTGCTTCGTCCCCTTTTTTGGGAACTTCGAGAGCTCATATCTTGCTCCTACAATAACATTTTTGTGTGCAATTTTTTTTTAAAGTGCGTAATTTTTACGTTTACTTCACAGTGGTGTGATCAGATTGATCCCATTCTATAAGAAAATTGTACTTCCTTTTTCTGTGGCCTATATTGGGCATCTGTAAAACCTAAAAGCAAGACCACTTCACTTGTGTTGTGAGTGGAAATTGTACTCGCACTGAATTATAAAGTACCACCATCATATTTTTCTGGGAGGGATCATTGATTGAGTGAATTTGGGGGGGTGATCTTGTGGTGTTTTAATTAATTACTTTCATTTCTTTGTTGTGTGTTATAATGGGGAGACATAACATGAACTTCTAACTCTATATAATTATGCATCATGGAAACAATTAGTTTGGAATTATCTAAGGGGAAAAGGTTGAACAGGCTATGTAAAAGAATCTATTCCTAAACCTATTGATGCTGGTGCAAAAGCTTTGTGAGAGATCAATCGTGAGAAAACTCTTGGTTACATTTGTTCACTAGTCTCTTTTGATTTATTACATTTGTTCACTAGTCTCTTTTGATTTACAATTTCATCTTGAATCATGCAAAACACCTAAGGAGGCTTGGGAGACTCTTGAAAATTTGTATGGTAAAACTGATAAGATTAGGGGTTATCTAATTGATAATGATTTGATGAATTTTGATCCTGTTGGCGTTTAAATTAGCACCTCTGGAGTGCTGATTGTAAACGTTCAGCTATTTCAAATGTTTTGCAACACTTCTTTGTTATTTAAAGAGGAGAAGTCCCTCTCTGCTGGGAGCAATGTGTAAGGAAGGGAAATGTAAACTAAAGTTCCTATCTTTTTATGCTTCAGCGGCAGGACACAAGGGTGCACAAACACAATGCGCCGTAGCTAAGCTTTTTCTCTGGTTTCTGCAGATCTCAACTACGACTAATCTAGCTTTTATCTATCCAATACCTTCAAGGTAAAAGAGCATGAGGGTAAAGGAGCGGGAATGGGTTGGTTGGATCACCACCTCGCCTCTCCTAGAATATGACCGAGGCTCTGAACTCTCGGGTATACACCGGGATAAGGTTGGTACAAGCAAACGCTCTTTACGGTAAACTAGATCTGAGACCTGCCAAGGAGGAGGGACTCCTATCCGAGGTATGGGCTAGGAAATAGTTTACGAGAAACAACAATTTGACGATGCCTTGGCCAGCGAGCTTGCTAAGGAGGAGGGGCTCCTATCCGAAGTATAGCTTGGAAGTCAACACATTAAACAACAACGAACGATAACTTGTCAATAACAAATGTCCAAGGAGGAGGGACTCCTATCCGAGGAGGGAAATGAGACAACGAGCTATTTGACACAAGACGTGGACACAACTCAAAAAGATTGACCAAAATGCAAGCGCCTTCTGATATTCTCCTTCAAAGCTTCATCAACGAATTACAAAGGTTGGGAATGCAAAGGCACGAAATCATGCACAATTACAATCGACCAACGAACTCTCATCCAAGAGTGAACAAATATCCGCTTTCAAAGCTGTTGGCAACAATGGCGCAGTAATTTTGCATAGCAAGTAAAAGTTCAACAAATAATGAGCCCAAGGCTCTTATTTATAGAACTCAAAGGAGTGGGCAACCCCAAAATCTCCTTGAGTTAACAATGAGTTCTTGCCAATCAATTAGCAAGATTTATTCCTAAAAAGGGGGAACAAGCAGTTAACTGGAAAACTACTTCAGTTAACTGAAAAGTCAACAAAGAGTCAACTGGAAACTACTTCAGTTGACTGAAAGTAAACTAAAGGTAAACTTTAATGAAAGTATTCCTCCAAAATAGACATCCACATTTAGTGGAGATCTAAGATCCATAAATCATGGAAGTCAAATAGACATCCTTAATCAGTGGGATCTGACAATGCATGATTTAAGGAAAGTGGGGTTAAACTTGGAAAGAAGTATCAAGTTAACTCCAACTACATTTAATATCATCTTGAGTTGACTTGGAAAGAAGCATCAAGTCAACTCAAGTCTCATGAATGCCACTTGGAGGGTGTATGGAGTCCTTCTTTGGTGCACTTATAGTTCGCCACTAATCAACAGTGTCTCTATCCATTGATTGACTTCATCAGCTTCTGGGGAGTTAATGCTCTGTAGGATGATGACGTGGCGTCGTAGCATGATCTCACCCGTTGTGAGTTGATTTCCAAAGTCAATACACTAAGATGCTGCCTCTTCAAACTTGGTTGATAAAGCTGCTACCTTAGCCAGCTTGCAACCATCTGGATCATCAAGAAAGGTACTGCGGATGACATCCCTGAACTGGAATTTCGTATGCTGGACTATCTCGACGTATTCTCCTCCCTCACGCTGATATTCCATGCAAGGGAAAGATATCACCAACATTCTTGCGAAGTTGATAATAGTGGCAACAACGTCTGTAATCAATCAACTCTATGAATGAGCCGCCATAGGCTTTCACCTTGTATGTAATTGTTCTTCCAAGCAAAGAGATGTTGCTTGTTTTCTTCAGAGTATACTGATTGATATGCCAATTGCAAATCTGCAATTGTGCTTTCGTCTTCAAGCCTCTTTTCTGCAATCCTTTGTTCTGATTGCTGGATCTCTGCACGAAGTCCATGTGCTCTATCCCGTAACTGGTATAGGTTTGCCAGTATACATCTACCCTTGAGAACAAACTCTTCCACTTGATCTCTCAAGTTTTTGCCGAATGTTATCAATTGCCGATGATTTTGTTCGGCGGGGAGATCTAGTAGTCCTGCTGGTAGGGCTGAGACGTTTGGTGTGCCATGTATCAAGCTGGTTATGTATGACCTCAGTTTCTGGTTTTCAGCCTTTAAAGCTGCCTTTTCTTTACCATCCTTAGCCATTCTTTCCTGTGCGCTCATCGAGGCTATTCCAAGAAGGTCTGCCTCCACCTGTCGTGTAGTCTTCCCGAGGTTAAGTTGAGACAAAGTGTAGTCTTCTACTTGGACCTGTTGACGTGGTTTTTGAGACCGCACCAACACAGAATAAAGTTTCCCAACGGATACCCTATCCTCTCTTGAACAAAGTATTCAGCATGCTAAGATTGCGAGTAAGATCATGCTTTCAACTCCAAGGTTCCGAATACTTAGAATACCCTCAGTTGGTTTGATGTGAGTTGTTGTGTTCTCACGAGGGGACTTACACAACTGTTCAACAGCTAACAACAGACAGTGGATTAAGGGATTTCGTGTAATTCAAATGATTTGGCGATTGAGCACAAGTTTTCTAATCCTAACTAGAAATGAACTGAATTTAAAAGGGTGTAGGGATAAGAATGTTCTAGTCTACTCTAAGGTGTGGGACATGGTGATCAATTCTCACAAGCTTCAACCAAGCTCCGTTTTGCCTCACTTCAGACAGCTTCTGCATGAAGACACCATCACAACGACGCATGCCAACATATAAACCATAATCGAAGTTAACTTTCACAAAGTTCCAGTTGACCACGCAAGGCGAACCCACCGTCAGCGAGCCCGCTAGTGGTATGGACGAACGAAGCCTTGTTCAAATCGAGCACCACATTCCACAATTGCTAGGCACTTGCATGAAATGAAATCTACTTTACTTTAAACTACTTCAAGATGCTATGTGAATTGGAAGGATGAAGAAGCCTCAACAACTATTCACAACAAAGAAGAATTCACCATCAATGAAAATTCTTTTATTATGAAAGCATACATGACAACTTCTTACAAAGTATCCAAAGGGAAGACTTTCCTTCCTTTTCAATCTACACTACTTTACTTTCTACTCTATCAACTTCTCTCTACTCCTCTAAGCTCTGCTTCTACTTCTAAATCTAATTTCTAATGAATCACAAATGAGGGGGACTCCCCCTTTATATAGCTAGCCAAGTCCCAAAAGACGGCTAGGGTTACAATCGGCTGGATGGCCCAGATTGTGCCACCTCAGCCCTAAACAAGATTTGCCCTAAAAACCACCACAAAGGAGAGGGGTAATAAATGAGTCATAATGTCCATTATTCCTTCTAGAAGATTCCGTTTGTAGATGCGTTCACACCATTCTCAATCCTCTTTCTTGACATTGTTCTTCAACTTTGTTCGAGCTTCCATCTTGAAAACATTTCTTCAACACTTAGCCATTTTTCGCAATTTTCATCCTTCGAGGTTGAAATGTAGTCTCGGAGTATCCGCTTGATCACCTAAGTCATCACTGCCTGGTCTCGATGTTCTTCCTGCAAAACAAGCGAGGAGAAAAACATTAGAACACTTCATAACGTAAACTTAACTCACTTACCAAGATTCTCACGTTCATCACCTCCAGTAGCCAACTTCTGCTTTCTTCATGATTCTTCATGGCTTAGCCAAATTTTCAACGCATCTTCCTCAAGGGTGCATCATCTTCAACTGCATCTTCAAGAAACTCATTTCACCTGTTGGAGCTCTGACAACCTTGATTTTATTCATCTCTGGCTCAAGAAAACTATCTTCACGAAGGATTTAAGCAAATTCACCCTGGCAGTTCCTCCCGAATTCATTGCCTGGAGGATTTCACCTTGAAAGCACATTTTCTTCACTTTGCCTTAGAAAATTTTCAAGTTTCCCTTAGGAAAATTCATCAACTTGGTGCCCATCAAAAATCTTCACCCTGAAGGCCACAGCGAAGCATGGAAGACTTTAAAATCCACTCCTCATCGATAATCTTCGATACCCAGAAGAAAATTTCCTCCAGAATGCGTCGAACTCATGGGTGCACGACGAACGGGTTCATTTGATTTTCTTGAATTTTGAACCTTAGAAAATTATTTCCCTGTGAAATTTAAATCCGTTCTTCACATCTGTGAAGGTCCTGTTGCTCTGACTTGGAAATTTTATTTTTTTTCAACCTGTGCAGCTGGCATTCACCGACTTCATCACTGGCAACTTCACTCGGACTACAAGAAAATTCCATCACCTCTCCAGACTTAGGCATTTTTCTAAGGGAGAAAATATTTGTGCCTTAGAAATTTTTTGAATGACTTTGAAAAACTTTTTGAAAATTTCGCCCTGGAAAATTTTATACTCAACTCAACCAACTTGCTTGTGAGAAAATTTTATCCATTCATCTCAGAAAAAATTTCATGGAGGCGCCTAGCATATTTCACTTCACACTTGAAGGATAGTTCACTTGGAACTCCAACGCCTTAGAAAAAATTATCAACACTTAACATTCTCAACGCCTTACCACTTATCACTTCACCACTTAGCAATATTAATTTTCAAATCTAGGCGCACTTCTCATTTGAAGGGGAAAATTTAACTTTATTACGCCTAGTATACCATACGCCTTGGCAATATTTTATTTTCACTCTCAACACTTCACTTTAGGCGCATATAGCATATGCAAGAGGATACCAGCCACGCCTTACATATTTCCTTTTATTCATCTTGTGTCTTGGCGCATTTTGACATGCAAGGAGGATGACTCTTCACATTCCATTGTTTTGTCTTCACTTGACTCATTTGGGCGCATTTCCACCTAGGTGAGGGATAAAAATTGTTGACTTGTTGACTTCTTTGTCCTTGGGCGCATTTCACCCCTTGAGGAGGATAAAAAGCTTTGACCACTTTGACCATTTGCCTTTTGGGCACATTTCTACCCAGGAGGAGGACGAGATATGTTTGACTTCCTTTTGACCCATTTGCTTTTGGGCGCATTTCACCATAGGAGGACGAGTTTGCCTTAGAATTTTTTTATGCTTCTTGCTAGCATGTGGGCGCATTTAGCCTATGCTGAAGGATGAGACACTTTGACTTTCCCTTGACTTTCTTGTGAGTGGGCGCATTTTACTAGTGGAGGAGGATAAAGTTTATACTTAGAACTTTTTTCATGCTATCAACCTCCCTTGGGCGCATTTTGAGGTGGCAAGAGGATGAGACTTAGAAATTTTTTAAATTTTCTCCTTGAGGGTGGGCGCATTTCTCCATGTCTACAGGATAAAATTCTTTGACTTTTCTTTGACCAGTTGTGCTTTGGGTGCATTTTGGCCTGTGTACTGGACGAGCTCAACACTCATAGAAATTTTCATGCCTTCTCATCAACTGGGCGCACTTTGCTAGGCCTGCTGGATGAACTTCCAGACTTAGAACTTTTTCTTCGTTTTCGCCAGTTTCCACACCCTGCTATTTATAGTAAGTTC
>VDFB02270651.1:632826041-632875908 GCA_007258455.2 Sequoia sempervirens
GGATGCTGAAATATCTCCTCAGACTCCCAAGTAGCATCCTCAACTGGCAAGTCTCTCCATTTAATCAAATACTCTCTGATAACTCACCTCCGAAGATGTCTCTCTAACATTGAGGATGGCCTCAGGCACTAATATCAACTTTCCCTCATCGTCAAGGGGTGGCAATATTGGAGAGGGGATCACATGCTGACCCAATGCCTTCTTCAAGCGTGAGACATGAAATACGTTATGAACCCTGCTATCCGCCGATAAGTCCAACTCATAAGCAACCTCGCCCACTCGTCTGATAACACAGAATGGACCATAGTGGACCATAGTAACGAGGTTTCAACTTCTCTGCACCACTCTTCTGCAGAGTAGACTGACGATATGGCTGTAACATGAGATACACCATGTCACCCACTGCAAAAGAACGCTCAACCCTCTTCTGATCAGCATACTGCTTCTGCTGATTCTGTGCCCGCTGGATATTGTCTTTGAGAGACCTCAAAATGTCCTATTGATTCTGCATCATATCTCTTGCACTAGGCACTCTGCTATCACTCAATATCAAATCCAAAAGGTTGGGCGCCTCATACCCGTACAATGCCATGAAGGGCGTCATCTGTATAGTCATGTGGTGAGTAGAGTTATAACAATACTCACAAAGGTATATCCACCTCACCCAAGCTCTCTGTTGTCCAGCTATGTAATTGCGTAGATAACCTTCCACCCACTTATTGACAATTTCCGTCTGTCCATCTGTCTGTGGATGGTAGCTGGTACTCGGTGTCAGTTCGGTCCCACAGAGCCTGAATAACTCTTGCCAAAAGTTGCTCATGAACCGACTGTCTCTATCGCTGACTATCGTCCGAGGCAACCCATGTAACCGAAATACCTCTCTGAAGAAGAGCTCTGCAATATGTGACGCTGTGAATGTAGTAGTGATCAGGAAGAAGTGCGCATATTTGGTCAGCCGATCAACAACTATGTAAATGCAATCTTTACCTTGGGCTTTCGGCAAACCCGTGATAAAGTCCATCGATAAACTCTCCCACTTCCTGTCAGGTATCGGAAGTGGCTAAAGCAATCCAGCAGGATATGTGTTCCTGCTTGTTCTGCTGGCAAACAGAACACTCTCGAACATACTAAAGAACATCAGTCTTTAGCCCTTTCCAAGTAAACTGTTCCCGAACCAACTTATATGTTTTGAAGTACTCAGGATGGCCCGCCATAGGAAGGTCATGAAAGCTCTTAGAACTGTATCCGTCAACTCTGAATCAGGAATCAGAAAAATCCGCCCCTTGTAAATGATCAAGTCATTCACAATGGTGTACCTGCTATCCTGCTCTGTCCCATCAAGAATGCTAGAAGCCCATGGGTTCTTAGCATACTCTGCAATAATCCGATGCCTCCAATCCTCGGAGATCTGTGCCATGGCATTCAACTGAGGTCTACGAGACAAGGCATCAGCTACAACATTCTGCTTCCCCTTAATGAAGGTGATGTCAAAGTCATACGACTGCAGTTTGCTGACCCATTTTTGCTGCCTCTCATTTAGATCTCGCTGTCCAAGGAAGTGTTTCAGGCTGTTGTGGTCTGTACGCACACTAAACTTGCTGCCTACCAAGTATTGCTTGAACTTAGCCAAAGCATGCATAATGGCTAACATTTCCTTGTCATAAATGTTGTAAAACCTCTCCGGGCCCCTAAGCTTCCTACTCTCAAAAGCAATAGGGTGTCTCTCCTACATCAAAACAGCACCAATGCCCTCTCTTGAAGCATCGCAAAACAAATCAAATGACTTTGTAAAGTCAGGTAATGCTAGCACTGGACACGAAGTCATGATCACCTTAAACCTGTCAAAGCACTCCTGAGCCTGTGGTGACCAAGTAAAAGCCCCTTTCTTTGTCAAATCAGTAAGGGGTGCGGCATGACGTGAGAACCCCCTAACAAATCTCCTATAAAAAGCACACAACCCAATGAAACCTCTGAGCTGCGTAAGGTTCTCAGGTACTGGCCACTCAACTATAGCTCGGACCTTCTCAAGGTCCATACTAACTCCCTTGGCACTGATGATGTGCCCAAGATACAACTCCGCCATGCCTAGCTCACACTTGGATTCCTTGGCATAAAAGGACTCAGCCAAGATACCCAAAACCGTATCCAAGTGAGCTAAATGCTCCTCCCATGACCTACTATACACCAGGATGTCATCAAAGAAGACCAATACAAATCTCCGCAGTTGAGAACTGAAGACCCTGTTCATGGTAGCCTGAAAGGTGGCAGGTGCATTGGTTAGACCGAAAGGCATAACCAAGAACTCGAAGTGACCGCAATGGCACCTGAAAGCGGTTTTCTCAATGTCCTACTCCCCCATCTGAATTTGGTGGTACCTGGATCTCAAGTCAATCTTTGTAAAGAAGATAGCACCGTGCAACTCATGGATGCGAGGTATCGGATACCTGTTCTTAATTGTCCTCTTATTGAGCTGGCGGTAATCTATGCACATCCAAAGTGATCCATCCTTCTTCTTCACCAATACAACCGATGAAGCAAAAGGTGACTCGCTAGGTCTAATATGCCCCATAGCCAATAACTCATTGATGGTCTTCTCTATCTCATCCTTGAGCCGTTTCGGATGCCTGTAGGGTGTAATCATAATGGGCTTTGCGCCCTCCTCCAACTCAATAATGTGCTCAGTGCCTCTATCTGGAGGTCTGCTAGGTGGAATGTCGCTAAACACTTTAGAGTGTTTAGTCCTCAGAATCTGAATGTCTGGATGGTACTCACCCTTCTGCTGCTCCTGCTATGCTGGCAGTAACAAACACTTTGCAGCCCAATCAACCATATCATGACGAATGAGTCTCTCCATCCACCTATACGATACCATCCTTAGATTGCTATCTCTGATGGCCTTGATAACATGGGGTTTCCCATTTACCTTGAACTTCATCTCCATATCTCGTAGATTGAGTGTGAACTCACCCAAATTGTGAAGCCAAGCCATCCCTAACACCACATCAGTATCTCCCATGTTAACAACATAGAATTCAGTCTTGAACTCATAGTTGTTTAGCCGCATCGAAGGATCTGTTATCTTTCTGTCACATTTGAGGGTGTACCCATCAGCCACCTTGACTCGAATACCCTCAAACTCCTCTGTCTATATACCACATTTCTCTACCAACCGTGCATCTATGAAATTGTGAGTAGCACCAGTGTTGAGTAGAGTGATTACCTTTTGACCTGCTCGGAGCCCACAAAGTCTAAAAGATCCATCTCTCTGAAGACTAGTCAAATGTGCTTCCTGTAGCTTCCTTCCTCCATTTTCACCGTCATTTTCAGACCTTTCATCGTCTGAATGCTCAGAATCAGCTTGTCGGTCTGACAGATCAGATTGCTCTTCTCCCTCATAAAACCATTCCATCTGGTTATTTTTCACCTTGGGACGAAGAGGGCATACATGTTTATCATCATAGGGTGCCTTGCAACAAAAACATAATTTTTTCTTCCGTAAATCATTCAGTGTTTCTCTGTCAAATGGTGGTGCATTCTATCTCTTAGGATCGGGTGGTTCCCTCTTCCTGTCGAATGGCCTATTCCTGTCAAAAGACCTATTAGGCCTTGTATAGGGTGTCGAGCCTGAAGTGAACTTGCTACGAGGTGCTGCAAGTTCCATACTACGTGCCTTCTTCATGGCCTCCTGAAGGGTAGTGTTGTGACCTTTTCACACATCGCCCCATTGCAAATGGGGACCCTTCGTTTTTTTTTCGCTTTTTGGTTTTGTCTTGGCGTCGCAACTGCTTATCACCAGTCTTTTTGCAATGAGTCTTAATTTTGAACGGTCACCCGAGTCGAGTCAATGAATTTTAGTCTGGATCAATGTATAAACGTCACCATTGTGCTTAGAAGGCCTGGGAAACGAAGATCGACTGTCGTTTCGGTCGATTCTGACACTTCCAAATTTTTAGGGTTTCTCACCCCGGGCCCCTATTTTTTAGGACCTACTTTTTTGGCACTTTTGGGCAATTCTGGGATCCCTATTTTTTAGGGTCTATTTTTGGAAAGTTGCTATTTTTGAAAAATTTCTATTTTTAGAAAATTTCTATTTTTAGAAGGGTCACGAGTTTCAAAAACGCACTCAGAAGTTCGAAACGAGCAACGAAACTCTCAGAAAATTGATTCGAAGATTTTTTGAAATTTTGGCAAGAATCTGGAAAATCACAAAAAAGGTTCAAAAATCTGGAAAATCTGTTCAAAAATGGTGAGAAATTCTGGAAAATCACAGAGAAATCTGGTAAAGAACATCGAAAATGGTGAATGAGAGGACAAATTCATCAATAAATTGGTAAAAAATTCATGAAATTCGTCAAGAAATCTGGAAATTTGTGAGAAATCTGAACAGTTCATGGGAAAATCTGAACACAATCATGGAGAAAACTGAGATATACACCTTCAGCCTTAGTCAAGAAAGATGCCAATGACAGAAAAATCTGAGCAATGGCCAAGCAAACTATGGATTCCGCCTTAACACAGCCAGGTAAAAGTTGGCAATGGCTGACAATGTGAAGCAAATGGCATAAAATCTGAAGCAATGGACAGTCACAAGCTGAAATCCGCCCATGGAGGAAGAGGAAAATGTCTAAAGAAAGGAGGCAATGGACAGTCCCAAGCTGAAGTCCGCCCTATGGAAAGAGGGATTTGTCTAAGAAAATGAGGCAATGGCCATATCAACAGCCAAGTCCGCCCTTGAAAGAACTGTCCAATGGCAATAAAAACTAGGAAGTCCGCCCATGATGAGTGTCCAATGGCTTGACAAAGGCTGAAGTCCGCCTTAGTTTAAGAGCAAGTGGCAAAGAAAATGAGGGAGTCCGCCCTATGAATGGCAAGGAAAAGACCAAAGTCCGCCTTGGATAGTTTGAAATGGCTAGAACATAGTCAAAGTCCGCCCTTGGACATGAAAAAGATGGCTCAACACTTAGCCAAGTCCACCTAAAGCAATGGCACAAACATGGAGAAATTCCGCTCTAAGGAAGGTGGCACAAGATTAAGACAAGTCAGCCTGATGGAAATGGCCTGAAATCTGGTAAGGTCCGCCTTGAAGAAGTGGCATCAAAATGGAGGAAGTCCGCTTTGGACAAAATATGAAATGGCAACCAAATGGAGCAAGTCCGCCCTTTGAAAAGAAGGAAAAAGTCTTAGCCAAGAAGTTAAGTGGCAATGAAAATTAGCAAGTCCGCCCAGCAAATAAGACAATGGCTAAACACAAGCTGAAGTCCGCCCTTGTCATGGTCAACCACTAGCCAAAGTCCGCCCTTGATGAATGTTGGAATGGCATGGGATCCTATGAAGTCCGCCCAAGATTAAAGACCAGATGGCATGAAAGTATCCAAGTCCGCCTTTAAGAAATGTGAAGTGGCATCACAGATGAGGAAATCCACCTTGTCCAATGGCAACAAAACAAGCCAAAGTCCGCCTTGGTCAAATATTAAGTGGCAAGCAAATGCATAAAGTCCGCCAGCTGGAATAACAAATGGAAAATGCTTTTATAAAGTCTGTTAGCTTAAAAGGCACATGAAAATTTCCAAAGTCTGCCAGCTGGAGGATTAGATACAAAAAAAAAACCATTTGGAAAACTTCTTAGGAAGTGCGCTCAGCCCAAATAACAAATGGAAAATGTTTTAGCAAAGTCTGCCAGCTGGAAAGTGACTTGAGGAAGCTTTTTATGAAGTGCACCCAGCCTAAAAAACACTTGGAAAATATTTGACAAAGTCAAGTCACCTAAGGACATAAAGTTTTTGAAGTGGGCCCCACCTTCAAAATGAAATGGCAAAGACTTAGTAAACTCCGCCAGCCATAAGGAAGATGATGGCAATAAAACAATTGGAAAATCTGCCTATGGATAAAAGGCATGGCTTAACAAATGACAAAGTCCGCCTTGGGTAAAAGTCAAAGTGGCAAGAAAAGACCCAAAGTCCGCCTCAGCCAAAAAGTGACATGGCCATGTCAAAGTTAAAGTCCGCCATGTTTAGGAAGGAATAAATTAAAATTTTGCCTAAATGTGAACCTTTGGAAAATGAGAATATGCATGGCACTTAGAAAATATGTCCAAGTATCAAAGTGACAAAGGAAAATCCTCGCCATGACTAGAAAAATTGTGAAAAAAAATCAAACAAATGGTAAAATAATTTTGGACGATGGCCAAATAAAATCGGACATGGCGAAAGAATTTTGGACAAGAGGCAATTTTTGGACAAAATAAAATTGGACGGACGTGGTTAGAGGAATGTTGGACGAAAAAATATTTATGGCCAAATAAAATTGGACGTGGCCAAATATATTTGGGAAACGATAAAAAAGTCATGGCCAAACAAAATGGACGGCAAGAAAATCTTGGCCGAATGAAAATGAAATTTGTAAAAAATCTTTCAAAGCTTATCTTGAAAAGTTATCTAAAATAAATTTGTTTTGTTTTACTGCAGGTGGATGACTACGCAAGGCAAAGGAGGTCTGAACAAAGAAAGAACCAATTATTCAAGGAGGGCTGAGCGAAAAGAAATCTTCGCTACATCACTTTTGTATATGCTTGCCTCTCCTCCACGCGCTCAACATTGAATAGGCACTTGGAGAAATTCCAAAGCAATCCGGGAAGAAAGACTTAAACAGGTGCTCCGAGGCGAGGTGAGAAGAAGAAGCCAAAGTCATCCAAGATCGAAGCACACAGGATAAAGTCATTGGCGTGAAAAATATTCTAAGGCAAGCACATAGCGACCAAGGAAGACATCTAGCACGTTGAGGTGGCGCCTCGTCATCTTCTGACCAATCAAATCATTCCAAATCAACTTGCAACAACTTTCTATTTTATCTGTTTGTTCGTATTTGGTAAAAAGGACAAGTGTCCTCGAATGCAATTTTCTCATTGGTCGAAGGGTAGCAAACCCTAATTAGGGTTTTATTTGTAATCTTGGCCGTTGATTCCAAATCAATCTTGGCCATCAATTGTAATTGGGGAGCCTATAAATTGAGCTCAACCCCTCATTTGTAAAGTATGGGAGCATGTTGCAAAACATGTTGAGATAAGCAACTGTTGTAAGATTGCCAAAGTAATAAGTAATGCATGCATTGTTCTGATGGTGATTGCTTCTCTTATTTTGGAATTGTCATGGTTCTTATCCCTCATCATAGTTTAGATTTTATTTCATGTATGCTAGATGAATGCAAGATTTGATAAGTATTGATTTGTGGTGAAACTTTTGCTCATACTTTCTTTGAATGGATGATTTTCATTCAATGCGTAAAGTTAGCCTGAGCTTATTTTGTGGATGCTTAACTTCTGTCTGAATAATTATTGTTCGATTGGAAGGTAGTTATTCATGACGTGAAAATCATAAACACAACTCTCCCTTGAAGATTGCACTGGCTTTGCGTAGTTGGCGCGTTCCCTGCGTGGCGAAACAAAGTTTTGTTTTGTTTCACCGAGTCAATACCGTCTCTTGAATTCTTAGGAAGTAGATTAGAACTTCTTAACCTTTATCTCCTTTTTCAGTTTGTTTGATCCATGACCCAAGCAATAGAGCTTCATTGTCTAGACCTTCATTGTGAATTGAACAAGCCTAGCGTAAGTCCCTTTGTGTTACCAGCATAATCACATCAAACCTCAGAGCTCATCCGCATTCATCTTAAACATTGGAATTACCGTATGATCTTACTTGCAATCTTAGCATACGAGGTAGTTTTTCAAGAGAGGATAGAGCGTCTTTGGACTCTTTATTCTAGAATGTTTGTTGTGTCATAAAACACGCATCAACAGGTAGGAGGATCAAATGCCTTGACCCAACCTCTCATAGGCTCCATCAAACCCTTGATGAAGAGAATAACAAGTCTCCTCTCTGAAATGCCCATCACCATGACTGCAACCCTCTGGAACTCACCGACATAAGCATCCAAACTACCTGTCTGTCTAAGCTGAGCTAACTCCCTGAAGTAGAGTTCTGGATCCTTCTTGTCGAAACGCTCTATGAGCCTGCTGGTGAACTCCTGGTAAGTAGTGACTGCATGATGGCCGAGTGTGTACATGCCATGATGCCACCAATCATGCGCCAACCCATCAAGATGCAAAGTAGCAAACTTAATGGCCTCGTCCTCCTGCATAGGTCTCAGTGATAGATAATTGTCCAACTTCTGGACCCAAGACCTCGCTGAACTCTTATCAGACCCGTCAAAGTAAGGCAAGGTGATTTTGCTAACTGCATACTGTAAGTCCCTGTTCACCTGTGGCTGTGGCTGCTGGTACTGAGGAGCTTTGCGGTCAAACCTACCTCCCCCTCTAGGTTTATGCACATCCATAAACTCATGAAAAGACAACGCCTGCCTGATCTCAGGTGCTAATGATAGATACTCACCATGAAATCTAGTCACATCTGCCACTGACATGCCATTGTGTGGCTGAAACTCCTGATGATGACCCTGTTGCTCTGCCTCCAGAGTCGAAGGTGGGGTCTCTCTAGATATGAATGTAGGTTGTCTAGGCCTACGTTCATGATAGATCGGTGATGACTGTCACAGTGTTGATACCAAAGGCTACTCCATGCCTACAGTCCTGCTCGACTATTCGATCTGGATATAGTGCGGCTGGGGTGGAGTATACTGTCTAATAGTACCCATCAACTAGGACATCACATCCATCATATTATCATGTCTGCATCTAAACTCCTCATCAATAACATCCCCCTCTGCATGTCCTTTCCCCGAGTCCCTGTGTGTCTCTGCAGGAATCTCACGGTCTGCCATCAGTGTTGTGACACTATTCTCACTGCTACTGGAACTGGATCTATGAATACCCAAAACCCCTGATACTGTCTCACCTTCAGGAATAGGTGGACTTGTCCAATCCTAAACTCTACCTGTTCCTATACCCTTAATGTAGGGAATGATCTCTCTATGCATGAAAAAGCATCGAAAAAGCGAACTTCTGACTGAAAAAGCAACTGAAAAAGCACAGGATGGCAGGAAAACTGTGCTCTGATACCACTGTAAGAGACCGGGTGTCTCTCAACCCGTGCACTGCCTCAGAATACTGAATTTGTTTGTGTTTTCTATATTTTTGATTATTTTGTAGGTTTTTGCCAATAAAGAGAAATTGTGATTTTGCTCTAAAATACTATAAAATCCATAATAAATTCATAGACAATAAATTTGCATCAATAATACTCTCTAGATGAATGCGCATACATTGATTGGTCTCCATAACTCATACAATAAATTAAATCGAACATATAGGGGAAAAACAATATTTTATTTAAGGGGAACCTGATTGCTTGCAGCCACCATCAATGAAGCAGTAAAGGTACGGCTGAGAAGATAGAGCCAACTACAGGTCCTCAGATCAACAACAAAACTCTAGAAACCCTAGGCGCTCAAGATGCAATAAGCAGAAGCTCACAAAACAAGACGTCTGGCTGAGAGGAGATTGTACGGCCTTGCTGCTGTGTTTGTACGGCCTGTACCAGCAAGGAGGGATTCCGTACTATCTTGATATTCGTGCCAAATGCACAAACAAACCCTGCCAATATAAGATTCGCCTTCTAGAAAGAGAATCAATCCAACCCTGAATGAAAACCAACTGTGAAACTCTGTAATAACCTCTGAGTGAAGTTATTCAACTGACAATCTTCAACTAGTATTGCACATCTCAGTATGCCTGATTCTGAAGAGGGAACGTTCTCCAAAATCGAATGTCTGCAGAAACCCTAGTTTTGCAAACCCCAATGCTCTGAGAGAGAATAAGACAAATTTGAATAATCATAACATAATGAGTTCAATTTGTCTTGGCAATATATATATCTCCTTTCAAGAATTCGACCCAAAGCAATCTTTTAATAATCATTTAAATAAATGATTAATTTCGCCCTTTTTGACATAGGACAAATATTTAATAAATGGCGTCCTCTTTTGATTAATAATTAAATGCTCATTTAATTAATTATTTTAACCCCTCTTTTATAAAGTATTAAATACTTTATAATTCGCCATTTAATATGTTGGCGTTTAAATTCGCACCTCTGGAATGCGGATTTGAAAATGGACAGCTATGCACAGATAAACTGTTCTTCAAATTAGGAGGGGAAGCTCCCTCTTGCTGATGGTGTTTGAAAGAAAGTAAACTAAACTAAGTTGCCTATCTTTTTTTGATCAGCTTAGAGCACAAGGTTTATTAAACACAAACGCCACAGTTGAGATTTTCTGATTTAAAGAACTTCAACTACGACTAACTTAAACTAGAGACATTCCTAATTTCTCAAGCAATAGCAGAGCAAGAGAAATCAGAAATAAACAAGGTAGATTTTCTGACAAAGTACTTCAATAACCTCTCTCTCAACAAACACCTACACACTTCACTGTAAGTTGAAATCAAGATCATAAAAACAGAACATAAATAACGGAAATCTGAGATTTTCGACCAAGGCAAAGGAGGCTCATGATTTTATTACTCAAATCTCTGGAACAAAGCTCACTTCTAACATGCTTAGAACAAGAAATTGCAGCTAAAGAGGCTTGCAAACTTATTCTTAACACAATAGAAAACAGCAATCACACTAACTCCTTGTTGGCTAAAGAGGCTCAACAATTTGCTTATCACAACACAATTGAACAATACTTTAGTAACAAATAGAAGGCAGAATAGGCTCAGCGTTTTGTTCTCACTAGCACAATTAAAGAAACTAAATGAGCAAAGGCTCTTATTTATAGAGAAGCAGAGGAGTAGGAAACCCTAAAATCTCCTTGCTTTCACAATCTAGGGCTTGCTCAACAAGCAAGCTTTATTACTAAATCTAGAAAGAAGATAACATCTAAAACCCTAAGAAAGCATAAAAAGCGGGAAACGCCAACTATTACATTTTATCCTCTTTCTATCCTCAAAGAATCGATAAGGATCATTCCAAGAATAGAAAGAAAGCTTCTTGAAGAAAGTTGTTTTAAAGCTCGATCACATCCGCTAGGAAATTAGAAACAGTGTCCCAGTTCGGTGCATCTATGCCCTCAATAGCAAAACACCGCTTTTCAAGAATATCTTCAGCATCTGCAATAGATCTAAGGAAATCTTCGACATCACTGGCCGCTTTCTCGAACTTTGCTGACATCATGGAAGTGTGACTTGGCAAAGTCTTATGTTTTTCTTTCATTCACTTCAGTACAATCTTCTTGTTGTATTTTTCCTTATGCATCTTCCATATCCTTTCACATTCACTCTTTGAGAGAGAAACGCTTTCAGGCCATCGGGGAATGGAAAAACACTTCTCAATCGCATCGGGCTTTATACTGCAAATCAATCTACCATCTGCTGACTGGATCTCCCTAGTAGCCGAGTTGTAATGCTTAATGCAAGTGATTTCGAACTCAAGACTCTGAACCGATATAGGTATTGACGCTGCTGCGAGGAGTCCGGAATGTCCTAGGTTCTTGATTGAAGTGTTGCCTGCTCTCTCCAAGGCATGCAAATCGAACACCGGCTTGATATGATGCAAGTTTGTCTCAGCTGTTTTGATGTAATTGTGAAAAAGAGCTGATTCAGTCTTGAAAACATTGGGAGTGTACTCCATTTTAGAAAACTTGAAGAATGACTGTAAACTTGCCTAGGTTCTAACAAGTTTTGAGTGATTTCTATTTTTAGAATGCTGATTTTTGTGCTCCAACGGACAAATTTTTGAGAAATTTTTCTGAGATATGGGTTTTACTCAGAATTTCGTTGCAAGACAACCCAGATCGTCTGTTTTGGAAAATTTTGAATTTTGCCTAAAAAAAGCAGCAAACCCTAATTTCTTCAATTTTTCCCGAAAAAAGCTGGCACCTGGGTTTTGTTCAGAACAAGATTAGACAACAAGGAGTTAGTGTGAACAAAAACCTGGGTCTTGTCTAATCTTGTTCTGAACAAAACCCTTCATTTTGACCTCCGAAAAATAGGTGCCTTTTCCTTCTAGGGGCGCCCATTTTGTCCAGAGATGAGCCATTTTCACGACTTTCAAATTTCTTCATAAACTACTCTCTTACAAACGATCTTATTGAATCTGGAGCTCCGGGCGTCGGATTGACTGACAGTTATACTCATCGCGAAGCTGACGAAGAATGAGAAGGGGTCCTCTGGGACGATCTTCGCCAAAAAAAGAATTTAAGGCCTCCAAAAGTTTGGGCGCCCATCTTGGCTGGGGCGCCCACTTTTGCCAGACTTAGTTTATTTTTGATCTTTCTGTGTTTGCTTCTGAAACTTCATTCTCAGCCTTCGTCGGACCCCCTGTTCAGCTCCTCATATTTGATGACTGTGGACTCCGATTGACGTGCTGGATGTCTCGTTTGAAAGCTGGATCAATCATGAAGAAACTTCGTTAGACACTCGTCTGCAGATTCATCTGTTAGGGCCCTTGAAAACTTGGGTGCCCATCTTGACTAGGGGCGCCCACTTTGTCAACACTTAGTCAAATTTTGATATTTTTTCAAATCTTTCACTTTGTTTTCCGTGTGAATCCCTCCTGTTCATCGTCGAATCCCGGATGACTGAATGATCTGATAACCGCACCGCTGAATTTGCTGTGAAGCTGACAGAGAACTGAACAAATTTGACTGGAGGCGAAAACCCTAATTCTGACATTTGATGCCCTAAAAAGATGGGCGCACTTTCTTCACTGGGGCGCCCAAGTTTGACAGTGTTAGAAAATTTTCATCATTTTTCACTTTCTTTCTCGTTCTTTGCGCATGTTCATCGTCTTGCCTTCTACTGAGAGTTTGAATGCTGAAACTGACGCCTGGCAGCCGATTGACCGTCATTGATGACCTAGGAACTCCTGATACACTTCTGAAAAGCAGAATAGACCCAGTAGGGCAAAACTGATCTTTTTAAGATTTTGACTGCACCAGCTTGATATGGATGTATTTTGAGCCAATCAAAATCAATTCGGACCCTATCGGACCAACTTTCTATTTTTAGAAAGTTTTGCCAGTATCCATTTCGAAAGAAACCCAGAAAATGTTACTATTTTGAGAAAATTTCTAAAAATACAGTTTTCCTAAATTTTAGGGATGAAAAACTGAGATCTGGGTTTTGTAGGTTAAGCCGTTCTTAGCAGACCCAAATCATCAGAAATTGAAAATTTTGTGTTTTGACCCCTCATGCAAGACGTGCACACCCAAATTCTGACCTTTTTGACTAATTTAACAAGACTTTTACTCATTTCTTCAAAATGTCTAAGTGTAACAAAAAATTTAATTTTGGGGTACAACATTGGCTCTGTTTGGGGACCATGGCGAATACTTACGGCATAGGAGAACCATAGAATCTCTGGAGTTTAAGCTTAGACCAGTGCCTTGTCCATTGGGTATCGGAGTCAACATCATTTCCTAATCACCTATTTTGCAAGACATTCCTTAATCACCTATAACCGGACTTCCTAGAAATCACCTAATAGTTGGACTTCCCTATTAATCACCTAAAACAAGACTCCTAATCACCTTGAACACGACAGGACTGTTACAGAAAGGGGAAACACAACATAACGAAAACATCACAGAAAGGGGAAAAACACATCACGAAAAACAATGAAAAATATTTACAAAGATTGTTTTGAGAAAACTTACTCCACCCCCGAAGGGACGAAGTGCTTCAGGTACTGCCTACTGTTGGGTAGAGGGAGGAGACTTCCATCCAAGCGCGAGAGAATATAGGTGTTCTCTCCGGCAGGCTCGTGAATCTTGAAAGGTCCCAGCCACAAGGAATCAAATTTGTCGTGCATTCCCTTGGGCTCATGTCTCTTATCCCATAAAAGGACTTGATCTCCAACCTCGAAATCTCGTTGGCGAGCTTTCTTCTCAAAAATTTTCTTCACTCGCTCCTGGTGCTGAGTGATTCTATCTACTACCTCCACCCTTTCTTCTTGGAGCTTTGTCAGGTACAAGATGCGCTTCTGAATCAGATCTATAAATTCTCCATCTTCAACTGCGGTTGCCAGTTGCAAGGCAAACAACTCCAATGTGATGGGTATCATTGCTTCCATACCATACAGGAGTATAAAGGGTGAGGTACCAATGGCTCTCTTCGGAGTAATTCTATCAGCCCAGAGAGCATCATAAAGTTTCTTGTGCCAAGTTCGTTGACTGGAATCAACCAACTTGCGGATGATTGTGACAAAGTTCTTGTTTGATGACTCAGCTTGTCCATTACCCTGCGGGTAATAATCTGATGAATGAGATAAAGTAATGTTGTGATCAAAACAAAACTCCATTAGCTCCTCGGATGAGAAACATGTTGCATTATCTGTCACAATTTTACGAGGCACTCCGAAGCATGTGACAATGTTTTCCTTCAAGAACTCACACACGACCTCAGACGTAGCTCGCTTGGTAGGAATGGCTTCAACCCATTTTGTGAAATAATCAGTGGCTGTAAGGACATAAATATGCCCCTTATTGGAACATGGGTTGATAGGACCAATAAATTGAAAAACTGAGATCTGGGTTTTGTAGGTTAAGCTGTTCTTAACAGACCCAGATCGTCAGAAATTGAAAATTTTGTGTTTTGACCCCTCATGCAAGACGTGCACACCCAAATTCTGACCTTTTTGATTGATTTAACAAGACTTTTACTCATTTCTTCAAAATGTCTAAGTGTAACAAAAATTTTAATTTTGAGGTACAACATAATAATTTTTTAATATTTCATTAAAGTGACTTTATATTATAAAGTCAAATTAATAAACATTTAATAAATATTAAATGGCCAAGTAAACACTGTATGTTCATCAGATCATCAAACTGGGTCGAAACTGAGCTGACTAGTTGAACTAGGTGCCTTGCCCAAAATAGCAGCTTCCGCCTGCCTGACTTACTATAAATAGTAAGTATCTGAAAAACCACTCTAAAAGAGTCTGCAAAGGCCCAAACCTGAAACAACCGCTGGAGTGATGTTCCCAACACTGGATAACTGCCTCAAGTGATCCTCTAAACACATCTGCCAGCCTACGAGGATCTGGATAATAGGCTAACCACTGACACGACAGTACCATCTAGGAAGGGGACATTACATTTAAATGCATTTATATTCATCAAAACAAGATTTTTTGATGAATTTTTTTTATTTTTTTACATATTTTGCTGATTTTTTCATTTTTTTGAAATTTTCTTCAAACCGTAGTTATTTTTTTGTTTTGAATCCTCTTTTTTGTTGAATAACATGTTTACAATCTTAGATTAACTTAATTTTTTATTAATTTGAAGTAATTTTCAGATTTTTTACATTTTTTCACATTTTTGTGAAACCCTAGTTATTATTTTCTTTTCAAAATCCAATTTTTTTGTTATGAAAATGTTTAGAATCTTAGATTAGTTTATATTTTTAGTAATTTAAAGTAATCTCTTTTGATTTAATCTAATTTAGCTTGTTTTTAAATTTTCTATCAAAAAGCTAACAAGTTGTGCTTTCACTTTGTGTAGGTTAATTGATAATGGCTTTTGAACTTGCTTCTGCCTCAGGCTCTAGCCTCTACCCCATCCGTGCCTGGGGGATTTGTAGGCACTCGTCCTCCAAGAGCTAGAGATCCTACCTGGAAATATGTTTATCTAGGACCCCTACCTAGCACATTATATTGCATTAAATGTGAAAAAATATTATGTGTAGGCATCAATTGCCTCAAATACCACCTTGCAGGCATCCCTCAATATGATTCTACGGAATGTACTAAAACCACAGAAGAAATAAAAATACATATGAATGCCATACTTTTAGTTGCAGAAGAAAAAAAAAAGTGCAAAGAGAGAAGTCAAGAGCAGCGATGCAAGCAACCATAGCCTATTCTCAAGGTGCTCCAATTGAGTCAAATGATGATTATGATGTTACTCAGGAGATAGTGGGATCTCTTCGTGGTCCACGTGTGCAAAGGTCAAGGCAACCCACCATCACCTCCATCCCTTCATCTACCTCTAGTAGAGCACCAGGGGTAGCCGCAGGACCTACACACATGCATGATTATTTTGTGCCTAGAAACACACCTAGTGCACAACCTTCCTTAGAGGCGACTGGGTGGAGTAGGGAGGTGCGTGAGCAAGTAGACATTGCTTGTGTAGATTTTTGGTATTTTTACAATATCCCTTTCAATGTCGTGAATTCTCCTTACTGGCACAATTTGGTCATTGCATTGACAGTTGCAGGAAAAGGCTGCAAGGCGCCTTCTTGCATGGACTTGAATGGGATGTTAGTTTATGTTTTTTAATTTATGTTTTTTAAGTTTAATTTATGATGAATTTAAGCTATTTTTTTGTTTACAAATTAAAATTGTGTACTTAATTTCACTTTGTACTTGTAGGTTGCTTACTAATGCAACTAAAAGGGCAAGGATAGCAGTAGAGGAGCAAAAAGAAAAATGGAAACAATATGGCTGCTATGTTCTTTCTGATGGGTGGACGGATGGAAAAAACCATACCATCACTAATTTCTTGGTTGCATGCAAAGAAGATGTGATGTTCTTAACATTAGTTGATGCCTCCTACATTGTAAAAAGTGCAAAAAATTTGACTAAGATGTTGGAGGAAATTTGCATGGAGGTGGGGATTGCAAATGTTGTGCAAATCGTAACTAATAATGCAAGAGCATATGTGGCAGCAGGAAGACTCCTCCAAGATAGACACCCCTCACTTTTTTGGACACCTTATGCAGCCCATGTCCTTAACCTTCTTTTGGAGGACATAGGAAAACTAGATTGGGTCACACCAATTGTAGAGGACACGAGGAGGATCACTAAATATATCCACAATCACCCTTGGGTTCTTCACTTGATGAGGGAGCACACCCATGGGAAAGAATCAGTGAGATCAAGTGTCACAAGGTTTGCAACGGTTTCTTAACATTGCAAAGCATTCTTGGTTCTTTGATAGCTTTAAAACAAATGCTTGTGAGTCAACCATGGATGGACTCAACCTATTTGAAGAAGCCGAAAGGAGATAAGGTGTCAAGCATTGTGTTTGACGCCCAATTTGCACAAAGGGCTGCAGAGATTGTGAAGGTAACTTCAATTTCAAAACTCTGAATTTGAATTCAAATTGAATAAATTTTTAATGTCTTTCATTGTAAATTTGAAACTCTAATCTTTTTGCATTTATGTAATTTGTAGGTGTCAGAGCCCTTGGTTAGAGTGCTCCACTTGGTGGATGGGGATAAAATCCCAATGGGATATCTTTATGAGGCCATGGATAGGGCCAAGAAGGCTATAAAAATTAATATAAGGGGGACAGCCTCAAATTTGATCCCATTTGGGAGATTACTGATAGGAGGTGGAACAATCAACTCCACCAACCCATCCATGCAGCAGGGTACTTCTTGAACCCTCATTTCTTCCATTCAGACACCTACTCAGATCCTACTGGAGAGGTTATGGAGGGCCTCACTAATTGCATTCAGAGGATGTCACTCGATCTTGAGGTGGCAAACCTCATTGTTAATGAATTGCAAAGTTATAGAGAAAAAGGGGTGCACTCTTCTCTTCAGAGCTAGCAAAGAGAGCAATACACAATCATCCACCAGGTATAAAATTTGAAATTTACAAGTTACAAGTTACAAATATTGATAATTTGATAAAATATGTTTTCGACTTTCCTTTCTAAGTTTCTAACTCTTAATTTGTTTTTTGTAGATGTTTGGTGGTCAAATTGGGGTGGAAATACCCCACATCTCTAACAATTTTCCCTCCGTATCTTATGGCAGCCTTGTAGTTCGTCCAATTGTGAGTGCAATTGGAGCTTGTATGACCTTGTATATGTGCAATATACAAGGTCATACACACAAAGAAGAGGGACAAACTAGCTCAAAAACGCCTAAATGACCTTGTATATGTGCAATATAATCTTCGGCTACGCACAAAAAAGGTTAAGGAAATATCAAATAATCCAATTGATTTGGATGAGATAGATCCATACAGTGATTGGATAGGGCGAGATGAGCAACCTCCATTGTTTTCTGAGGATGAGATCTATGACTTAGAGCGACAGGCAATGGAGGAGGGGGGTAGATTTGCATTCTCATTGGATGACATTGAGGATGATCATGAGGAGGAGTCATTGCCAGTGCCAGAGCCACTAGTAGTAGGATCTACATCCAGGATGGAGGTTGAGGAGCCATAGTAGAGGCCTATGACTACACCCTCTCCCGTAGTGAGAAGTACTAGACATGGGAAGAGGAAGATGTGAATTTGTAAAAGCTTAAATATATTAATGTTGTATTTACTTTCAGTTTTACAAAAACAATTTGCTATTTTCATTTTGTTTCAGACTACCAGTATCAGCGCATTGAGCATTCCACATGAGAATACGAATTTTGTATCTAATTTTCTTTCAAATCAATCAAATATAACTAGACTCAGCTTGTTTCTTCTATGTACTCATTTTGTTGACTCATTGGATGCATCTTATCATTGAATTTTGCAAAAAAAGTGTTTTTAATGAAGTTTAAGCAATTTTTTAAGTTGCTGAGTTTTTTGATGAGATTTTTTTCGAGTTTTTGCCGAGTTTTTTCCGTACCGTATTTTCTGGGCTTGCTGATTTTTTGTATTTGGCGAGTTTTTCAACTATGAGTCATATTCATATCATTTTTTACCATAACCTAACTAATAATCAAATAGTCAAAATTAATGATTAAGAAAAAAATATTTCAAAGTTTTCACGTTATTAAACTAGCATTTATAGTTAACATGCATTTGAATATAAGTAAATACAGAATTAATTGAAACAAAAGAAATTATATTCTATTCTAGGAATCAACACATTTGATTTGCAAAACCCAATTATCCAAAATAAATATTGAAAAATCAACGTGATTTAATTATTATTTTTAATGGGGTGTGACATCATCCTTCGTCTCATGGGCATTGTTGGGGATGCAATCAATCTACTTGTGGTGAGCATGCCAAATACCAATCTCAACCCACTTGCCACCACTTTGCTTCTCCCTAGGTTTCTAGTCATGGGTATGGTGGTTGGCTAGATAGTAAAATTCCTTTGCCTTGCTCTTGCTATATCACTTGTTTGTAACACTCAACCTCCTAATGAAGAAAAAAAGATGATGGTAATGATGGTTGGGAGCCTCTTGTCTATACTCTAGACCATGGTAACAGAAATCTGGAAGAAAACCCGATTAAACTTGATTTTTAAAAAATCTGTAGGCTGGACGATTTTTTCCCCGATTTTTTGAAAATTTTAGTCAATGATTTTTTCCCATTTCAAATTGCAATGCCAAAAAAATGCGTTTAAAACCTACAAAAAAATGCGAATAAAATCACGCTGATTTTCGCTCGAAAAAAACCCATGAGACCATAGCTTGTTGTTTACTATTATGCTTTGATAGATTTTTTCCAAGCATCCATAGCTTGTTTGAAAGCACTTGTTTTAGGCTTTTAGCCATAGCAGCAAGGCAGTGAACTGTTTGATAAAATGCTTTGGTAGACATGTATGAAAAATGTGGTAGCATAGACAAGGCAGTGAACTGGTTGAAAATTTGTCTCAAAGAAATGTGGTTGCTATTGATTGTCATGGCATTCCATCACCATGAGACCACATTTCTTTGAGGCAATTTTTGATCCAAAAAATGAGTAGATTGTTGGTGATCAACTCCCTGAGACTGAGATTTTGAGATCCTAGCAGAATCAACTTTGATACTCATTTGACCTAACAACTTAGGAGAGGCAAAGCCCCAAGAGCTTCATCATCAAGACCTGCATCCCTCTAGCATAGCTCTATTTATAGTAGCAACTAGCAAGAGTCATTGGCTACTTTTGAATTTTTGAAACTTTGTACTCAATTTATAGGTTGACTTTGTAAAAACTATATTGTAATTGAGATTTTGTCATTTATCAGTTATGCATTGTGAACTAATGCTTTGAAAGGTGTGGAATGCAATGTAATCAGCGATGTGAATATAAACTGTTCAAAATGTATTTTCTATGATTCATTAGTTAAACTCTCTATTTTATTTTCTCTCTATAACTCTATTGCTATGGAAATGCCTTTCAATTAAAAAAGAAAATAGTTTTTGTCTCTTATTCTACAATTTTTTACATTTTTTTAAAAATCCGATTTTTTCCCGATTTTTTCAAAGAATCTTGAACTTTTGGTTTGCCGATTTTATCCCTAAAATATTTTTGTTGCTATGCAAGTCTAGACCTTAGACTAATGTAGTCGCTCATTTTTATGTTTTGTTGTAAGTTTATCCTTGTTTGAACTTAGGGGTGTGACTTCTTCCACCCACCTTTTTTCTTTGTGAATGTGTAATATTATTCTATAAATAGTAATAAAGACATTTATACATTAGTTTTTTTTGTTATATTATTACATTATGCTTTAAAAATTAATGGATATAATAAGAAATTTATAGTAAATGACAAAATATTATTGAAGTCCTAATTTATCTTTAGTTCATTTGTAATAAGTACAAGTACAAAAATGCGTTTGATTTCAGTTGTCATACTTTTTAATTAATAGCACTAGTGTGCCCCACAAAAGAAAAAAAAGGACCAAGCAATAGAAAGAGAGTCATAGCTTTTATTTGAACTCGAATTCAAAAAAGTTTTTTTTTTCCTTTGGTTAAATATGAAACTTGGTTTATGTAAACCATTTTTTGGGGTTGCAAACAATCTATTCTATACAAAAAAAAAAATGTGTTACTTACACCGAAGGTGTTCCCTATATGAACCCAATTGGCTGACTTTTGTGATCAATGGTTGACAATGCTCCTTAAACATGCAAGATAGTAGAAATGATCTCGCCTATTCAATTTTTTGTGGTTCTAAGTGTGCCTACGTGGAGTGAATGCATGTCACTTGTGCTAGTTTGATTTGCAATTACCAGCATCCAACATGTGCATTTCTCGAGGGACTTCTTTGTGGGGAGATAGAGCAAGAAGGAGTGGTTTCTGGTGCAAATAATGGGGACGAGTATCATGTGTTCATTGTGGCTTGCAGTTCTAGGTGGAGCACTAGTTCTTACCACGAGTGCCACCTTAGAACCTAAGATTGTTGACAATATGTGAAGCCGGTGTAGGAGCATCATGTTGTGCCTTACAAGGGCCCCACATTTTGGGAGGCCAATGTCATCAAGATAAGGACCTTGAAATCTGATATGCTTGAGGCTAGGGATTTTTGCTAACCTATCTCTAAGTGCTTACATTGGGAGGTCGTGAATACCCATGGCTGAAAAATGCCTTGTCTTTAATTTAGTTATTTTTTATTTCCGAATCTAAATTTTTTTCTTGTTTATTTTCTAAATTTATAATTCTCACATAGAGGAGAATCTCCATGTTGCATCACATGGTTCCTTTTGATAGTTACCACAACCTTGCCAAATATTTCCCTTGACACACACTCAAATAGGCCTTCTACAAAATTGAAACAATTCCACATTCACCAATTACTAACTTATAATTTCTTTGTAGACCAAATTGTCAACTTTTACTTATCAAACAGACCTCATATTTCAATAGAAGATACACCTAACACATATATAATTCATGCGACAACTGCAAGGCCAATTACTCAATGTGGTGAAATGTGGCAACTTTTACCACCATAGATGAGTAACCACACTCCCAAACTATCTAACCAAATCACACATGCTTTCACCCCAAAATTTAGGGTGACCAATGTTAAATTTAATGATCAGATTAACATGTACAGAAATTAATTTAAAATTCAACACAGTACACAGCAGATACCCTGGGAAAACCCTCCTCTTGAGGGAGAAAAAACCCAGCCAATAATATCTCTTATATTATTGAGTCTCCAATATGAATGATACATATACAATAGGCCACTCAAAAGGCCAACACACAGCACCACAGAATGATGCGAATACAGAACTGAATGATTACAATTTACCAATGACTATCTCAGCCTTCTATATGAATCTCAGATTGCTCTTGAATGAACTCGCATATGCAAACTTCAAACTGTATGAGAATGAACTGTAAGTGCGAATGAAAATGATGATGAAAGGTGAACAAATGAAGTCATATATATATCAAGTGATAGAAGAGACGCAACTATTCAAGAAACAAAGTCGGCTGTCATAGAGATATCAAAGATGCAATAACAAGAGGTCGGCCTCTCTTGGAAATATGTGCCTCTTCACAAGTCTTCAAGTCGGCCTCCAAAGATAATAAGAGATGCCTCTTCTTTTGGTCGCAACCAATCAGAAGAAAGTCGACACACATAAGAACTCGTGCCAATTAAATAAATCGCACCTCTTCATAAATAGAAGACTCTATATAAATTAAATAGCTTAAGCTATTATTTAATTTATTCAATCAAGAATAATCAATGGCTGGAAGAATACTACTGAAGCTGTAACATCAACACCCAAAGGATGTGCTTGATTAAAAAATACCTTACAATGTTTTGTAAGGATTAGTTTTTAATTCTTCCTTCTTATTGCTTCTACTTCATACACCAATAAATGCTTTCTTTTCTTACTAATTGGATGTATTTTTTCATCAAGCATGGTTAATCATATAATTCCATGTGATCACCTTCTGAATATTAACAAAATGACTCTATTTACATGTGACTGATGGTTTCACTATACAATTATAATTTTGACAATCTTTTCCACTATTTGTCCAACATTGATCTAAGAATCTAGTCCAAAACATATGAATTCAATGATAATGCACAAATGACCTCATCTTAAGCTTATAAGTTCAATGTGAATAACACTATTATCCAATCATTTTATTTTTCTCAAATATATGTTTGTTGAGTTTAATTTAATTTCAATATAAAATAGATTAACATGGTTTACTATGATTCATTCTGAAATAATTTTTTAAGAACATATTAGTAACTTAGCAAAGTTGTCCATCTCTCTCCCTCTCTCTATCCCTCTCCCTCTTCTTAGACCTCTACATCTATATCTCTTTGTCTCTCTATCTCTATCTCTCCATATTTTTGCTTCCATTTATCCCTCTATCTCTATCTCGTTATCTCTTTATCTCTCTCTACCCCTATATCCATTAGAGTAATCATGCATTAGCTAATAATTAATTAATCTTTAATTGATTATTAGTCAAATTTATTCTCATGCACTTAAGCTAAACTTAGGAGTTCTGTTGTGACGTTTTTCACACATCCCCCCATTGCAAATGGGGACCCCCTAATTTTGGCTTTGCTTTTTGTTCGTTTTGTCGTTGTCTCTCTTTTCTACTGTCTGTCTTTCCGGGATTTTGCCCGTCATTGAGTTTAAGCTTGAAATTTTGGCCAAGTCCAAAAAATTAGGGTTTTGAATTTTCCAGCCAATTTGAAGTCAAATGAGGTGAATAAATTGAAAATTGGGACTAACACTGTTGTTAGTATGCTTCCAGCAGGTTTCTACAGAAATTTCATCAGATTTTGACTACTTACTATTTTTAGTAAGTGTGCAATTACAGGCAATCCTTCAGCATATTTGAGATTCTGACAGTCACACTACGTCCAGAGCACATCAAGCTACTCACAGGTTAAATTTGAACTAAAACGGACAACTTGCTATTTTTAGCAGTTCCACCTTCAGAGGCAATTTTCGAGGTCTAGATGTTACATTTTCTGATGCACGTCCGGAGATTCCTTCTGGGTTTTTCGAGACCTTCACGGTGATATGACATGCAAAGCATGACAATGACTTTCAGCATTCGGCCTTCGGAGGCCGATATTAGGGTTTGCATGCAGACATTTTCAGCGCATGTCGACATTTTCTTTCTGGGTTTTCCAAGAGCTTCACAACGATGTAACATGCAAATGGAACTGACCACTTTTCAGGAACTTACTATTTTTAGCCGGTGCTTGCATGTTGGAGATTTTTCTGGGTTTTTCTGGGTTTTTCAAGATTTTTCGGGCAGTATGACATGCGAAATCATCCGGCAGTCGGTCAGTCACTTTTTTGGCCACTTTCTATTTTTAGCAGGTATCACTTGGGTAGCCACTCAGCACTTCGGAACTGCAAACTGACCAGCATGCAACTGAAACGAGGTCAAACGGAGCTTATCTGAGCAACATGCACGAAATTAGGGTTTCGAGCTTCAGCGCTAAAAATGAGGAATCAGAGGTCAAAATGTTCAAAACTGAGGTATCCATCATGATCGGCATCTTTCAGAGAGTCTGCTAGCAAAATTTGAAGGCAATCGGAGAACTTGCTATTTTTAGATATTCTCGGCGCAGGCTATAAATAGAAAGTCAACCTCAGGCGTCGGCATAGGCAGGCAAATACACCAACAAGGAACATACTGTCCAAATTTTAGGTCAAATGAAGCTAAGGAAGTCTCAGAAACGAGCACTTACTATAAATAGTAAGTCACTTCAGCAGCAGCCATAAATGGCAGGGCAGCACCAGATCCCAACGGGTACGAGTCAAACATGTGATGAGGAATCCTTGGTACAAATTTCGAGACAAACGGAGTTGTAGAGGATGAAGAATCAGATGATTGCTATTTTTAGCAGGACAATTAGGGTTTCCTAAAATCAAGGGCGCAAACAGATACCAGGCATCAGTGGCACAAACACATCCCGAGGTTCAGAACAAAGCAAAATCCAGCCTTTTGAAGCTCGAAATTAGCTTGAAGTGCAAAAAATTGACAAACTTTCTAAAAATAGCAAATTAGGGTTAGCATGATCAAAACACCCTAAATTTGGCAAAGGGGACGTAACACGTCAAATTTGATAATTTTTTGAATCCAGCACCAAAACTTGCTATAAGAGGCTGAAGACAGGTGAAATTTTACCAAGGCATTAAGACTGGAAGTAGCTGGGTCCAAATGCGCCCAAGGTGGAGTAAGGAAATTTGAAAATTTTCTAAGTCACTTAAATTGGAAGTAGACATGCTAAAATGCGCCTTGGGAGGGAGGAGGAGTTGAAAAGGCAGGAATGTTGACTAAGGCAAACGAAATTGGAAGCTCAAGCCCCCATATGCGCCTTGAAGAAGAAGAAGCATCAAAAATTTTCTAAGGCAAGTAAAATGGAAGTAAGGACCCCCAAATGCGCCCTTGAAGAGAGAGAGCTTGAGAGATTTTCTAAGTGTTCAAAAATGAAACCTCAAGGGGTGAAATGCGCCCTTAAGAGGAGGTGGTCATGAAAATTTTACTAAGTGCTTGAAATTGAAAGTCTAGACTCATAAATGCGCCTTAGCAACCTTGATGAGTTTGAAAACTTTCTAAGGCACCCAAAATGGAAGTAGCAGGAGGTAAATGCGCCTTAGTTTGGAGAGATACCTTGAAATTTGCCTAAGGCATTGAAACTGAAAACACAACCTCCTAAATGCGCCCCTCTTTGATGGGACTTCAAGATTGTCTAAGTGTCAAATTGGATGCTCAGCTAGTGATTTGCGCCCTTGAGCTTCAAGGATAGGAATTTTTCTAAATTTCCAAATTGAAAATTGGAAGTTCCATGGCTGAAATGCGCCTACCAAGTAAAGAGAGAACTTAAAATATTATTCTAAGTCCTTGAAATTGGAAGTTCCACCTGCCAAATGCGCCTAAGCCTGAAGAGTTCAAAAAAATTGCCTAAGTTAAAAACTTGAAGCAGGGTACCCCAAATGCACCCTCTATGGATTAGGAATGGAAAAAGTTCTAAGTGTCATAAATTGGATGCTCCATGGGTCAAATGCGCCCTTGAGGGAGGAGTTGATGAAAATATTCTAAGTTTTGAAAACTAAGAGCTCCACCCTCCATATGCGCCTGGAAAGAGAAGAGGAGACTTGAAATTGTTCCAAGTTTTGAAAGTAGAAGCCAGGGGTCCAAAATGCGCCCTACCTTGAAGAGGATGATGAAAAATTTTCTAAGGCACACAAACTTGAAGCTCCCTGCCTCATTTGCGCCTTGACTCATAAGTGGACTCTTGAAATTTTCTAGGTATAAGAAGTGAAAGCACACCCCTTGAAATGCGCCCACCAAGCTAAAGAGGGTAAGTTAAAAATCTCTGAGGCATGGAAACTAGAGGCTGGACCCCCTAAATGCGCCTTCACTTGGAGATGGAGGAGAAAGTTGGTTAAGTGTTCAAAACTTGAAATATGCTCCCTTGTTTGCGCCTTAAGGAAAGACATGCTAAGTATTTGAAGATGGAAGTAGCAAACCCCATTTGCGCCCTTGAAGTTAGAGGATGATGGAAAAGTTTCTAAGGGAAACAAATTTGAAGCTCACAAGCCCAAATGCGCCCAAGAACTTAAATGAGGAAAGAGGACTTCAGAATTTTTGAAGGTGGAAGTGCTACCTATGAAATGCGCCCATACCCCAAGGAAGGTGTTCAGAATATTCTAAGTGTTCAAGATTGGATGCTCACCCTTCAAGATGCGCCTAGGATGCATGAAGACAAGGTCAAAGCAATTGCATGCAAAGGAGGAAAATGACAAAATACGCCCAATTAAAGACAAGAATACATGCTAAATACAAGGCGTCCAAAGCATAAAGTGGGTCCCTTTGAGAATATTTTAAGTGGTAACACTTGAAGCTTGACCCCTTGTTGGCGCCCAAGGTGAGTAGGGAATTTAGGCGTAGGAGTTTGAAGTTAAATGCCTTGAACATTTTGACCTTGGAAATATTTCTAAGTATGGGAAATTTAAAATAGACTCCTTTGTGGACGCCTAGAAGTTGTATGTGGAATATTTCAAGGTGCTGGAAAATTTTGAAATTTAAAATACCTCCTATCAAATGCGCCTAGGTTTGAGGTGATAATATAATTCACTGAAATTTGGATGAAATTGCCGGAGATGAAGTCAATAAATGCCAGCTGCACGGGTTGATAAAAATTTTCCAAGTCAGAGCAACAGGATTTTCACAGATGTGAAGAACGGATTTAAATTTCACAGGGAAATAATTTTCTAAGGTTCAAAATCCAAGAAAATTAAATGAACCCGTTCGTTGGGTACCCATGAGTTCGTCGCGTTCTGAAGAAAATTTTCTTCTGGGTATTAAAGATTATCGATGAGGAGTTGATTTTAAAGTCTTCCATGCTTCGCTGCGGCCTTCCGGATGAGGATTTCAAGTGGGCACCAGGTTGATGAATTTCCTAAGGGAGATGTGAAAATTTTCTAAGGCAAATGTGAAGAAAATGTGTTCTCAAGGTGAGATTCTCCAGACGATGGATTTGAAAGAAACTGCCTAGGTGAATTTGCTCAAATTCTTTGTGAAGATAGTTTTCTTGAGCCAGAAATGAATAAAATCAAGGTTTTCAGAGCTCCAGCAGGTGAAATGAATTTCCCAAAGATGATACGCCCTTGAAAAAGATGGGTTGAAAATTTGGCTAAGGCATGGAGAATCGTGAAGGAAGCAAAAGTTGGCTAAGGAAAAACGATGAGCCCTTGAAGATCAGAGCGAGAAAATCACGTAAGGTGAATTTATATTATGAAGTGTCCTAATACTCTTCTCCTCACTTGTTTTGCAGGAGGAATGTCGAGGCCAAAGCACGATGACTTGAAGTGGTGAGGCACGATGATATCACAACCCTCGAAGGAAGATAAAGTTACAAGTTTCAATCTCGAAGGAAGAAAAAGTTGCAAGAAATTGGCTAAGTGTTAGCTCAAGTGACAAAGATGAAATGTTTTCAAAACTCAAGATGAAGAAAGGATGGAAGCTCGAGCGAAGTTGAAGAATGACGTCAAGAAAGGGATTGAGAACAATGTGAACGCGTCTACAAACGGAATCTTCTAGAAGGAATAATGGACATTGTGGCTCATTTATTACCCCACTCTCCTTTGTGGCGGTTTTTAGGGCAAATCTTGTTTAGGGCTGAGGTGGCACGATTCTGGCCACTCTATTGATTGTAACCCTAGCCGTCTTTTGGGACTTGGCTAGCTATATAAAGGGGGAGTCCCCCTCATTTGTTCATAAGAGTAGACAGTAGAGAAGATTAGAATAGACATAGAGTAGAGGGACAACTTAGAAATAGCTTAGTATAGATTGATAGTGTAGTTTGAAGAAGAGGGAAAGTTTTCCCTTGAAAACTTTGTAAGAAATTGTTGTGAACACTCTCTCAATAAAAGAGTTCTTCATTGATGGTGAATTTCGTCTTTGTTGTGAGTAGCTAGCAAGGTTTCTTCGTCCTTCGGATTCAAATGGTAGCTCAAAGTAGTATAATTTTCATTCCATGCAAGTAGATGTTAACTGTGGAATGTGGTGTTTGATCTAAGCAACTTCGTCTATCCATACCACTAGTGTATTTGCTGATGGTGAATGCGCCTTGTGTGGTCAACTGGAATATCATGTACTTAACTTCAATCACAGTTTGAATAATGGTATGCGTCGTTGTGATGGTATCTTTATGTCAAGTGGTGGTTTGAACATCTCTAGTCATCCCCCTTGAAGATTGCACCGACTCCGTGGAAGCTGTCCGATGCGAGGCAAAGCGAAGTCCGGTTAGAAGTTTGCTAAAAGTTGAGCTCCATATCCCACGCCTTAGAATAGATTTAGACTCTCTAAACCCTCCCCTATTTCAATTCAGTACTTTCTGATTAGAATAGGAAACCCGCGCTTCATAGACAAATCTTTCGAGCATTTGAATTCCTTTCTCCGCTGCTAAACAATTCCGTAAGTCCCCTTGAAATACCAGCAAATCACATCGAGCCAAACTGAGCCTATTCGCACTGAAAGAACCTTGGAGTTGAACACATGAACTTTCTTGCAATCTTAGCATGCGGAATACTTTGATCAAGAGAGGATAGGGAAGCCGTTGGCGACTTTATTCTGCATTGGTGCGGTCACGAAAAACACATCAACAAGTTCTTTATTCAGTTAACTAAGTATTTTTCTATGTTAAAACACTCAACCTTCATTGTATAATCACTCTAGAGATTTTCTCTCGAACTCTCAACCTTTGAGGAATTTCGTTTTCCTTGAAGATTCTTGAGGTTCATTCTGTAATTTTTTCTTGTTGAGGAATATTGCATATATTGTTTGCAGATCTCTTGTGTGGAAGGTGTCTTTGTTCGTTGTTTGATCCTATGGCTCACGTTTTTCACAATTCTAACATGGTATCAAAGCCTCGATTTAGTGAACCCCTTCTCGATTATGAGGTTTTTTCTTCGAATAGGGTTACAAGAGGAAATTTGAAATCTTCTTTGATTTTGTTTTTAAAGCAAAAAAAACCAAAAAAATCCGCCACCCCAAGGTCATATGGGCAACCAGTGTCTTTGTTCGTTGTTTGATCTTGTAGCTCATGTTTTTTAGAATTCTAACATGGTATCAAAGTCTCGATTTAGTGAACCCCTTCTCGATTATGAGGATTTTTCTTCGAATAGGGTTACAAGAGGAAATTTGAAATCTTCTTTGATTTTGTTTTTTTGTTTTCTTAAATAAAAATAAAAACAAAAAATTCCGCCACCCCAAGGTCATATGGGCAACCAGTGCCTAGCCCCTAGGGGGCTTTTTATTTTTTGCCTTTTTTGCAAAATAGGTAGAATTGGGAAAATGGGCATAATTTTTCGCTCGGGTATCAAAATTGGATGAATGAGATATCGACAAAAGCTAGTTTTGAGCACTATCCAATGGTGCTTTTTTTTTTTTTTGCTACTGGTGCACAGCCTGTTGAAGTCACAGGTACTATTTTCAATTTCGAGCTCATAACTTTTGACCTATTTCTTTGTTTTTCGCGATTCCAACAACATTGGGACGGTCTTTCTGAGCTCTTCACAGCCATCCATGCACTTTTTCTAGATTGCTCTTCAAGTACATTTTATTTAGGTTTTTGTGTTTTCACACTTTGGTGAATTACTTGGATGTCTTAGCTCTTGGAAACTTTTTGTTTGTGTGGGATGACTTGTTTTTGGCTATTTTATATGTATTTCTAGTATTATGTCCTATTTAGGCATTGTAGACATCTTTTTCATGCACATTATCTTTTGTAGACGCACTGACATAAAGTGCCATGGAGGGGTTGATGTTTGCCTTTAGTTTTCCATCACACCTTTGTCAAGTGAGTGTCCCTTCCACGATAGTAGTAAATCCTAGTGATTCTTGCCTCATGCGTGTGTGCCTAGTTTGCACACCCTTTTATTTGCAAGTTATTTTTCCTGCATGTATTTCTTGGTTTCACACAATTTTAGTGTATCTGTCTTGGCTCTCCCTTTTTAGCATTATGGGGGGTTTTTAATGTTGGTGCTAATGCTTCCTTGGTTTTGCAGTTTGGAGTGATCTACATATCTATTTCTTGTTCCTATGTACTTTCAGATGCAACATACATCAGCGGTTGGTTACATGCATTTCAGTGAGATGGATCATTTACTATATGGAAACTCTTGCATTCCTATTTTTGGAGATTCTTTATTTCAGCACTACATCAGTCATCTTTCGACAGCAATCTACAGCTTCTTCGTTCTTCAATGATGTTCTACATGTTCCTCTCGTTTTTGGACATTGTTTGGTTGGAGGCTTCTTAGTCCTTCACACCTTGATTTGGAGGTTTTTCAGTCCTTCATTCGCCTTTCTTTCTTTTGGAGAGGAGTTTTCTCCCACTATAGTTTTCTCCTTTTCTCCAATTGTGAGAGATCTTTTGTTTGTACATGGGTACCTCACCAGGCCTTGTTTGTCAGGACCCATCGTGCATTCTTTTTAGGGTTTTTAGCTATTCTCTAAGTTCATCTTAAGAGGGGGTGTTAGAGTAATCATGCATTAGCTAATAATTAATTAATTTTTAATTGATTATTAGTCTAATTTATTCTCACACACTTAAGCTAAACTTAGGAGTTTTTTCTTAGTTAACTAAGTGTTTTTCTATGTTAATTGAAGTGAGCACCATTTAGGATTGCTCCTATATAGCACTCAACCCTCATTGTATTATCACTCTGGAGATTTTCTCTTGAACTCTCAACCTTTGAGGACTTTTGTTTTCCTTGGAGATTCTTGAGGTTCATCCTGTAGCTTTTTCTTGTTGAGGAATATTGCATATATTGTTTGCAAATCTCTTGCGTGGAAAGTGTCTTTGTTCGTTGTTTGAACTTGTGGCTCATGTTTTTCACAATTCTAGCAATATCTCTCCCTCTCTCTATTGGAAAAATTGTTTCCATTGATGTCAAATTTGGTCGACCCATAGGTGAAGGAAAAATCAAAATTAAATGCTATGTTTTGTGGGCCGACCTCCCCTAAGTGTGGCACCCAAATTCTAGTGTGTATAAAAATTAAAAATAAATTATTTTTATTTTTTAAAATGGGATGACCCCCCTAGGAAGGTGTGCCCAAATTTTGGGAGGCAAAATAAAATAAATAAAATTATTTTGGATAATGGGTCGAACCCCCTTGGAGGGTCTTACCCCTTGGGTGAAGAGTTGCTTTGGGCATGTATAAATACAAGTTTGAAGGTGAGGCAAATTCAATCAATTAAAGGAATATTTGTTATATGAAGAGCAGAAATAAAAAGCTATTCAAACATATTTATAAGGCATATGTGAGCAGATTTATAGCAGCAATTTTGTGAAATGAAAAGAAGTGACACAAGCAAGATCATGGCGGTTTATGAGCAGATTTTATGAAGACATTATTGCAGAATTTGTAAAGATATTATTACCAAATTTGTGACATTATTGTTGATTTTGTGAAGACTATATTGCAGATCTACGAAAGGGGGTTTGACAGATTTGTAAGGTGTTAGAGCAGATCTCAGAAGTTGCAAACAAAAATTATTATATTGTTCTTGTGGAGGTCGGAGCCTCCTACATTGGAGATCATGAGGTTGGAGCCTCCTACATTGGAGATCATGAGGTTGGAGCCTCTTGTTGAAGAGATTGGAGTCTCTTGTTGAGTTGGTGCTCAATGGTGGAGATTGGAGTCTCCAGTGCGTTGGCACCTACAAATTTTGTAAGAAGATTAATACAAGCAAGATTTTGTTGTGGTTTCCTGCTGTAAGGGTTTCCATGTAAAATTGTGTCTCTTGTGCATGTTCTCAAATTGCTACATCTTGTATGAATGATATTGCTATGGATAATGGGGGTTGAAGTAATACTACTATGCTTGATTAAGTTAAGGAGTAAAGTTTTAATCTATACTGATTCACCCCCTCTCAGTATAAGTGTGTGTTCCATCACTCTCTATTTCTCTCTATATATCACTTCCTATCTCTATCTTTATTTTTTTATCTCTCCCTCTCTCCCCCTCTCCCCCTCTCCCCCTCTCTATATATTTATCTCTTCTATCTCTATTTATCCATTTCCTCTCCTTCATCTCTATCTCCCTACCCTCTAGTGCAAGGGCACCATGGTAGTTCAAATTTGCAAGTAGAGTCTAGTGTTAGGTTTTTGGAGTTTTTGAGTTTTTGAGTTGAATAAGGTCATATTAGACCATCTTTTAATGTATGGAGTCTTGGTTGGTTAGTTTGGGTTCATATTGTCAAATTTTGTAATGTTGTCAAAAGTGTCATATGAGAAAAGTTACAAAAATGCAAAAACAAGTGCAAACTAGAATACCAACAGTCATCGAATTTAAAAAATGGTTGAGATCATTTTGTTCTAGGTAGAAAGAGTTTAAAAAGGCCTCTCCAATTAGAGGCAACTCTCCATTGTTCATTTTTTGAGAAGAAATCAATTGAAACTCCCATTTTTTAGTGTTTTTTCTGTAAAATTGCTGCTCCTCAGGCCTGTATGTTCTGTACAGAGAATTCATGCTCCAAAAGTTATAGAATTTCTTGAATGCTGAAATATTCCGAGCCAATTTTCTTTTGTTTTTCAATTGCAAATTACAATCAACACGAACCCGTTAAGGTTAGCTCTAAACCAAAACGATGCTGAAAGCAACTCTAACCAGAATGTACACCAGGATCCCGATGTGGGCAAGGTGTGAGCATTGGTCAGAGGATCTAAGTGCAGAAGTAGAGCTGGGAAGGAACTCTAGCCAAGAATGGCGCCAAGTGATGGCGAGCATATGGTCAGAGGATCTTAATGAAATGTTGATACAAAGAACTCTAACCAAGAAATGCGTCGGAGAACGACGAGCATGTGGTCAGAGGAGCCCTATCATCTAATATGCTGAAAGTAAACTCAACACCTAGAATGTGCTTTCAAACCCGGAGTGGGAATGGAGCTACCATAGGGCGGAGATGTAAGATATTACAAAGCATGAAAATAAGATTAGAAGAGATGCTGACAGTACTACTGTGCAGCTTACAAAATATTGAAAGATGCTTGCAAGATCAAGAATTAGAGATCCACAAAGTGCTGCAATAGTACATATGTCATCCACTAGATCAAATATGAACTCCTAACACATGTCCTTCACTCATACACAATTTTCTCAAGTCTGATATGACAGACCAGCAACATGAATATCAGAACTAGCAACATAGACTCCCATTAAAATGCTCATAACTCACTCATTTCTAACCCTATTGACATGAAATCAAATGCAAAGCACCCTTAGAAGGATGGCGACCAAGCTTGTACTGAAAAACCCCCACAAAGAACCTTTAATATTTTTTGACACAATTCCCAAGAAAGTACAGATGGTACGGCCCAACAAGAGGGGCGATTACACTTTAAAAATCCAATTCTTTCTTAAAAAATCTACAACTTAGCAGAGAGGGTCGCCCTTCCTAGACAAGATGAAATATGCAGTACCCAGAATGATATTTTTTGGTATTTTTGATTTATGAATGAAAACTACAATCTACTGTGTTATCAACAACTCCAGAAAATAACATGAATGCAAATAACTATTCTCCAAATGAAAGAACAACTCTACAATGCAAAAATCTCACTACAAATCACTCAACTACATCTACCTCATCACTAGTCGCTATATCTCAAGCAAGAAGCAATGCCAAGCTAGGAGGCTTTCATTCTTCGAAGCAATCCCACAGCCAATCCGGCAGCATAACATTCCTATAGACAAAAGATACCTCGAAAGAAGAGAAGGAACCTCCTTTATAGAATGAAGAGAAGACTCCCGAGGCTTCTAGAAAGTGTGCCCTAATCCCAAGCTACTTTTAGGTTTAAACTTTGACCCAAACTCTTTCTTCCCAATGGCGTACCTTCCTTGAGAGATAATAATCACTTCTCTTTTTTTAAATAAAATATAAACTCCTTCAAAAAGGCATCCATTTTCCCTTGAGCAATTATAAACTTTAGGAATATTAAAATATTTCCTTCATGAGAAAATACCCCTCAAAGTCCCCTTCTTTAAAACAACTGTTAAGTTATATCACTAGGCCAAGGGGTATTTTTAAAATAAAACATTTTGACTTAAAATAACTTATTTCTCCAAAATGAACCCCTTAATCCAAAAATGAGAATTACCCAATGAACTGCCAGAAGAGGAAAGTTGACTGAGTTGATGCTGACTGAACCACTGCTAAAAATAGAATTTACTAAAAATAGTAAATTCCTGAAGATGCTCAGAATGCCAAGAAAAACATACCACTGCGAAGCTCTGTGAAAACCTAGAAAGAATCCGCCATTAAATCAACCAACCTCAAGCAAAAGCATCCTCCAAAACACGAAACCCTAATTTCACCTTCCGAGTAGCCTACGGGTCTCCAAAATAGCCCAACAGTCAATTGGAAAGATCATGCTCGAGAAGGGTACATTACAGTCCGCCCTCCCCAAGATTGCTTGTCCTCAAGCAATCACAAACCTGGATGCTGCAAAATCTCATCATTCTCCCAAGTTGCATCCTCCATAGGCAAATTTTTCCACTTCACCAAGTATTCTGTGATTGTTCTTTTTCTCAAAGAACGCTCTCTGAAATCAAAAATCTCCTCTGGAATCAAAACCAACTGTCCTTCTTCATCCAAAGGTGGTAACTATGATGAAGCAACAACATTGTGTCCAAGTACCTTCTTGAGGCGAGACACGTGGAAGACATTGTGTACCCTGCTATTCAAAGGTAGCTCCAACTCATAAGCTACTGCTCCCACCTTTCTGATAACCTTGAACGGCCCATAGAAACGAGGCTTGAGCTTCTCAGCTCCACTCTTCTTAAGAGTAGACTGTCTGTAAGGCTGTAATCGGAGATAAACCATATCTCCAACCTCAAAAGAGCGCTCAACACGCTGCTGATCAGCATACATCTTCTGCTGATTCTGTGCAATCTGAAGATTATTCTTCAATGATTTCATGATATCTTGACTCTGCTGCAACAAATCCTTGGCTTGAGGGGCTTTGCTATCACCAAACACCAAATCAGCAAAGCTAGGAGCTTCATAACCATAAAGAGCTAAGAAAGGTGACATCCTTATTGACATGCGAAAGGAAGAATTATAATAGTACTCGCCTATGTGAAGCCACTTCACCCATGCTCTTTGCTGCTCCGAAACATAGTTTCTCAAATAGCCTTCCAACCACTTGTTCACTATTTCAGTTTGTCCATCTATTTGGGGGTGATAACTAGGGCTTGGAGTAAGCACAGTACCACTCATTGTAAACACCTCTTGCCAAAAAGTGCTTAGGAACTTGCTGTCCTTATCACTCACAATGTTTTTTGGCAACCCATGTAACCTAAACACCTCATGAAAAAACAGATCTGCAACTTGGGCTGCTAAAAAAGAGCTGGTAATGGCGAAGAAGTGAGCAAATTTTGTTAGTCTATCCACTACAACATAGATACAGTCCTTCCCTTGGACCTTGGGCAACCCCGTGATGAAGTCCATCGATATGCTTTCCCATTTTTGATTGGGAATAGGGAGAGGTTGCAGCAGACCAGCAGGTAGAGTATGCTCATTCTTGTTCATTTGACAAGTGGGACACTCCTGATGTAGCGTTGAACTTCCCCTTTCAGCCCTTTCCAAGAAAATCTTTCCCGGATCTGCCTATATGTCTTGAAGAACCCTTGATGACCAGCAAGCGGAATGTCATGAAATGTCAACAAAATCTTCTTTTTGAGCTTAGAATTAGCCACCAAAAAGATTCTACCCTTGTAGTGTATCAGCCCTTCAACCACCTTGTACCTTTCGTCATGAAAAGTACCCTCAATGATGCTGGTTGCAAACTGATTTTTGGCATAATCAGCAAGCAACATGTCCTTCCAATCAGTAGTAAGCTCACACAATGAGCTCAATTGGGGTCTCCTAGACAGAGCATCAGCCACAATGTTGTTTTTTCCCTTGACATACTCAATGTCAAAATCGTAAGCTTGAAGCTTACTTACCCACTTTTGTTGCCTCTCGTTCAGATCCTTCTGATGCATGAAGTGCTTGAGACTATTGTGATCAGTCTTGACCACAAACTTGCTTCCCACCAAATACTGTCGGAACTTAGCTAATGCATGCATAATGGCAAGCATTTCCTTGTCATAGATGGAGTAGGTTCTCTCAACACCTCTTAGTTTTCTGCTCTCAAACACAATGGGATGTTTGTCTTGCATCAAAACAGCCCCAACTCCTTCACCGGATGCATCGCATTGTAACTCGAAAGGCTTGGAAAAATCTGGAATAGCCAGAACCGAACAAGAGCTGATGATCCTCTTAAACTTATCAAAAGTAGTTTGAGCCTTTTCTGACCAACAAAAAGCCCCCTTTTTCGTGAGGTCAGTAAGAGGAGCAGCATTCTGTGAGTAGCCTTTCACAAATCTTCTGTAAAATCCACAAAGACCCAAGAACCCTTTCAAATGAGTCAAGTTCTTAGGAGGTGGCCAATCAACAACTGCTTTGATCTTTTCAGGATCAACCTTCACTCCCTCAACACTGATTATGTGACCAAAGTAAAGTAGCTCCTTCATTCCAAATTCACATTTGGATTCTTTGGCAAACAAGCTCTCAGACTCTAAGATGCTAAGCACTTCCTCCAAGTGCTTGAGATGTTCTTCCCATGTCTTGCTGAAAATCAGGATGTCATCAAAAAATATCAATACAAACTTCCTCAACTGCTTCTGAAAGACTATGTTCATACAAGACTGGAAGGTAGCAGGAGCATTAGTCAACCCAAATGGCATGACTAGAAACTCGAAGTGGCCATAGTGACATCTAAAAGTTGTCTTCTCAACATCAGATCCTCTCATCCGAATCTGGTGGTAGCCCAATGTCAAATCGATCTTTGAAAAGAACTTGGCTCCATGTAGCTCATCAATGAGCTCATCTATCCTCGGAATGGGGTATCGGTTTTTGATGGTGCTTTGATTCAAAGCACGATAGTCCACACACATGCGCATGGTACCATCCTTCTTCTTCACAAGAACAACTGCTGAAGCGAAGGGGCTCTTGGTTGGACGAATGAAGCCCATCTCCAAGAGTTCCTGAATGTTTTTCTCAATCTCATCCTTCTGCTTCTTAGGGTACCGATATGGAGTTGTAATAATTGGTTTAGCTCCTTCCTTGAGCTCTATGACATGCTCCGAACCCCGTTCAGGAGGTGGTCCAGGAGGCAAATCAGCAAATACTTTGCTCTTCTTTGTGAGTAAAGACTAAATATCCGGAGGATAGTCTCTCTTAGTTTCAACCGAACTAGCAGGAAGAATCATACATTATGCAGCACACTCAGCTTGATCATGACGAATCAGCCTTGCCATTCTCTTGAATGACACAATCCGAGGACCCCCATTGGACATTCCTCTAAGTACTACCCTCTTCCCATCGGATTGAAACTTGAGCTCCATAGTTTGCAGATTTAAGGAGATCTCTCCAAGTGAACGCAGCCATTGAATGCCTAGAACGACATCCGTATCTCCAATGCTGACTACATAGAAGTCGTCCTTGACTTCATAGTTTCCCAATTGCATGGTCATGTTTGAGATCTTCTTGGTGCATGAGATATGGAACCCATCATCAACCATAACCTTGAAGCCTTCAAACTCTTCTATTTGCAGACCCTTCTTTGCCACCACAACTTCATCAATGAAGTTATGTGTTGCCCCGGTGTCAATCAAAGCAACTATTCGCTGCACCTTAATCATCCCTTGAACTTTGAAGGATTCATTCTTTTGAAAGCTCGAGAGTTGAGCCAAAGTACCTCCACTTCCCTTTTCATCTTCGGACTCTTCTGGAGCTCTTTCCTCTTCACTATCATCAAAATCAGACTGCTGGTTTGAAAAATCAGAATTACTTTCACTAGCTAAATAGTACTCAATCTGATGAAATTTGACTCCCTTTGGGCAAACATGATCTTGAGACCATTTTTCTCTACACCGGAAACATAACCCCTTTCTTCTGAGTTCGTTAAGTGTCTCTGTATCCAATCTTGTGACATGAGGGTTATGCTGTTTGAACTCCTTATGATGTCTTAAATGAGGTCTTTGATGTGGTCTTTTTCCTTTATCCCCTTTGTGAAAGGATGGCTTGGATTGAAACTTTGCTTTAGGAGCAGCCCACTACATGTTTCTTGCTTTCTTCATTGCCTCCTGTAGGGAGGGTGGATCAAAAGCTTTAATCCAACCCTTGAGTGGCTCTATCAATCCTTCACTGAATAGGATCACCAAACGCCTCTCAGCGATTCCTGTGACCATGACTGAGAGTCTCTGAAACTCAGCTATGTAGGCATCAATTGTGCCATATTGCCTAAGCTGTGCCAATTCTCTGAAATGTATTTTAGGATATTTTTTCGCAAATCTCTCTATGAGCCTATTGGTGAACTCATCATAGGTAGTGATAGACCGATGACCCAAGGTGACTAGGCCATGGTACCACCACTCGTGCACCACCCCATCTAGGTGTAGCGTAGCGAACTTAATCGCCTCCTCTTCCGCCATGGGTCTAAGAGCTACATAATTATCTAACTTCTATATCCAAGCTCTGGCTGAGCTGTTGTCACTCCCATCAAAATGTGGAAGCATGACCTTGTTGACAGCTTGATGCAAATCCCCATGCACTGTTGTTTTTCTTTGTTCATAATGTCTTCCTTGTCCTCTGTTCTTCCTTTTATGATCCATAAAATCATTATAAGACATATCCATCTTAATCTCATCAAGTAGAGAATCATACTCAGCATGGCCGAGTCTCAACTGTTCAACAAATGAAGTATTTTCTTCTGGATTAGGTTGAGTGTTTATTGGTGCCAAAAAGGTGGGTTTGAATGGTCTGGAAGAAATGTATGTGTCGTTTGAAGCAGGCTGAGTAGCATGTCCATCATGCTGGTTGGTGGCACTGTGTTCTCCTCTATGTCCTGAATTGCTTTGTGGAATTGTGTTCTGGCCCACTTTCCCCATCATGAGGGATACCATATCCATTAAGGCATCCATCTTCCTTTCAAATCTCTTCCCCGGACTTATCGATCTTTCTCTTCCTTTCCCACTATCTTCTTTGTTACCACCCGATGTCCTCTCATTGTCCCCCATTTCTGTTTCCTGAGAAGACTCCCAATGAGCCCTCAAAACCTCTGATGTTGTCTGACCTTATGGAGTGTGATGCCACTGAAACTGATTTGCAGCCTTCTTGTCTTCCCTTGCCAAGTATCTCTTTTCTCTGTCACTCATAGACGGTTTGTTTCACAGGATGGCAAGAAACCTGGCTCTGATACCACTGAAATATTCCGAGCCAATTTTTTTTTGTTTTTCAATTGCAAATTACAATCAACACGCACCCATTAAGGTTAGCTCTAAACCAAAACGATGCTGAAAGCAACTCTAACCAGAATGTACACCAGGATCCCGATGTGGGCAAGGTGTGAGCATTGGTCAGAGGATCTAAGTGCAGAAGCAGAGCTGGGAAGGAACTCTAACCAAGAATGGCGCCAAGTGATGGCGAGCATATGGTCAGAGGATCTTAATGAAATGCTGATACAAAGAACTCTAACCAAGAAATGCATCGGAGAACGACGAGCATGTGGTCAGAGGAGCCCTATCATCTAATATGCTAAAAGTAAACTCAACACCCAAAATGTGCTTTCAAACCCGGAGTGGGAGTGGAGCTACCATAGGGCGGAGATGTAAGATATTACAAAGCATGAAAATAAGATTAGAAGAGATGCTGACAGTACAACTATGCAGCTTACAAAATATTGAAAGATGCCTGCAAAATCAAGAATTAGAGATCCACAAAGTGCTGCAATAGTACATATGTCATCCACTAGATCAAATATGAACTCCTAACACCTGTCATTCACTCATACACAATTTTCTCAAGTCTGATATGACAGACCAGCAACATGAATATCAGAATCAGCAACATAGACTCCCATTAAAATGCTCATAACTCACTCATTTCTAACCCTATTGACGTGAAATCAAATGCAAAGCACCCTTAGAAGGATGGCGACCAAGCTTGTACTGAGAAACCCCCACAAAGAACCTTTAATATTTTCTGACACAATTCCCAAGAAAGTACAGATGGTACGGCCCAACAAGAGGGGCGATTACACTTTAAAAATCCAATTCTTTCTTAAAAAATCTACAACTTAGCAGAGAGGGTCGCCCTTCCTAGACAAGATGAAATATGCAGTACCCAGAATGATATTTTTTGGTATTTTTTATTTATGAATGAAAACTACAATCTGTTGTGTTATCAACAACTCCAGAAAATAACATGAATGCAAATAACTAGTCTCCAAATGAAAGAACAACTCTACAATGCAAAAATCTCACTACAAATCACTCAACTACATCTACCTCATCACTAGTCGCTATATCTCAAGCAAGAAGCAATGCCAAGCTAGGAGGCTTTCATTCCTTGAAGCAATCCCACAGCCAATCCGGCAGCATAACATTCCTGTAGACAAAAGATACCTTGAAAGAAAAGAAGGAGCCTCCTTTATAGAATGAAGAGAAGACTCCCGAGGCTTCTAGAAAGTGTGCCCTAATCCCAAGCTGCTTTTAGGTTTAAACTTTGACCCAAACTCTTTCTTCCCAATGGCGTACCTTCCTTGAGAGATAATAATCACTTCTTTTTTTTAAAATAAAATATAAACTCCTTCAAAAAGGCATCCATTTTCCCTTGAGCAATTATAAACTTTAGGAATATTAAAATATTTCCTTCATGAGAAAATACCCCTCAAAGTCCCCTTCTTTAAAACAACTATTAAGTTATATCACTAGGCCAGGGGTATTTTTAAAATAGAACATTTTGACTTAAAATAACTTATTTCTCCAAAATGAACCCCTTAATCCAAAAATGAGAATTACCCAATGAACTGCCAGAAGAGGAAAGTTGACTGAGCTGATGCTGACTGGACCATTGCTAAAAATAGAATTTACTAAAAATAGTAAATTCCTAAAGATGCTCAGAATGCCAAGAAAAACATACCACTGCGAAGCTCTGTGAAAACCTAGAAAGAATCCGCCATTAAATCAACCAACCTTGAGCAAAAGCATCCTCCAAAATACGAAACCCTAATTTCACCTTCCGAGTAGCCTACGGGTCCCCGGAATAGCCCAACAGTCAATTGGAAAGATCATGCTTGAGAAGGGTACACTACAAATGCAGTTGTTAAGTGCCTCTTGGACTTTGTTTGATCAAATTTCATAGTGTTTCAAGGGTTTTATAGTCTTTTTATTGGGAACGGGTTTGTACCCTGTTTGAGGGTTTGAACTCCTTTAAGGTGTAATCTTGGCTCATTCCACCTATTGTAATCACTGTGGCTTGGTGGAATGGGCACCATTGAAGTAGTATTCGATGTAGGGATGAGATTAGGTGCAGGGGAAGGCAAATGGTGGAGTTATAGGTACTGCCCTAGTGGTATTTGAATGTATTTGGCCTTGAAAATGGTGGTTTTGAGTGGTAGGTTGGTGAAGTTGCTTTGGGTAAGGCTGGGAGGCGATAGAATTAGCATGTGCAGGCATAAAACAAAGTGTTTGAAGCATTTGCAGAGTGAGAAGATTTGCAATGGTGATTTTCAATAAACCCCTCCTAAAACTAGGCAAAATGAGGGTTTGGTAACTTGGTGGCTTAGTGGGTGTTTCCCATCTGGAAAATGGTTGATTTGGGTTATTTGAAACCTGTGGAGAAGGTTTGAGCAAATTTTTGCAATTGGGAAGATGATTACATAGGGGTTCCTTTGTAAAAGTGACCTAATTGAAGGTCTAGGATAGCGTAGAAGCGCCAATTTGAGGGTTTTGTTCCAAAAGAACTATGTAAGCTTTTGTGATATGTTGTATAAGGACATAAAGGGTGTCTGAAAATGTATTTGGTTAGTGGGTTTGATACTGGTTTGGGGAGTTGAGGTCAAGAAACCTCTGTTGGAGACCTACAAGGGAGACTAGGTGAAATTGTCAAGAGTTGGTGTGATAAACTATAAAGGGTTGCAAAGTTGTTTCAAAGGTCTTAAATTGTGATTGTAGGTTGAATGCCTCCCTGTTGTGAAGATATTATTACCAAATTTGTGACATTATTGCTGATTTTGTGTAGACTATATTGCAGATCTACGAAAGGGGGTTTGACAGATTTGTAAGGTGTTAGAGCAAATCTCAGAAGTTGCAAACAAAAATTATTATATTGTTCTTGTGGAGGTTGGGGCCTCCTACTTGAGGAGATCATGAGGTTGGATCCTCTTGTTGAAGAGATTGGAGTCTCTTGTTGAGTTGGTGCTCAATGGTGGAGATTGGAGTCTCCAGTGGATTGGTGCCTACGAATTTTGTAAGAAGATTAATACAAGCAAGATTTTTGTAGTACCCCTCAATTTATGCTTATGTTTTCTGTTTACATGTTTTCATACTGTTAGACTTTGGTACATTGGTTTGAATATTTTGATCGCTAATTTTGAGCGACAGTGGATTCACTTTGTGACATGATGATACATTGTATGGCGATATTTGATTTCTGATATGCTTTGTGATAGCGTAGATATTTCCTTCAGATATTGTTATGTATATGTTTATGATGGACTAACTGTTATTTAATTTGTCAGTTTGATGTGACGTGTATTGGTGTGGAGAACGGAATTGCATCACTCGCTTGTGAGTGCCCTATGATGTCCGTGATTTTCTCCGCACGGTGTGCCTGTACAATGGATTATATATATGCATGTTATTTGTTTGGTTGCAGGATTGCAGGTACATGACATCGACTCCTCCTGGTTACTCAGGTCTGAGCGTGTCAAGACTCAACGGATATGTTGATTGGGAGGTAGTAACATGGTTCATCCTAGTCTAGTCTTTAACCCAGTCACAGTACATTGTCAGTTTTAGTTCGGAGTCATAGATGGTCTTGTTTGTTCCTGTTTGGATTAAATTGCTTTGATAGGAAAATCTTGTCAATTTTAATGATAGTTTATTATTCTCTAATTTACTGTTATTTAAATTAATTTTTAAATGTTAGACAAATAAGTATTACATGTTATTTTATTAATTAATTAGTTTGTTTGGATAAATAATTTGATCTTAGAGATTAAATTCATTTAATTAAATAAATTAATTGATTAAATTAAAATTGTTTAAATGTGTGTGAATAGATTTAATTTTAAATTAATTATTATTTTGGAAATGGTTTTTTTTTTTTAGGCTGCGGGGAATTATTGACCCCATATAAGCTTGCACCTAAACTTTAACGTGACCGTATTTGGCGTGACCGCCCTCCAGTACCACGGCGGGGTGGGGGAGACTAGACCTCGTGACCAACCTCCTGCAACAGGAAAGATTTAGCCAACCGAGCTAGGTCCCCAACCCCTTGGAAATGGTATTTTTAATTGTAAATAAATTTTGTATTTTTTTGAAAATTGGAAATTTAAATAAATTAAAGGCATGCAAATCTTGAAAGGAAAGATTGCCGAGAAGTTGTTGGAAGATATTTGTTTCTTCTCGACATGTGTGCCAGTTGAATTGATTGCCTTTTTGAGTGGAGGATTTTCTCAAAGGTTATCTGGAATTTGGGGAAATACAGGGGATTATTGTTTTTCACAGGAAATGAAAGAATAGTTCTTTGTTAAAATTATTTTTTAAGAAATTGTGATTTCCTTGTTCTGTTGTATATTTTTGGAAGATCTCTTGGTTGGAAGATCTTTTTGGTTGGTTTTAGCTTCCTTTGGATTTGGATTTTCTGGAGAATCTTTGGAGGATTGCACGCAACAGGCAACAGAGGCTTTCTTCTACAGGCAGTTTTCAAGCTACAGGAAAACAGGTACTTTTCTTTTTATTTAAAATTATTTTCTTTAGAAAAGATTGTCTGAGGAAATATTTGTTTTGAGAAAGCTATATTTCTTCTCGGAGTTTTTGTAAATTGTTTCTGTAAAAATTTGATTTCCTCTCTGTAAAAATTATGAAAACAAAGAATTATAGAGAAATCAAAGAGCAAAAACAGAGATTTAATTTAACAGTAGAAAATTTACAGAAGAATTTGACAAAATCTTAGAAGGGATTTATGTTTAAATCATTTGTTAAAATTGGTGATTAATTTGGGTTTTGAAATAAAAACCTCAGTTAATGTATTTATTATTTTGGGAATAAATTGTATAGATTTGAAGCTTTTCCCAATTACCTGTTGAAAACTTTGTTGAAAATAATTGCACAGTTACAGTAATTTTATTGTTATTTGTCAATTATATATATATATTTATATATGTATATGTATTGAAATTATATATACATATACATATACAAATGTATATATATTAAATAATTATGTTTATTGAAATTCGCAGTATTGAGTGATATAGAAATCGCCGTACACGATTATAGAAAATCGCCGGAAATATTAAAACGAAATTGTAAATGTTAAATAAATGTTCACTGGTTTGTGGGAGCTGCAGGGGGGCTACCCCCACGGCTGACCCCCACGGGGGAGCCGGCTGTGAGGGCAGCGCCAGCGCTGCCTGCACAGCCGCGCCCTCCCATGGAGGGTTCGGCTGTGTGAGCAGCCGGGCCCTGCCCTTTTTCATTGTTATAAAGTTTGTAAATAGTTTTTATTTAGTTTTAAATATAATTATAATATAATATATATGTTACATATATAATATATTTATATTTAAATATATGTTATATATGTAATGTATATATATATTATAATATATATATGTTTATAATTGTCTATAAGCAAATGAATAAATATAAGTTAACTTGGAAAATTTAGGAATATTTATTTATTTATATATTATTATATATATATATTTAAATAAATGTTTAATTATTATGATTTAATGTGTATATAATTAGATGAATGTTATATTGCTAAATAGTATGTGGAAAATATAAAAGGACTTTTTTTTTAATGAAATATATATTAAGTAGAGAAATTGAAAATGTTATCATAATACATGATTGTGAAATTGAGCAAATTATAGATTTGATTTTTGTATTGATTGGAATTTGAATTAAATCTTAGAAGATTGATTTTATATCTCAAATTATTGTTTGACTGGATTTAGTAAATCCGAATAGGAGATGTTTATTTTTCTTGATTTGCCTTAAATAGTATTTTCTCTTTTATTGGGCATATTGGGAATGTCTTTGATGAACAAGTCTTCCAGACAAAACATGGGGGATTGTGAATGTTTAAATTGAATTTTTGTGTTGGCTAAGGTTGTGTACATGATTTTTGTATGGTGTATAGACACCTGATTTTATGAACATAGTTATTGATGTTCGTTGAGAAAATAGTAGAACCTTATGTTGTATGTTTGTACACCTTATTTACCTTAGTTGGGGAAACTTAGAATTCCTTTGTTATGTTTAGGGGAGTGGCTCTGTATGAGGGGCGGTACACAAAGTGGTACCTGAGTAACTTACAAAGAGTTAGTAAGTGAAAATTAAACAACACAGTAGTTAGATTAAAATCTTTAATAAGATGTTTATGCCTCACTTATAGACTCTAGAGCTAGTTCAGTCTTGAGTATAAGTTGAGAAGGCCTGGAATGGCAAATCGATGTCTTGTTACTACAAAAGACATTCGATTCCGCAATAGTTTGCAAATGGGGCCGGGTTTCGTAAGAGGTTACCAGGATAACCCAAGTTGGGGGCCGGAACCTAGGAAGAAACACCAGGGTAACCTTTGCAACATTGTGATGACACTCCACCTAAAATAACAGTTAACCTTGTGTACTTAGCACATTTGATTGTCTTAAATCTGGAAGCAATGTAACCATCAGTTAGTTATGTACTTGTGTCTAGGGTGAATAGGTTATGTCTAGGTAACCATATTACTATCTCCTAGCACGGGGGGTGGACCTACGGGTACCACATGGTTGGGTGGAACGTGCACCTTACTCCGTTGGGTCCCCAGTTTATGATCATGGCAACGAGAGCTTCATGGATGGAGAGCTCATTCTTGGATACATATGTATACTTTCTTTATTGCATTATTGTAATTCTTGTATTTGAAACATCCCTCAATTGTTTATGAGGTGAACATTTGTAAAATGTAATTATAATTGTTATTGATCTACCTCATCAGATGAATGAGTATTGTAAGTTATTTCAAATGCAATGTAAGAATCATATTTGTATTTTATACTTTCATGAATGGAATTCAAATGCTATGCAATGTTTACCTTTATGTTTATGTTAATTAAATATGTGCAATGCTAAATACTAAAGTCGTCTATGGAAACTCAAGTAGTGTAACGTCGCGTAACTTAGTGAATGTATGCAACTAGTTAAGTTAATATTATTATTTTAAAAAAAAAATTATTACACTTAAATACACAATTGCAACATTCCTTAGGTTATAAGACGGGGCATTACAATTTTGTTGTGGTTTCCTCCTGTAAGGGTTTCCATGTAAAATTGTGTGTCTCTTGTGCATGTTCTCAAATTGCTACATCTTGTATGAATGATATTGCTATGGATAATGGGGGTTGAAGTAATACTGCTATGCTTGATTAAGTTAAAGAGTGAAGTTTTAATCTATACTGATTCACCCCCTCTCAATATAAGTGTGTTTCATCACTCTCTATCTCTCTCTATCTATCACTTCCTATCTCTATCTTTATCTTTTTATCTCTCCCTCTCTCCCCCTCTCTCCCTCTCTCCCCCTCTCCCCCTCTATATATTTTTCTCTTCTATCTCTATCTATCCCTTTCCTCTCCTCCATCTCTATCTCTATCTTTATCTTCCTCTCTATCTCTATCTCCCTACCCCTCCCCCTTCTCTCTCTCTTCCCCCCTTTATCTCTCCCTCTCTCCCTATTGCAAACATAACATGAGCCTGATTATCTTCCTGATTTAGAGGTTTTGTTTCAATCATGTTTGGATCCCTATAAGTGGATGTATAGTAGATTTGAAGCGATACCTTCTCCATTCAGACCTTTGTTCCGCAAACATCATTTGATAAATGGTCCACCAATTGACCTCATGTATTGCACAAATGTATGAAAAAAGCTAGACCAAAATTTTCCCTAATTGACCTTCCACACCTCTTCGACGTACCCATTGCACACCAAGATGTGATAGTTGTAATTTTATAAAAGATGAAATATATCAGTAATTAGCTTTACTAGCCATACTAGAAAATTTTATATATTATAAAGTCCAGGAGTCTATTGGCCATTGGGCTGCTATTTCACTATGTCTAGGCTTTGAGGAGTGAAAGGCCTTTTAGACCCTAAGGTCCACGCTTCAATAGCCATTGAGTGCATTTGGTTGTATTTTTATTATATAAGTTGTAATTAGTTTTGTGAGTAGCTTATATGGTTAGTGGGCATTGTTCTTTAAAAAAGCCAATGACAGTAGCCACAATTAATCCATGGTTGTGCAACTTGGTCCTTCACAAAGTTGCAGTAATGTCCAGTAACAACCAAGTGTCCGCTGTGATTTTTATTTTGTGGATTTATACATGGGACTGTGGCAACTTTATGCTTTAAGATACTAATATCGTTGCTACTGGTTTCTTGGTACAAAGTTTTTTTGGTAGGTTTTGTTCATGTACAGTATATTTGGTCGTGAACTATATTTTTCTGGATGTAGGTTTTTCCTTCTAATAGTTTGTACTTCAAGCACTTCATTTATCAATGGAAAGAAATATTTGAAAGTAGGAAAAAAAGTTAAGAAGTAGCTATGGTCCTTAAAGTTTTAGTGACTAGAATGTCACATAAAATACTGTATTTTTGTCATACATTTAAAATTAGCCATATTATGTTAAAAATTTAAGAAACTCAATCCTCTACAATGTCATGAATCATTCATGACTGCAGGGGATTTCTCCAGCAATTCAAGCAAGTAGTTTTGATCCCACATGTCCCGAAACATTCCTGGATAGGAGAGACTAAACTTATTGTTTTCTGTTGCAATTTCTTTCCTCCATTCCTCAAAATGGACTGCTCCAGACCGATCTGCAAGCTGGTCACAGTACTGTTGAAACATTACCATGTTAAAAGTAGATCAGAAAATTTCTTAGCTCCAAAATAAAGATATTAATATAAAATATTTTGTAATTCAGACTGGGAAAATTAACAGAATCATCTAGAAATTTCTACACATGGTAAAGTGATTTTGGATAATAAAAAAATTGCTATGGTAACCAATAACAAGAAATTGAACAAATCCGTAAGATGGTAAGTATGCTTATGATAAGTTTTAACATAGCTATGCAGCACCCACCCGTTCAACATCCTTGTTCCAGCCCAATGAGAGCCTAGAAGGAAATCTTGTATACTTTGAAGTATTTTTTTAACAAAACCATTAATTGATTAAGGCTATGTGATCCTAATTTCAGGAAGCTTAATTAGGATAATCTCGTTGTTGATACCTTAAATGATATGTTTATGTCCTAATGCCTTGATTGTTGATAATTATCCAATGATTCACATGAACATGCAGGATGTGTTTGAGCCTTTTCCAGGTGCCCTTGTCCCCCTAATGTTTTTGGCACATGGGTTGCCTTGGAAATGTCTCCAGGCCATCTCTGATCTCCAATGCTGGACTGGGTATGTTCTGGAAACAACAGTGCTGAAACCCCAAAAAATGTTTGGAGACGGTTGGCCATCTCCTGGACAGCCGGAGATGTCAATGACATCCCTCGACTCTCACTAGGATGACCAGCTGTCATTGGATGATATAAAGCACAATACAAATCAGGTAAAGGAAAAATAGGAGGCGGGATGTTCATCATCTTTAGTGCAGATTATACCAAGATAGAGTCTCTAATTTGAAAAACTCATGCACAACTGTGTAACAACTGCCTTTCAGTTATTACTATTTTTTTATATTTTTTAATTCACAACAACTAATTTAATCAATCAAGCATCTTCCGGCTATTCTATAAGTGCTAACTTCACAACTTTTCCAACCATCATCGTGGTGATGACTCCATGCGCGATGACTCCATGCCACCTCTCAAATGCTTACACTAGAAAGTGGTAAGCTCTTGATGCTAAGGTCATCCCTAGATCCAGACCTAGACTTCAAGGGTTCATTCATAATGACCTTGCCTATGTATCTCGTTTGGGAATCAAAGGCTCCATAATTTGTACACCAATGATAGAGAGAGTTCATCCTCTTCTCTTGTATTGGATCTCTAATCTCTCTTTTAAATCATAACTGTTAACTAAGGTTATGCTTTTAAATTAGTTAACAACACATTCTAGTTAGGTGTTGGTTCCATACCAATCATTAGTGTATAAATATACATAAAACCACATACAATCCATATCATTCCAAAATCTCAAGTTCACACATAATGATTGTTTCGAGCATACATCTCTTATTCACAGGGTGACTAGCTCATACACACATCTCAAGTACAACTATGACTAGCTCATACGTATGTCACAAGTACAATCATGACTAGCTCAACAAATAATGCAACAACGACTAGTTCATATACATATCATAGGCACAATAGTGACTAGCTTAAGCATATATCACATATCCAGTGTGAACAATCCACACATACATCACATGTTTACATAGAGAACAAATGGCACCATGAAAGTGGATGCAACCTTCTGTATGCAACATCCCACTACTTGGTTTACTAACACAAGCTCGTAAACAAATCTCATCTGAAAAGGAATGTCAATGCATCTCATACTACAAGGGAATAAAATTAAATTAATTATTTATAAAATTGTCCAAATAAATTAAATCACAAGTATAGCTTTATTTTTAATTAATTTAGTTAAAATGACTCAAATAAAAA
>VDFB02270651.1:632876008-633022295 GCA_007258455.2 Sequoia sempervirens
GTCTTGCGCTTGTGCTTGTTGTGCTTGATATTGAGCTTATGCTTAGGCTTGAGCTTGAGCTTGAGCTTGTGCTTGTTGTTGTGCTTGTTGTGCGGCTTGTTGCTATTGTAGCAAAGCTTGCACTTGTGCTTGTGCTTGTGCTTGAGCTTGAGCTTGTTGGGCTTGAAATTGTTGCAAGTTCTTTTGGTAAGCTTGTTGTGTTTCTTGTAATGTGATACTATATTGATTTGCTACATTTTGATTCAGAGGTGGAGGTGGGGGATTTTTTGGGATAGTGTGAGATGAGGTGACAAGAGGTTGTTGAGGAGGTTGTTGAGGTGTTTGTTGAGTGATGATGAGGGATTTAGTGGTAGATGCTAGATTTGTATTGATAGTTGATATGCTTAGTCCTTGTGAGACTAGATTTTGGGATTTTTGAGGTGTTGTAGATGATGTGATGATTGGTTGAGAGATTTGGGTTGATGCCACTTGGTGTTGCAATATTAGTGGCATGTTTGAAGGATTTGGTATGATAGATGTATTGATTTGATTTATGCTTGGGGAGTTGATTTGATTTGATTGGCTTTGGATTGATGTGTTTAGTGAAGGGATTTGTCCCATACCTTTAATGGGTGTGGATGATGATTTCAAGATACAGAATGGTGGGAATATTTGTGACACATTGCCTTGTGGAAGTGAGGATGAAGCATTGAAAGTACCCACTTCTCCAAATAAATCCACTTTTCCTTGGGAGATGTTAGAAATGTAGCCTTGTGTATCAATGGAATATGTGAGGGTAGCATGAAAAGTGGATGAATTATTTGTATTTTGGAAGATGAGTGGCAGATATGGTTGTTTAGGATCTTGTGGGATGATGTTTGGCATTCCCAATACTATGTTTGCTTCTAAATTTTGGTTCTTGACAAGTGGATTCCCTTGAGGTTCTTGGAGTAATTAACTTCCCTTGGTCATCATTAGTTGACTTGGGGCATGAGATGATGATGGTTGTATGATTGGTTGGATGACATTTGGGAATGAAGGTGTGAATGATGTTTATGGTATGTTCCCCAAGGGCTATTCAACAATGGTGCTCACATAAAAATCAGAAGGGAGTTTAGCCCATTATTTTGCTAATGCCAACATGTATTGGGTTGGATTTAGTCTCATGACTATGTTGATAAGTTTGTGCATTTCAAGATTTTGGACTAGTTCAAGTATCTCATATTGGGACATCTCTTTGAAGTCTTTTGTGACATCTTCCACTTGGAATCCACCCTCTTGAGGATCTTGAAGTATTTGAGGGGGATTAAGTGGAGGGTTGATAAATACTCTAGGGTTAAAAAAAAATTTACTTAAATCACTTAAGGTTGATGTTTCTTTGTTTTTCTCCATGATCTTCTTGTGTTGTGACCTTGTTTGGGCCATAAAATTGGGATCAAATTTTAGGAATATGGGAGGTGAACCTCTAACTCCTTTGGTTGATCTAAAATTTAGGTAGAAAAAGAAATTATAGGATGTTTTTAAGGATCAAATGATGATGATGTGATAAATGAAGGATGAATGGTATGGATGTTTTGAACTTTTGAGAACTTTGGATCAATACTATACCTTAGGATTTTTTATTTTGATTGGTTTGATTTGGATAATGAACTTGTAAATCCCAAGATGTTAGATGTGATCTTGGGGTGAACTTGTCCAAAGGGGGTGCTAATTTAACTAAATGTGTGAGAAAGGATTCATTCCCACATGCCTATCTAAACAAGATTATTTTGACTTTGATCTAGGGATTTACCAAAAGTATAGTATAGATGATTTTTCCAAAGTTAAAAAAAATTTTGTGAGATGGGTTTGATAAATGTTGTGAAAAATGGAAGTGTTGGTTTTTTATCCTAGATGAACCTAAAAATACTTTGTTTACATGACCAAGGTGTTGAAGAACATGCTATTTCCTATAAAGTGTTTCAAAAATCATAGGGTTCATATTGAGCATACATGTCTGGATTGTTGAGCAGAATAAGTCTATATAACCTTGTTACCTTCTTGCTTATCTTGTGGTACTGTCTTAGGTTACACTTTCTAATGTATCTTCTTATATATTTTTGAGTATGACACCTAAGTTTGAAATTATGGGATAAATAATTTTGCTTTGGAATTTTGACTTTGCAGGAAATCATGAATACAAACATATGTGTGAGCTTCAATTGTCTTTTTATCTTGATTATTTGGATTCTTTTTACAACATCAACTCATCTTGTTTAAATTCCAAACTAAATGTCTATTTCTTAGCTCCTTTTCATTCCCCAAGGTCCATTATGTGAAAATCAAAGAGTTAAGGCCATAGTTTCCCTAAGTTGACTTTGAAGAGAGCAAAGTGAGATATGAGCCCAAATATTTAGAAGCCTCTAAGGATGAAATTCCTAGGGACAAGCAGTAATAATTAGACTCTTCAAGGATATTCACCCTTTCCAAAGGGTTTAAAATTTTGATGATTTGTTAATGTGTGTTTCAATGTTTGAGATCCAAGCAATGTGTTTGAATTGTAAAATGCACAATCCTAGGCTTCAAAGATACTACTTGTTGATTCCCCACTCATATTTCTCCAAACAAAATCCTAAAGATCCGAAGATCCTAAGGATTTCCTATTCCAAATTTGAATAGTACAAATGTGGGGTGGCTTCGAAATGATCATTCTTGCACCAGCAAGCATAAAGGGTTTTGGTCACTAAACAAATGATTTGTAGTAAGGGCTTTCATTCAAGGTGACCATACATGTAGAAATATTAGCTCAAGATTATGGTCAATCAAGATGCCTCCCAATCCCTTCCTAAGAAGAAATTTTTAATGTATCACACGGATACTAGGGGTGGCACTTGTTAGTATGACACATCTGCACCTATTCTTAATGACTTTCATCACAACACATTTTTATATAGAAATTGAAAGAGCTTTGCTTTACTTTGGTACCGCTTGGGTCATTCCCTCCTTTCAAAGCGGGGAGGTAGGCCCTCTAAAGATATACAAAAGCAAGGAAGTACATTTGTAGTTCAACCTCCCAAACCATGTGAAGCACAAGGAGGGAGCACACACAATGAATTTTCCTCACACTAGCATGGGGTTCATTTTTAGATCCAAATTGAAATATGTGGTTGATTAGAAAACAAATTTCAAAGGAATGCTTTTGATTCTCAAGATTTCCAAGTGGCGCGAGAGAAGTGTGTACGCATTCAAATGACACGAATTGAAAATCACAAAACAAAGAAGACACAAGTACTTTTTAATCCCCAAAGTAAAGGTGAGTTCACTTTTTAAGCACCAAAAACCAAGTGTGAATTCACCTTGTTCAATTTTAGCCCATATAGCAATGTCTAGTAAGTTTCTAATGTTCAATTTTAGTCCAACTTGAAAAGCTTTAGTAGATGGTTAATTTTAAGCCCAAAGTAATGTTGTTTTTTCCTAAACTAGAAAATGAAAAGCAGAATAAAAAGCCTAAGCTATTACAAAGAGCATTAAAAAATGATTTTGGTTCTTCAAACTATTTTCCTCTTCAATCTGCATAGGCGATGTTGGGCAACAAAGGCGATGCTAAATGCAAAGGTGACACTCTGGTAAAAATTGTTAGCACATAGGATTACACCCAAATGCAAATTTGGAAAGCTCAAAAATTCTATGTAGCATGGAAACTGATGCAGAGGGTTAGGGACTTTGAAAGAAACACAAAGTTTCAAGGCTAACAATGATTCACTCTCAACCCTTCATCTAGGCGCTAGTATGGAGACAAGGCCTCAATAATGTACTTATGACTTATTTGCTTCCCTTATGGACCCAAACCCTTGGAGTGATCTCAAGGAACTCAAACCAACCTGACTTGAATGGTTTTCAATCCCTAACCCTCTGTATTAGACAAAACTCACCTTTTGCACCTTAGGTAGTCTTCTAGCCCAATTAGGCCTCTAGCGAAGGATTTTAGACTTTTATCTCAAACTTCCCAAAGGAACCTCCAATCTAATGGTTGATTAAGTTGTGTTTTATGATGATAAACAACATATCCAAACCCTAATATCACTTGCTTCAAACAATCCCTTCCAAAACCTGTTGTTTCCTCAAAAACTAGGCCTAATTAGCCCTCTTTTTCAAAGCAACCCCTCTCTAAACTCAACCCCTAACCATGAAACTTTCAATAGTCTCTTAAAATGTTCTCAAACCAAGGATTACAAGTTTTTAGGCTTCTATGACACCTTTAGCATGCTCAAACACAAAACCCTCCATAAATTGCCTCAAAACTAGGGCTTCTTGAAAACTAACCTTCCAATCACTTCCAGAACTAGTTCATTGACTCTACACCATTAGGAAAAAATATTTATTCAATCCAAACTCAAAAATATACCCCTTATGAAGGCAGATCTTCTACTGCTATACTCTAGCCTCCACCTTCAAGCACTTTCCATTGTCAAATCTTGGTGTACACCGTATGATTCCTCTTTCCTGCACTTTAGATTGTTAGATTGGTCTGATACAAGTTAATCATGATCCATTTCATTGGTCTCAGTCACATTTCCCATGAAATGGATCATTCATCCATGAAAAACCCTCAAAACTAGTGTAAATTTTGTGTTTCCTTGAGGATAGTCAATGTAAAATGCAAAGAAATTAATTATTACTACTTTCAAAGCCTTCAATGGTGTTAAAAAATGTAAAAAAAAAAATCCTAAAGCATCCTACTAGACATAAATTCAATAGAAATCAAGTATTCATCAAAGGAACACAATAAAATGCAAGAAAATTGTGTTTTTCACTATTTCCAGAAAACAGTCCATACAGTCCCTTCAAAAACTGATCAACCTCCGTAAAAATGATTATTTTTGGGTTATAGGCCCATTCCCCAACTGATCAAACTGTTTGGGATTGATTAGGTTACATAAAAGTTGTTAAAACTCCTAAAGACTAGTTACCCGCCCAAAGTGGATTTTCAAATATTTGAATTTCCAAACTTACATTTTATTGTTCCCTACTAACTAGAAACATTAAAACCTATTACATCATTATTGTTCAACCTTATTTGACACCAATAAAGCATTATAACCCTATCTAACCTCCTAGAACATGACTGTTTCCTTTACATTGCATTTTGGTCCTAGGGTCCTTATCAGGACCCTTAGGACAGTTGACTCCTCTAATGCCTATATCCACTTCAAAAGCCATTATAGGCTTCAAGATACCATAATTGATGTTCTGACAGGATTGATAGGTCTTCCTAACCCCTGCAACCTCCTAACCTCTCAGGTGTTCCTTAAGAAGCTTTGGTGCTCCTGCACTAGAAACACATTTGAGCTTGTGGGTTGCTCATAATGAAGGTAAATCTACAGTTTATGGATCGGTTCCCCTTTTGATTTTTTCTATGAAACTAATGACCTATGCAGGAAAAGGGATAGAAGGATTAAAATGAATGGTAAAAATTAAAACTAGTAAGATGGCGATGCACCTAAATGATAATGAATATGCAACATGATTCACAAGTACTCTTCAATATATCCACTTACACAACTTAATTTGAATAGCTAAATCACATAAGTATTTCATAAATAGGCTTTGAGAAATCAATATCTTTTATGAAGGAAAACTAAGTTTTCACAACTTGAAAGAAAGGATTAAACAGTTGCACAACATATGACCTACGATACTAAACTGATTTGTGTACATACACCTATGAATGAGACATAAATTAAAGGTTTTCAAATTTAAACATAATTAATTTCTATCAAAATCAACCATGAGAGACAACACCTGAAATTTGAGAAGGAAAAAACTTGATTTTTACTAAAAAATGTAGGGAATCTCTACAATATGATGAAATATGTTGAAAATAAACTATTACTATATCAACTATAAATCAAGCTACAAAACCCTTTTCTCTCTACAATGCACAAGAAGGAAAAAAGTTAAGAACTGAGAAAAAACCTAAGTCTTTTATCCTATATACAAAAAGGACTCCAAAGAGTCATAGTAAGTCAACTGAAGTCAACTACACCCTAAAAATATCTCCCAAAAACTGTCTCATGAGCAAAGAAGAAAAGCCTCAAAAAGAGGGGTTAGAACTGAACCAATTTGAGCTAAAATAGCCTCAAACTCACTATCACAAGGTCAGTTTGACCCAAGTGGACTTCAAACTCACCTAGTCAACTAAAAATCAGGCTTAAAAAGCTCCAATTTAACTCCTCTCTTTTGGTTTTGCATGATCTTAAGATGAAGGAAATCAATCTAAATAAATATTAATGTAATCAATTAAGAATTACTTTAACACATGTTATGGATTTTCCTATTCTTTGCATTTTCATGACATTTATTAAAGAAATTTATAATTGACTTCTTTAATAATCTTTACATTGTTGTTTTGATTTCAATTCATACAAAAATAACTAGGGGGTTGACCTTGTGTTTGAAAACCATGCAAGATATTACAAAGGTAAACTAATATATGACAAAGGTATTAGTCTTATGCAAAGTCTAAATAAAAGTGAAAAATACCCCAAAGGGGGTTGGCTAAGCACAGGGCATAAAGAAACCCTAAAATAACATCCATGACATTCATTTACATTTTCACTTTTATCACCATGCTACTTTTTTCATGCCTCCAAGGGTTTGATGCTCGAAGATTTTTCTGGAGATTTCTCTACAAAAATTTTGTTGTTGATGGTGTGGTAAGTTCCTTTTTTGCATAAAAAATGTGATTTTCTCATATTTGTAGAAGAAATTGTCATTTCAGTTCTATTGTAATAGAAAAATGATGGAATGTTTTCTTTTTTTGTATGTTTTTTATCTGCTCTGGAAAAAATGATGAAGACCCTTAATCTCTACTCCTTAGAAGACACTCCTTTATTTTCTAGAAAAAGATGGAAAACCTTTCTCCATTCAATTCTACAGACTTGTTCTAGGTTTCAAAATCTAGTTTTTATGACCCGTGGGTTTGCATTTTATGCTACACATGCAGCCACACTATGCTTTTGTGTTTCCCTTTCTTCTTCGAGCAACCTTTTGAAGTTTTCATTCTGGGTTTAAATTCTAGAACTTCACTTTGGTTGTGGCTTTTAGATTTTGCAAGCTTCTGAGTTTTGAAGTTCTTCATACATGAGGGTTTTCCCTTGAAACCCTAAACATATTATGTAGCTTTCCCTTTTTAATGCTTTGTTTCTCCTTACTCCTTTAAGCATATTTGAAGGTGAGGGCATCAATATTCTTATATTGCTCTCTAGATATGCCTTGTTACTCACATTTCACAGGGTTCTAATCCTAACTTCACTGTACCTACAATTTGCTTTGTAAATGTTTCCATCCTTCAAAAATATGCATTTGGTTTCAATGATTACAACTACAATGTGGTTTATCATTTCATTGTCTCCACAATAGGTGGCTATCTTTTTCTTGTTAATGATCTTACAGTCCTTTGTCTTTTTTGGCTTCTCATGTATACCTTCTTGCATATAATTTCATCTATCCTTCCATAGACTGTCTAATAATGTGGTCAAAGGATTGTACAATCATCATGTGAGAACACTATCATATGAGTACAAAACTCCTATAGCTATTAAATTTGAAACACAACATCTATTAGTACCTCAATGAATCTTTTGTTTAATGATTGTTTCAACTGATGGTGCAATATCCATGGGTGATTGACTTTTTCAATGGAGTTTATCTTCATCTTGCATTAGGCCTGTCTTTAATAATGATTGATCTTGTATGATGATAACCTTTGATCACTACTCCTCCAATTAACTGTGCAACCTTTTGATTCAAATGTACTCATTGATGAATGATATGCCTTTCTCTTTGCTTGTAGTGGTTGTTGTGACTTGAAGTCACTTTCATTGATGAAAAATACACTTCATATCCCTCTTGAAAACCAAGCAGGAAGCATATTGGGCTCAACCCTTGTGGGAGCCCATTTTCCTCCACATACTATGATGTTGAACCAAGTGATTTTGCAATGGGAAATGTACCTGTACCTATACAGTGAAAAAACAAGTTAGCAAAATAATGAAGCCAAAAGCTTCCTATGATGCTTTGAATTTTCTGCTATTGGATCTTTTTTTGAAATCACATGTCTGATTTAATGCTTCAAGAGAATAGGTTATATATCTTTTGATATTGCATATGAGGAGAATTTGCATCCCAAACTCTAACCAATTGTTTCATCTCTTGCAGCTAACTTCTTAAGCAACTAATGAAGGGAGCTGGGACTGAAGATACATCTGACCAACCTTGGGATTTTTCAATCAAGCAATGACGGATCCATCTTCTTTACATATGTTCTTATATTTCTTCAGATGTATATTTTATTTTGATATGTTGCATTTGATCAATCATTCCGACAGCTTGTGTGGGACACCAGGTAGTGTCCCTCCAGTTTCGACATTTTGTTTAGTTGAGTCTGCTTGATAAATGCTTTAGTTCATTATGATACTATGTTGTTTTGCTTTTGGTGGATGATACATTGACATCCTGGTTATCTGGTTATGTTAGTTTGATGATACTGAGATAGACATGTTCATGATATGGTTTATTTGCTTATGACTATTGCTTGAGGTTATTATGTTGAGATGATTACTTATGATTATCTTGTTTTTCTGTGTCGGTGAAGAAGATAGTGTAGCATTACTCATTCGTGAGTACCCTGCTACGCTGCAATTCTTATTCACGGTGTGTTTTCTAACATAAGTTATGTATGTTCTAACGTTGATGTTTCCTGCAGACACAGGTACCGAGTAACGGCTCCACCTGCTTGTCAGGTTTGAGCATACCCTAATGTAATAAAATTATGTTGTTGGAGGTATTGACAGGTCTGGTTTGAACCATCGTTCTTTTGCGAACAAGTATCAATGTGTTACCCCATGTAGTTTTTCAGTTTATTTTGTCGTGTTCGTTTGTATTGTTTTGTGTTTGTGAATTAATATTTAAGTTTAAATGTCTATTAATGTATTTATAAATGTTTATGATTTAATTTATTAAATTAAATTAAATAAGTTATCAAATTTGAAAGTGAAAGTTATTCTCTTTGCATATGTATTTAATTAAATATATATTGCTGATTTAATTGTGCAACTTGATTTATGAGAAAATAGATATTTTAAGGAAAGATATTTTCGACAAGATATGAATCTTTGATTGGCAGTTAAAGATCTGATTTGATATTTTAAAAGGACAAGTTAAACTGATTATTCTATTTTCAATGCAAAATGGTCTATCAGTTAAGTTTTATGATTGAAAGTTAATTGCATGAATGAATATCATTTTAAAAAGGGCAATTTTACATTCACGAGAACTTTCACGACAGCGGTATTTTAGCGGATTTTGCACGGCAATTGCTTGGAAAAATTAAAAAAAAATCTCTTAAGATTTTGTTTACAGACGTGATTTTGAAGCTGGGTTGATTTGCAATTCTTCGTTGAAGTCTGGTGAATTGATTTCGGAGTTGACAAAAGTTTCAAGAATCATTTCTTGCCAGTTATCGAATTTCAAAATAGGTTTTCTTCTGTAATTTTATTTCTTGTGCTGAATTTTTCAGAATTTGATGTCGGAATTAATTGTTCAATAAAGAAATTTTTTTTGCTAAACCTGCACAAACAACAAAGAAACAAAATTAGATGAGTATTTGAACTTTAAAGTTTTAAAGTAGAAAAGAATAAGAACAAACTGCAATCATAGTATACCAAATTCAAAGTTGTCCTTAATCTGGTTGTGAATTGATAGTAATAGATGGAATTCAAAAATTTAGGGAAAGAATGAAGAATTTTCCTGTATTATCAAAAGTAGATATCGATAAAAATTCTTGATCTGAGTATTTAGATGACTGTAGATTATACGGAGGTCTTATAGTGTTCGTGAATCATGATGATATGAACTACAAATTTTCTGAATTTAAGAAAAGGATTCTTCTGTCATGGATATTACTTTGAAGTCAAACTTTTATTATATTTAATTATTAATCTACAAACTTATTCTTATGTATAGTGCACCAAGGGTTATAGAGTGACTATATTAATTCATTGTTTGATAACTGCCATTCATTCAAACTGTTAAATATACTTTTACTTCTACGTATCTGTTATACTGGTAATTTCAATGAATAAATACCTGTAGGTTCCTAGCTTTTTGTTTATTAAATTTTTTTCCATAATTTATATTGCGCGCAACCTCCTTATGAACTGAATAATCTGGCTTAAATGTTGATTTCCTTGTTTAGGAGAGAGGATTTTTATTTTTATTTTTTTTTCTCTACCATTTGTACCCAAGCCTGAGTTTGTGTGCGGTTCCATTAATGTATAAATTTATGTCTTGTAATGAAATGGATGGGCTGCACTAAAAACGCCAAACTCATCCTTTCTTGTTTGGACTTTGATTATAATTTTCTTTTTTTTAATAAACTATTGCTAAACTCCTTACATTCAAGTGCATAATCCATTAGGTAAGGCGTGATTTCTGCTTGGCTTAAGTTTTGAGAATAATGTGTTCTCCATATCACTGTTGGATAATGTTATCCCTTGTTCATTCGCAACTAAATAGAGTATTATCTGCTATGAGGCGTGCATGTCTCTGAAACAAAACTACAGAGATGTTACATTCATTTATTTCATTAGGCACCCAATGTTGATTCATTCACACTTTTCTGTACCTAACTTTATATATATATGCGTTAGGAATACTTCTTTATTGTTCTCTTAGTGGTAGATCCTTAAAACTTTCTCCTACAATTGTCTCATGCGCTGAATGCATGGTGTCCTAGTTTATACTCAAAGTTGTGTTAAAATTTCGGGAGTTATTATTTTGTCTTTTGTCAACTCTCTCTTTGCATGCATTGATCGGGGCAGTTTCTTTGGTAGATAACTATTAGTTAAGATTTTTACTAAGCGTAAGTGTGAATGAAGTGTGAGACTAAGAACGAGAAAGGAAGAAAAGATAGAAACTTAAGTTGTAAGTTATAATGTTTTATTTTATTTTCAAGGTAATTGAATTACAAAATATATAGAATTTGTATTGTTCTTATGTTATAATGTTAGTAAATTCAATTCTTGAAATTATTAGAAATATAATAATATCTATAGATTATATATTATGTAAATTCTTTATTCATAGAAATTGGTTAAATGTGATTGTTGGGTGTGTTTACACATAATGTTGAAAATGTTTATTTATATTTCATCAAAACTAGTGAAGTAAGATTCGTATTATAAACTCAATACACTTCAGTTTATGTTAATCTCTATAGTTTGTTTATTAGGAATTTTTAATTCATAGAGATTGATTTATGGTAATAGTTAGTTGTGTATACATTCGTAATGTTAGTGATGTATGTTTCATTTCCTTAAAGACTAGGAAAGTGAAAATCACATTGACAAGTTTATTAATCTCTAAACTATGTTACTCAATTGTAATGTTTATTTTACTTGGGGGTATAGCTTTGTATGTTTATTTGTTGATATTATGAAACTTTTGAGAACTAAGGTGTAATTATAGTTGAAAATGTAAGCCTCTGTGGATTTGAACTTTACATTTGATAGCTACCCCTAGACGTTTATGTTGAGTCATGTTATAGAAAGAATGGCTTGTTTTAGGGGCCGAAATCCTAAAGAGATTGTCTGGGTAACCTATTGTAGGTGTCTAATTCAGCGAAAACCCAACTAATGTATTAGGGGATTGGGTAGATCTAAACACTAAATTAGATAATAGTTTTCCTCGCCTACTTTTTTAATGCTCATATAGGTTGAGAAAAGGCTGAGAAGGCCTGGAATGCAAGTCGCCATCTTGTCCTCTTGAAAGATGTAGCGACTGCACATTAGTCTGCATAGGGGCCAAGAATCGGTAGAGGCTTCCAAGGTAACTCTTGGAGAGGGCCGATAGTCTAGGAAGATTCTCTAGGGTAACCTATCTCGATAGTGTGATGACACTCTTAGTCTATACCATGATGGTGTTCCTTGTGTTTAGCTTTCTATCTGATGTGATTTGTTACTGAGATTTTATCTGTTATGATTTGTAATCGTTATGTCATGATGTGAATTTGTAAACTACGTAAACGTAATGTTCTGTCTTCATTGCTTGTGGACCTATCATTATCTCCTAGCACAAAGGGAGTGAACCTTCAGGTTCCATGTGGTTGGGAGGAAACCGTGCTACACCTTCCTTGTATTTTCTTGCAGATAATCCTATGCTTGCAACTGGTTCCATTTACTTCTTTGTTCATGACTGTGGATGCGGAGCATGTTCGTGCATATAGATGTTAGTTGTGAAATGATCACTATCTGCTTTGTAAATATACCTCTTGTATAAGAGCGTTCATATTGTACCATCATTTTGTTGTATTGAGATTCATTGAAATCTCACCTATTGTAATCTTGGCATTCGGATACTTGATTGTAATAAGTTTTGTAAACCGGAACATTCTTGGCATTAAATTTGTACTTATGTTTATGATAATGTGTTGAGTTTATTTTTTATGTTAAAGTAACAACGTCTTGGAAACTTTATGACTTTTGTGTAATTATATCTTTAAAAAAAAAAATCTTTCAGTTAACTTTACTCTTTACACTTTGTTATAAAGGTAACCAAGGCGGAGCATTACAAATTGGTATCAGAGCCAAGTTCTAACACTGGGTGCTCTAGATTAATGAGCCCATTAGGTTGTTAGCACGTTAGATTTGGTTGTTGTGTTTTCCTGTTTGCTTTGTTTGTCTTATAATAACACTTGTCTTGGTTTTTGTGTAGGATCATGCCTAGGTGTCGTGTTAGAGGTCATGGTCGAGGCCGAGGTGGTGGCCGTGGGTTGAACCGCCAGGTTACTCCCCCTCTGAGCCCTCATCAGAATGTACAGGCAGAACAATTGGGTCTGCAATTGGATCAGGGAAATGAGGCACAGATTCTGGAACAGTCAGGGGTAGAGGGATCACAGTTATGCCCTTTACTAGAAGAGGTCCTAGCTCGACTTGGACCAAGACAGGAAGTGGAACAAGAGGTGAATAGGGAACGTGATAGGTCTCTGTGGAGAGTTGATGATACAATGCAGCAGGATGCTATTATTGCAGGTCATATGCGAGATTTTGTTGAGGGCACGCCCTCCTACATTTGATGGATCTAGTGGTGGTTTAGAAGCTGAAACTTGGTTGATTGATTTGGGACGATACTTTGCGATGCATCCTTATGGTAGCAATACTCGTGCTCGTTGCGCCATAACGCATCTTAGAGGCTTTGCTTCTACTTGGTGGAATTTGGAGGAGCAGAAGCTCCATCTAGAGATTGGTGCAGTCTCATGGGATATGTTCCTAGAGAGATTTAGAGCACGTTTCTTGTCTAAGCATTGGAGGCAGTGACGTGTGGATGAGTTCCACGATCTTCGTCAGATGGCTATGTCTGTGGAGCAGTTTGAGCACAGGTTTTATGAGCTCAAACAATATGCAAGGATTGTGGACGATGAGGCGATGTTGGTGCAGTACTTCATCAGGGGCTTAAACGCCCATATTAGCAGTGGAGTCAGAGTCTTCAAGCCAAAGACTATAGAGGTTGTTGTGGAGAAGGCATGGATTGTAGAAGAGAACCTTGATATGGCATTGGGTGGACACACTGGAGTACAGATAGGCAGTGCTCCTGTTTCAGGTTTTGGTTAGCGAAGTGGTCAGTATCAGATAAGTGGTTCCTCTAGGAATCAATAGGCACCCGCTAAGGGTGGACAACTGTAACAACGCAATCAACAAAAGAATAAGAATTCACAGTTCCAGCAGGGTAATAATTCTTAATCAGGTAGGAACCGGAACTGGTGGCGCAATAAGCACAATCAACAGGATCAGTCAGCTCAGAGTGCTCAGTCTATAGTGAGCAGAGGCAGCTTTCAGCAATCCAATGCACCTTCGGGTGGCAGAGGATTTTGCAGAGGCACTGGATGTTTCTCATGTGGACAGTAGGGACATATTGCTAGGCAGTGTCCTATCCAAGGTACTTCAGGATTTGGACAGCATCTGGCAGCTTTAGAGCCGACAGTTGGTGATGTGGGTCATTCTCATATAGTTTTTGTTGTGGTAAATAACTGCCAAGCAGATCATCAAAACACTGTGGTCGAATCTTCAGGTCAATTACAAGGTATTGATGTTACTATTCTCTTTGATTCTAGAGCTATAGATTCTTTTATTTCACCTACTATTGTTGAGCGTTGTGGATTTGTGGTCGTAAAGAAAGGAAATAGGTGGCAGGTGGAATTTGCTTTTGGGGCAAAGGTAGCAGTAGAATTCTTCATCCGCAATTGTGGACTTAGGATTGGACCGTTATCTACTTCATTAGATCTTCGAGTCACACCTTTAGGATCGTATGACATTGTTTTGGGAATGGATTGGTTAGAATTTCATCATGCAATGATTGATTGTCGCCAGAAGATAGTACATTGCATTGATGATGTTGGTTCAAAGGTTGATATTTTTGGTGTTCAGAGACCCATCTCTTTGCGGATAATTTCTGCTATGCAGTTGAAGAGATGCCTTTGTCAGGGTTGTCAGTTGTTTGCCACAACAGTTAGTGACTTGGATTCAAGGGAGAGTCAAGAGATATCACTCGATGATCACCCTATTCTTAGGGAATTCGTTGATGTTTTCCCTAGTGATATTCTTGGTATGCCACTAAAGCGTGACATAGATTTCAGATTTGATCTAGTTCCTGGAGCAGAGCCCATCTCTCGAGCTCCATACAGAATGACTACACATGAATTGGAAGAGCTACGTATTCAGTTGGAGGAACTCTTGGCAAAGGGTTTTATTCGTCGGAGTGTTTCCCCTTGGGGAGCACCTATCATCTTCGTGAAGAAGGACGGATCTCTTACATTGTGCATTGATTATCGTCAATTGAATAAAGTGATGATTAAGAATCGATATCCATTACCCAGAATCAATGATATTTTTTATCAAATCAAGGGAGAAAATGTGTTCTCTAAGATTGATTTGAAATCAGGTTACATTAGTTGCGTATTGCAGAAGTTGATATTCATAAAATGACATTTTGAACTCGATACGGGTACTACGAGTTCACAGTAGTACCGTTTGGGTTAACGAATGCACCATCAGTTTTCATGAGTCTGATGAATGGTGTATTTTGCACCTATCTTGATCGATTTGTACTCGTGTTTCTCGATGACATTTTGATCTATTCGAGGAATATGGAGGAACATGAAGAGAATTTGAGACAGGTACTGCAGTGTTTGAGGGAGAATCAATTATATGGAAACTTGAAGAAATGTGATTTTTTCCAAACTGAGGTAAAATACCTTGGTCATGTCATTTCTAGAAAAGGTATAGTTGTGGATCCTGCAAAGATTCAAGCTATCATTGATTGGCCCATACCTACTAATGTTTCAGAGGTTCGTAGTTTCATGGGTCTTGCTGGATACTACAGACGATTTGTTCAGGGGTTTTCTAGGTTTGTAGTTTCACTGGAATAGGCGACACCTCTCCATTCAAATTTGAAAGCTGAAAAGCATTATGTTGTTTGCATTTTGTAATCACATAAGGGCCATCCCACATGGCATCAACCTTGGTATGCTTACCAAGCCTACTTTTAAGTTCATCCCACTTAAACACAAGATCACCCTCATTGAACACTCTTGGAACTGCTTTTCTGTCAAAGGTCTTTTTCATTTGTGCTTGGTGAATCTCAAGCTTTCTCAATGCTTATTTTCTTGTCTCCTCTAATTCCATCAGTTGTGCAAGCCTGATTTCCATAGGCTCCCCCTCTAGAAATTTAAGCTCCTTAATGAAATTCAAAGTTGGCAATTCAACTAAAAATGGAAACTTAGCCTCTTTACCATAAGTAAGAACATAAGGTGAATTACATGTAGCTCTTTTAGGAGTTATTCTATCAACCCAAAGGGATAGCTTTAATTTATCATTCCAGGTCCTGTGATTATCCTCAATTATCTTTTTGATAATCTTGATAAAATTCTTATTGGTGGATTCAGCTTGTCTATTACCCTAAGGGTAATAATTGGATGAGGTATTCAAAAATGTATTATTATTAGTAGACCAATCATAAATTCTTAAGCCAACAAAGGCTAATGCATTATTAGAAATGATTGAATCAGGAGCACCAAACCTTGATACCAAATCCTGATAGAAATTTAAAATAGTAGTCTCATTTTCCTCCTTCAATGCAACAGCTTCTATACATTTAGTAAAATAATTTGTTGTTGTTAGTATCCATTTGTGACCTGCACTTGAAGGTGGGTTTATAGGACCAATAAAATCAAGACGCCACTTAGCAAAGGTTTGTTCTACCTGAATGGGGTGTAGTGGCAAGGCTGAAATCCTTTGCTTTCCTACAAATAATGAACATTTATTGCATTTTTTGACCCAAACATGTACATCTTTAAACAAATCAAGCCAGTAATATCCAGCTCTCATGATCTTTAGAGTTGTAGTCCTTGGTGTAAAATGGACTCTAGATGGCCCATCATGAAATTCTTCCAAAATTTTATCTATTTGATCTAGTTCAATGCATCTAAGTAAAACTCCATGAAAATCCCTTTTATATAAAAATACATCAATAATAGCACAAGGGATGGTTTTAAGTCTATAATACTTTCTTTTTGCTTTTTCTAAACCTTCAAGATAGTCACCAATATGTAAGTTATGAATCATTTGTTGAATCTAGTTTGTAGAAGTAGTTGGAACAACATCTTGTTCCTCATTATTGAGCATTGTTGCAACTTGCTCATCAATTTCCTTGTTTTATTTATTTCCAGCAAACTATTCACATAGAAATTTGCCTCTAACTAGCTCAGTAACCTTAATATTGACATCATATTCCATTACCTTGGTTATCCAACTTGCTCTTTTATCATTGATATCTTTGCTAAGCAAGAAGTCTTTAACAAAAGGATGGGAAACCAACAATTGAATCTTATTGTTAGAAAACATATGCCTAAATTTTTTAAGACTTCTAACAATAGCTAGAACATGCCTCTCAACAAAAGAATACCTTGCTTCATAATCTTGCAGAACTTGGCTAAAGAATGTAACAAGTTGCTCTAGTCCATCATCATTCTACTGAAAAAGCATGGTTGAGATAGTATCAACACTCCCAAAAGCATATAAAATAAAGTCCTTATCAAAATTAGGATTTATGAGTGTTGGGGCTGTTGCAAGGGCCTCCTTTATCTACTCAAAACTCCTCTTACCTTCTTTATTCATGTTATCTCCTAGATTTTCACCCTGTAGAATGTAAACTCAACAATCCAGTGTAACATGGGAAGACCTCTAAAGCTATGGGTCACTTATAAATAGAGGTCAACCTCCGGAGAAGGCCGGCTTCCTTTGGTGTCACCTAAACTACTGATTCTATAAAGGAAAAGGGAGGAGTGTATAAAATTAAAACTAAATACTATGGTGATACACCAAACTGATAAGAGAAATGGAATACTTAGGTTACACTTGAAAATTGATTATGAACATAAGATTACACATCAAATTCTATAAGCTTAGCATTAATATTTCACAAACAGGTTTGTTTCACACACTTTTTCAAAAAAGGAAAAATCTTTTCACAATTTAGAATCCATGTGTGAGTATGTGAACACAGTTTGTGATTTGTATAATGATACTTTTTCAAAGGAAGGCATGAAAACACAAGATAAATTTATAAAGGAATGAAAGAAATTTACAAAATAACTTGATCATTAACCTAAAATGCACAACACTTTGCAAGAACAAGATGGTAATTTGAAACATCCACAATGATCAAGGTAAGCTCTGTATATTATTCTCCAAAATGAGTTACAAAAATTTGCTAATATGAGAGAGGACTGCAAAATTCACAAACTTCAGAAAAGCATCTGAAGAACTCCTTTACAAGAAGGAAAAAATTCCATATGTACAAAAAAGTGTCGGCCCCCCTAGGCTTACAAAAAATATCCGCGTTCATAAAGATCTTCCCTTATATCTTTTTTATGAAGTTAATGATGCGTCCCCGCTATCCATGTCAGTGAAGAGTCGCTCTAGGAATGGCCTCTGTGTTCACTTTTGAACTTCCCTGAAGAGTTGTCTCGAATGCTCCTGAGCTCAGAGAAAATCCACGTCACTTTCACTCTGTTGATCTTCCTCTCTCCGGTCAAACTTCCATGGCTCACCTGTAGCTTCCTCTGATTGGTCAAACAAATGCTACATGGGATCATCAAATGGTCAAAAGTCATTCAGCCAAAATCGCATGTCAGTGAGACACTTACCATGTCTCACCAATGCGATTACACTCTACAGCAGCATCGGCATAGCTCACAATCGTCGGCAAGAGCTCATAGCGAGTTTCTGTTGGTCATAGCGATATTCCTTTCTATTGGAAAATCCATCACTATCAGCAAGACTCTCTCAGTCGGCAAGAGGTCTCAACGAACCCCATCAGTCACACCGAAGAGACCATTCTCTCGGTGAGACTCTACTTGGTCACCAAGACATCCCAGCAAACACACCACTTTCCTCGATGCCATTCCTTTTCGGCGGGGCTTCAATCAGTCGGAGAGACATCTCGTCGAGCTCCTTTCTTTCGTCGAGACCCTACTTAGTCAGTAAGACCTTCACCAAAGCCACCACACTTCACCGAAACTTGGCCCCTTTCGTTTTGGTGAGACCTCACCCTTTCGGAAAGATATCTCCCCAAAGGAAAACCACTCCCCCTAATGCCAACTTTATGAACAACCATTGGCAAGACTTTCATCTGTCAATGAGACATCCCAAGCGGAGAGATACATAAAGACTCATGGCAACCCGAATGTCCTGGCGACCGGTGTATTCAAACAAATAGAATGCATTGCTAGTCGGCAAGACAACAGGAGGGTCTTGCCGACTTTCTTCTCTAATGAGTTTTATGCCAAATCTGATCGAGGCATGCTTTCCAACAAACCTCCTTGTGAAATATCATCGGGTGAGGACCTTCTCGTGAAAACCAAACACCTGCACGCTGGGCTCAACCCTCATGGGAGCCACATTTAATCCACATGCCAAATTTAAGACATAATTTCCCCTAATTGAGCCCGTGGGTGAAAATCAGGTAACAATTCCAACTAAAAGTTATATTATTTTTAAGCATTGAGGTAAGAGGCTACAATAATACTATAATGTTAGTTATGCACCTCCTTACAAAATTGATCCTACCTAGAAAGCTTTGTAAGCCTTTCTTGTGTGTTGGTAGGGGTAATGCTAGAATAGAAGTGATCCTTTCTGGATCAATTGTAATACCATGCTTGGAAAAAATATGTCCAAGAAGCTTCCCCTCATGGACTAAAAAAATGCTCTTCTTTGGGTTAAGTGAAACCTCATATTCTCTACACCTCTGAAAGATTTTCCTTAAGTGATCAAAATGCTCATTGGAATTATTTGAAAAAATAGTAGCGTCATCTAAATAAACAAGTACAAACTTGTTAATGAGGCCTTGGAAATCCATATCCATTGCTCTCTAAAGGTTTTTCCCTGCATTGGACAAACCAAAAGGCATCTTTCGGTAAGCCATGGTACCCCATTTGGTAGTAAAGTAAATTTTGAATTGGTCCTCCTCCTTCACTAAAATCTGATTATATCCTGAATATCCGTCTAACAAGGAAAACCTGTTAGAACTTGATACAACTTGTAAAATTTGTTCCATTGATGGCAATGGATAATGGTCTTTAAGAGAGGCTCTATTTAAATCACGAAAAATCAACACACAGCCTAATCTCACCATTCTTTTTCCTAATAGGTACCAAGTTAGAAACCCAAGATGTATGCTTAATTGGAAAGATGATGTTACCTTCAATCAGCTTGCTTAACTCTATTTTCATGAGATGCTCTAGCTTGGGGTTTATAGGCCTTTACTTCTGCCTCACTAGTTTTGCTTTGGGCTCCAACTCAATGGTGTGTTGAGCTAACTCAGGGTTAAAACCCTTTAAATCTCCACACTCCCAAGAAAAAATAGTATTAAATTCTTGGCAAAGAAAAATAAAATCTTGATGTTCCTCTTTGGTACATACCTTACCAAGCTTGAGGAGCTTGTCTTTGAATATCTCGATGGGTTCATAGTGTTCCTTCTTAACTGTCATGTTGTTTCTATCCCTTCTAACTTGATCATTAGAATTAAAAATCAATTCTAAGGTTACCAAACCTTTGGGAATCTTATTTGACTTCAACTATAAGATTTGATTGTCATATTGCTACTACCATTTTTGTTGGTTTCCAGCTGCAAACTCAGCCTCTTCCATCATAAAGTTAATAATTTGTTTAGCACTTTCAAAAACTCACCAATTAGCATTGTTATTTGGTACAGATGGTCTCACCACCACTTTTACATACTATTGTACCTCAACATCATGAACATCAGTTGGAATATCAAATTGTGAGTCTATGTCAGCTAGCTTATCAGCTTCTTTATTTTGGTTTCTAGGAATGGAGAGTAAGTTGAAAGAATCAAAATCTTCAATTAAATCCAAAATTCTATACTTATACAACTTGAGAAAATCATTTTTTGTAACATTCATATTTCTTACTTGATTTTCTATCAATTCAGAATCACCAAAAACTTGTAAACATTTTATACCTCTCTTTCAGGGCCATTCCAAGCCATGAATAAGTGCCTCATGTTCTTCTACATTATTTGAACAATTGAAAGCAAATTTTAAGGTTGAATAATACCTTTCTCCATCAGGAGAAATCAACATAGCTCCTCCACTAGCACCCACCTTACTTCTTGAGCCATCAAAACATAGCTTCCAAAGCTAATTACCTTGGTGTTTTGGTTGTTTTTCATCCTTAACCAAGCTTAGAACAATTGCACCATGCTCATGAATCATGTAAATTCATAATCCTACCTCATCCATGTGATTGAAAGGGTCAAATTTGTGATTCTCAACTGCCCACTCATCTAAATTTATATTAGGTATTCCTTCAATAGGTGTGTTGGGATCTAGGGTCATGGATTGATCCTCCTACTCATGGATGGATAGGTTTTCATTTATGGCTCTATGTGGTCCTTATCTTGGGGTTCTGATTTGATGGTCACTCTAGTGCCATATCTAGTTTTGAAAAACATGTGACCAATCTGATGATAAATACCCACCCAACTTTGCAGTAAAGTCCCTAGAAAGGAAAATGGCAAAGAAAGGTGACAAATATATAACATAGATATCTTGTGGGATTGAAAATTTTGGAAAAGCATGTAAGGTAAGGGGAAGATTTTTAATCACTCCAACAGATTTAATGGTTGTACCATCTAATTGAACTACTCCCTTTGATAGAGGCTCATATGTCAATCCTAGATTATCCACTAATTTATTTGGCATAACAGAATTGCTTGCACCTGATTCAATCATGCAATTGTGCACTAAGTGTTCTCCAATAATCAAACTGACATAAAATGGAGGTGGCTTAACTTCTTGAGTTGATTGTTCACTCTTGGTTTCAGAGTTGTTTGCAAGCACAACTTTAGGCTGCTCTTTAGTAGGTACATATGAAATTGAAATCTTAGCTAAATCCTCTTGCAATAAATCTTTTTTCCTAGTAATATGCATTCCATCCAACATAGACAAGCTAACATTGGCCCTTTTTCATATGATCAACAATATTAAATGCATGAGTACTAACCTTTTGTTGTCCCTTAGAAATAGTAGCATCATTTTTTGTTAGTAAAGGTTTTGATTGAACCTTAGGTTGTCTTTTACCATCCATAGCTTGACCCCTTGGAAAAATATGAAAATTTTGTGAAGTTGTAGGCCCATCTTGACCTTCTTGACTTGTAGAAGTTTGAACTTTGTCTTTACCACCCTGTTGTTGGTTCTTTTTTGCTTGATGCCCCTTAGAAACAACTTTCTATCCCAAATCAACAGCCCTTTTCTTTGACCTCATATTAGCTGCAATAGAGGTATATGACTGATTTTTCCCTTGTAAATTATTTACTCCACAAAATTCGTTGCCTTGCCAATTCATTAAGGCAACATCAAGATCATTTTGCTATGTTTGGGAACCTTGTTGATCACTATTTTCCTTTGTAACATTTTCAGAAGCAACATAGTTGCTCTGTACCATAAGAGCCTAATTGACCACTCCATTCATGTGTGTAGCTTGATTATGAGGTTGATTACATGGATAGCACCACACAAATTCTTGTTCCATATTGTTTTGCACAAGTGCAAGCTCTTTTGAAGAGTTGGCAGCATTGGGATTATATGGCTGAAAAGGCCTAGGATTTTAATTTCTTCTTTGTCCTTGGAAATCAGCCTGATAAGGTGGCCTATTTGCTTGGTATGGGGCTTGGTAGGGTCTAGACTCTTGTCTAGCATGCTTCTTGATATTCACTAAATCATTTCCAATAGTTTTCAATATATTTCTTATCTCTTGAAGCTCTTGAGAATGGGTTGGAATAGCGGGTCCTTGAGTTGTAGCTTGGTAAGTTAAAGCTAGAACAATAGGTATTTTAGCTATGGGGGTAATTTCAAAGGTATAAGAAGGTGAATTTTTGGAAATATTGGCATTGGGGGCCTAGGAGCTATTTTACTAGCTTGAATAAGGTTATTTTCTACCCTTATGCTTATGTTGAAAGCACTAAGAAATGAAACACCACCCATAGACTAAATCAAAACTAAAATATCATTGTTAAGAGCTCTAAGATAATACAAAAAATCATGCTCAGGAGAAGGTTTTTACTGTAGCAGGAATTCTATCCCATATCTTTTGAAATATAAAGTTGAAATATGTCATTTGTTCTTGTGGAGCTCTCTTGATAGTTGTCAACTACTCAACTAGAGATAAATGATCAGATTTATCCTAAAACTATCTATTCAAAGCATCTCCTAATTCATCCCATTTTGCAATGGAATTAACAGGAAAACCTATAAACCACTAGAGATCCTTTCCTTTGAGAGATGTCACCAAAAGCCTAACTACAACATTTTCAGCAGTAATATGATGTACTGCAAATAATGAGGCAACATCCCTGATATGTTCAATGGGTGTAGTTTGACCTTCTCCAGTAAACATAGGAAATATTTTAAATGCTTCCATTGGAATATCATCATGTTGTGCTAAATTCAATGGGATTCCCCCATTAAAAGGCATAGATGCATGTTGTCAAGCCATTGGAATAACTGGTACTCACAGATTTGGAAATTGGAGTATTGGAACAGGACGAACTGGAATTATTGGAACAAGACTTGTAGGCCTATAATTTGGAGTAGAACGTGATCTAGGTGTAATAGATCTCCTTGTTGTTCTCCCTCTCCTTTTTGGTGATGACAGCTGCAAATACTTGAACGAATCAACACTTCTTGTTTGAATCCTTCTCATGTGTTGCTTGCACTAGATCTACTTTAAAATCAAAGATAAGAGTCACCAAATATATTTTTTTCCTCAAAAGGCTCAAAACGCTATTGTATATACCAGAACAACAGTGAAAATCTATGAAATTCTTGACTAAAACAACATTCAGGGTCCCACTGAGCATGCCAAAAATTGTTAACACATAGGATTGCACCCAAATGCAAAGTTGGAAAGCTCAGCAATCCTGTGTAACATGGAAACACTATCGAGCTTGTGGGTTGCTCATAATGAAGGTGAACCTCCAAATTATGGGCTAGTTTCCTTTTTATTTTTTTCTATGAAACTAATGACCTATGCAGGAAAAGGGATAGAAGGATTAAAATGAATGGTAAAAACTAAAACTAGTAAGATGGTGATGAACCTAAATGATAATGAATATGCAACATGATTCACAAGTACTCTTCAATATATCCACTTACACAACTTAATTTGAACAGCTAAATCACATAAGTATTTCATAAACAGGCTTTGAGAAATCAATATATTTTATGAAGGAAAACTAAGTTTTCATAACTCAAAAGAAAGGATTAAACAGTTGCACAACCTATGACCTATGATATTAAATTGATTTGTGTACATACACCTATGAATGAGACAGAAATTAAAGGTTTTCAGAGTTAAACATAATAAATTTCTATCAAAATCAACCATAAGAGACAACACCTAAAATTTGAGAAGACAAACACTTGATTTTTACTGAAAAATGGAAGGAATCTTTGCAATATGATGAAATATACTAAAAATAAATTGTTGCTATATCAACTGTAAATTGAGCTACAAAACCCTTTTCTCTTTGAAATGTACAAGAGGGAAAAAAGGTAAGAATTGAGAAAAAACCTAATTTCTTTCCCTATATACAGAAAGTACTCCAAAGAGTCATAGTGAGTTGACTGAAGTTAACTACACCCTAAAAATATCTCCCAAAAACTGTCTCATGAGCAAAGAAGAAAAGCCTCAAAAAGAGGGGTCAGAACTAAACCAATTTGAGCTAAAACAGCCTCAAATTCACTGTCACAACCAGTTTGACCCAAGTGGACTTCAAACTCACCTGGTCAAATGAAAATCCAGCTCAAAAATCTCTAGTTTAACTCCTCTCATCTGATTTTGCATGATCTTGAGATGAAGGTAATCAATCTAAATAATTATTAAAGTAATCAATTAAGAATTACTTTAACACATGTTGTGGATTTTCCTATTCTCTACATTTGCATGACATCTATTAAAGTAATTTATAATTGACTGGTTTAATAATGTTTACATTATTATTTTGATTTCAATTCATGCAAAAATAACTAGGGGGTTGACCTTGTGTTTGAAAACCATGCAATATATTACAAAGGTAAACTAATATATGGCAAAGGTATTAGTTTTATGCAAAGTCTAAATAAAAGTAAAAAAATACCCCAAAGGGGATTAGCCAAACATAGGGCATAAAGAAATCCTAAAAGAAAACCCATGGAATTCAATTGCATTTTCACTTTTATCACCATGCTACTTTCTCAACACCTCCAAGGGTTTGATGCTCGAAGGTTTTTCTAGAGATTTCTCTGCAAATATTTGTTGTTGATAGTGTGGTAAGTTCCTTTTTTGCATAAAAAATGTTGTGATTTTCTCATATTTGTAGAAGAAATTGTCATTTTAGTTCTATTGTAACAAAAAAATGGAATGTTTTCATTTTCTGTATGTTCTTTATCTGCTCCAGAAAAAATGATGAAAACCCTTAATCTCTGCTCTTTCTTAGAAGACACTCCTTTATTTTCTTGAAAAAGATGGAAAACCTTTCTCCATTCAATTGTACAGACTTGTTATGGGTTTCAAAATCTTGTTTTTATGACCCGTGGGTTTGCATTTTTTTCTACACATGCAGCCACGCTATGCTTTTGTGTTTCCCTTTCTGCTTTGAGCAACCTTTTGAAGTTTTCATTCTAGGTTTAAATTCTAGAACTTCACTTTGGCTGTGGCTTTTAAATTTTGCAAGCTTTTGGGTTTTGAAGTTCTTCATACATGAGGGTTTTCCCTTGAAACCCTAAACATATTTTGTAGCTTGCCCTTTTTAATGCTTTGTTTCTCCTTCCTCCTTCAGCATATTTGAAAGTGAGGGCATCAATCTTCTTAGACTGATCTCTAGATATGCCTTGTTACTCACATTTCATCGGGTTCTAATCCTGACTTCACTATACCTACAATCCACTTTGTAAATGTTGTCATCCTTAAAAAATATGCATTTGGTTTCAATGATTACAGCTACAGTATGGTTTATCATTTCATTGTCTCCACAATAGGTGGTTATCTTTTTCTTGTTAATGATCGTACAGTCCTTTGTTTCTTTTGGATTCTCATGTATACCTTCCTGCATATACTTTCATCTATCCTTCCATAGACTTCCTAATCATGTGGTCAAAGGATTGTACAATCATCATGTGAGAAAACTATCATATGAGTACAAAACTCATGTAGCCATTAAAGTTGAAACACAACATCTATTAGTACCTCAATGAATCTTCTATTTAATGGTTGTTTCAACTGATGGTGCAATAGCCATGGGTGGTTGAATTCTTGAATGGAGTTTGTCTTCATCTTGCATTAGGCCTATCCTTGATAATGGTTGATCTTGTATGATGATAACCTTTGATCACTACTCCTCCAATTGAATGTGCAACCTTTTGATTCAAATGTACTCATTGATGAATGATATTCTTTTCTCTTTGCTTGTAGTGGTTGTTGTGACTTGAAGTCACTTTCATTGATGAAAAATGCACTTCATATCCCTCTTGAAAACCAAGCGGGAAGCATGTTGGGCTCAACCCTTGTGGGAGCCCATTTTCCTCCACATACTATGATGTTGAACCAAGTGATTTTGCAATGGGAAATGTACATGTACCTGCACAGTGAACAAACAAGTTAGCAAAACAATGAAGCCAAAAGCTTCCTGTGATGCTTTAAATTTCCTGCTCCTGGATCTTTTTTTGAAATCTCATATATGATTTAATGCTTCAAGAGAATAGGTTATATATCTATTGATATTGCATATGAGGAGAATTTTCCTCCCGAGCTCTAACCAATTGTTTCATCTCTTGTAGGTAACTTCTGAAGCAACTAATGAAGGAAGTTGGGGCTGAAGATACATTTGACCAACCTTGAGATTCATCATTTAGGCAATGACGGATCTATCTTCTTTTCAGATGTTCTTATATTTCTTTGTATGTATTTTTTTTTTTGATATGTTGCATTTGATCAATCATTCCCACGGCTTGTGTGGGACACCATACTTTTGTAAAATGAACAAAACAACAATTTTATTTAAATTTGTGTAATCTTCTCTCTTGTAAAAAACATTTCCATAATAAAACTAAAACTTCATTTGATAGCATCTTTTGTGCAATCATGAAAACATTAGCAGAAGTTTCATGTATACCTTTCTTCTTTTATCATCATTGTTGTCCTAGCTCTACTTGATTTGAGCTGAAAGAAAAATTAGGTAAAAAAACAAAGGTGGCTCTCTGCAATAGACAAAGAGCACAAATGAAACACTGTAATAGAGGCGACGGTCTGTCAAAAAGTAGAATTTAGCAGCTTGATTGAGAAGACAGAGGTGGCGCTATTACAAAGGTGACGCAAGAGAACATTCAAAGGTGATGTGATGTAATGAAAGTAGTGCTGGAAATGGAAGCAACACTCTGCGTACAAGCAAATGTGGCGTTGTATGAACCAAGGGTGGCGTCACCTTCCTATAGTTGCATAAAACGTCAATTTCAAGCCAAAATTTGTCAAAATAAAAAAGTTAGCCCTCCCTCTAGCACCAAAATGTGAATATCTAATCTAAAAATTAACTAACAAGAGACAACAAACAAATTTTAATCAAGTTAGAAACCCAAACAAAGCATTCCCTATGAGATTCTCAATCAAACAAAGACAAGAAAATATGATGAAAACATGAAATAAACAAGATAAAAGCATGTAAACTCGTCTAAATTGACCAAACCTTCATCCCATAGGGGGATTGGTGCTCCTTGATGTGGAAAGGATCCATTTCCTAATCCCTTTGATAAGCTCCAGTGATGTAGATGATTCAAAGTATGAAAATGATGCCAAAGTATGTTAAAAACTTGCAAATGATATGATGAAATGAGTGAGAAATTCCTATACTAAACTTGTTTTAGATTGTGGACCCATATTGTGTAGAGAAAGCCTCTACTTATAAGACTCAAGGGTCGAAGAATGAGATAAATTGGTAAATATGGGATAAAAAGGTAGCCAATGGGATTGTCACACTTGTCGCAATTCTATTGGATGAGGATGGAGCACATTTTGGGGAATGTGTAAAGGGGATGTAAGAAGAATAAATGAGGATATAAAAAGTAAATTTATGTGGCTGAAGATGTAAGGGACAAGATGGCATGTAAGGAGTAAATACTTTTGTAAGAGGTATTTATGGATGTGTAAAAGGCTATTTAAAACCTTTGGAGGGAAATTGAATGAAGGGGTGGTTGGGAGGAATATTCCTAAGAATATGCCATTATGAGGATAAATAGGGTAATTAGATAATTAAAACAAATGAATTTCATGTGCAACCTGGTTAGTTGGCCATGGGTTGATTTAACTTTTGGGGAGTTAAAAGCTAGAGGATTTGTTAATGATGATTAGCAAGTAGCTTAGGGTTAATTAATTCAAAATTAATTGACTTGGATGGGTTAGGGGATTGTGACATTTGATTTGATTTATTTAATCAAATGAGAGGACTTTAGGGGGATTTAATTAAATGATTTGATTTAACTAAATATGATGAACATTAGTCAAAAGAAAGGTGAATTGATCTAATAAAGATAATTATTTGATTAATAGTAGAAATTGATGAATTTAACTAAATAATGATGATTATTTAATTAATTGGTTAGTCTGAAGTGATTTAGGAAGAAGCGATGTTAATTAATCAGAATTAGGTGCATAGTATCAATCAAGGCTTTTTAATTGTCTACACAAACTAATTTCCAGCTAGGGAAAGTCATTCAGCACTTCATAGACGCCAAAAACAAAATGTTGACCTTACAAAAATGATGAATTATTTATCATTGAATTCCTGCACATAATTGATAAAGTTGTTGACCCACTCAAAGTCCTAGACTAGCTCGAGATGTAGCATTTTCTTCTGAAAGCTTACTCCTACCTCAACCTGCTTCCTTTTCCTAAGCAAAGACATTCCTTTGATGTCTAGGATAAATGGGTAAAATGTTAACACCTCACCCAGAATAGAAAGAAGCTCCAAGTCACGAGGCCTAGGTATACCAAGACCCAGAGAGGTTGCTTCCAATACCTCCTCCAGCCCACCTAATATTTTTGGTATGAATAACTTACAAGCCATTTCCACCACATCCGCCTTTGATACTTGCAATTCAAGAAGAGTCTCCATGAACCATGAGGAGATATATGAATCCACTCTATATCACTCACCTAACCACATAAACTCTCAACCCAGAATGACCTTGATCGCACCAATTAGTAGGAAATATACTTCCAACATAATTCACTTCAATTGAAGCTATGAGATCTCTCCAAGGAAGGCCATATTACCACCACCTTTGGCCGAGAGGATGCAATGATCATAAAATTAGCATTCACTAATATTTAGAAAGCTTCACTATTCACCATGATAACACCTTTGAGATGTAGCTCATAATTAAATGTGGCATCATCTACAAACTCTCACAATCGATCTGGATATGAAATGCACCAATGGTCTACCATATAACATCCTATGGGAAAAAACCTTCCTAAAATTGTGTTTGACTTACACGTGACACTAGTGGACATCAGGCTCATAGTATAACCTTTTCGGATCCTCCCTCGAGGGCATGCAGCGCAGGGCACATGGCATTATCCTAAAACCATTAAACAATCAACATAGCAATACCCCAATAGTCAAGCAAGCAATGAAAATACCTTTGAGAGGTAGTTCCCACAACTGTACATGTTATGAATAGACCAATGGCCACCATATAACTTATTTTTGGCACAAAAACTTCATGATCTTGTGCACTACTGGCGTGTGGCACTAGCCGATGTCGGGATCATAGATTAAAATTTTTGGATGCTCCGTCGATGACATTTGGTGTAGGGCATGTGGCATTATCGCACGAGCTTTAAACAATCAACACAACAATACCCCTGACAACCAAACAAGCAATGAAAATACCTCCTAGAGGTAGTTCCTGCAACCAAACCAGTTATGAACAGACCAATGATGCACCTTTTGTCATCCTTTTAGCTTAAAACAAACCTAAACTTGTAATCAACTGATGTGTGGCACTATCAGATGTCAAGCTCAAAATAAAATATATTTGGAACCTCCCTCAAAGGAATGCAGTGCAGAGTACAAGACATTAGCGTGCAGGCCTTAAAACCAACAACACACCACCCTAAGAATCAAACAAGCAGCTTTCCACACCAACAATATAGAAAGCAATATTGTCCAAATGTAACCAATTGGCTACCTAGAGGCCCCAAGATGCCACTCCCTTGACCTTCTTTGTGGATGATTTGTGCAAAAACCTCCAAATTGAGAAAGTTGGATGAACCAATTGGAGGACTTCTATCTCCATTTTACAATCATGACTTTCTAAGGCATTTACTGTTGAATTAGCTTCCCTATAGCAATGTGAAATTGTTACTGAAACAAAACCCTCAAGAAGTTCCCAAACTAGTCTCAAAATGTAAGAAATGGCCCAATTTTTTGCTTGCTTGATTCTCCAAGTGTTAATGGTATTTAATGAATCACTTTCAATGTGAATGTTTTTGAGTTGCATATTGTGTGCCATCTTGACACCTACTAGTAGACCATATGCCTTTGCTACATTATTAGTACCCATAAGTGACTTTAGAGATAGTCCTTTTAATAATTCTCCTTTGTCATTATGGATTACACAACCTAATCCTGATATACCCGGATTTCCTTTAGATGCTCCATCAAAACTTAGTTTCACATAATTTGGGGGTGGAGCACACCATTTGATTATACTTCTATCAACTTTCTAGACATTATGATATGCACCCAGATTTGGAACTTTGAGGAGAGACCAAAGATTTAACATTTCACAATCCCAGCTTGAGAATGAGTTATTTGGATTGGATTTCATCAAGACATCTAACATCACTACTTTAGATATATTCCTTAAATCCAATTTATTGAAGAAAGTTTTCAAATCTAAGAAATTGTTTCTAAAAATTCTTTTGTTTCTTTTGAGCCATATATTTCAGAATAGTAATGCAGGAATCACCACTTGTAATGCATCAAAGAGAGATCCTTTATATAGTAATGGAAAACTTTGAAATAAATCTAAGAGAGTGTTTGGCAGGGGAGAAAATGAGTGTAGTTTATTTTGGATCTGATTCCAACATGTTTGAGAAAAATTAAAATGAAGCAAAAGATATCTATGGTGGGACTATGCCCAACCTAGAAAGTCTATAGCTTGTGAAGACCTACTTATGAAGAGCTAACCAAGAAAAATTACCTGATTTAGGAAGAATTGAGGAGTTCCAACGAAGCTTATATGACCATTTGCCTAGTTGAATTTTGTCTTTAAAGGTCAAATATTTATAACCTTGTTTGACAGTCATACTGACCTAATTTAGATGGGGCCCAAAAAAAATGTCCTCTAATTCTAACAATAAAACTATTTTTGTATCCATTATTAATTGTAGCTTTTTCTTTTGATGTTGGGGAAATGGAAGGTTGTGAAAAAATTTCATGAAATGTTGGATTTAAAATTTGAATTGTCTTTTACTACATAATGCTTGAATTTTGACCCCCAGACTACTTTTAGACAATTATGTGCCTCCTACAAACCATCAATTGAAGATAGAGGAGGATTCCCATTCCATGAGTCTTCCCAAAAATTAACCTTTTCTCCATTGTTTATAGTATGTGACATAAAAGGGGAGATTACATATTAGCATGATGAAATTGCACATTTTTTAACCTTCCAATGGGTTTGCCAAAGTGAAGACTCTTTCCGAAGTTGTCAAATCTAGGTATTTAGATCTTATAATTCATCTCCATTTTGATGAGGGAATTTCATACAACTTCCAAGTTCGCTTTGCACCTAAAGCTAGATTTCTCAATTCCAGGTTTTGTAGACCAACACCTCTAAAAACTTTATCTTTGCATAGTTTTTTCCAAGAAACTAAAGGTATTTTCTTGGAATTTTCTAAATTACCTTTCCATAGAAATTGCCTAGTAGATTTAATAATGTTCTCATGAACCCCTGAATTTTGAGCACTAATAAGAAGTAATTTGGGATGGTAGATAAGACTACTCTAGTCATAGTAAATTTATGTACCAATAACAACCATCTACCCCTCCAAGATGCTACGCTACTTTGAATAGTCATAAAGATCTCACTCCAAAATGAGGCTTTTTGAGCCCTTGCAAAGAAAGGAATGCCCATATAGCTACAAGGCAGATTATTTTTTCTGAATTATAAAATCGAGAGGATGTGGCCAATTGCCAATGCGCTAGTATTCTCAAAAATATTTTTGATTTCCTTGGATTTGATCATTTACCCCAAAATTAGACAATAGTTATCCAGTACATATGTATAATATTTTTATCTTCCCTCACAAAGGATGACCAAATAGTAATCTATCATCTACAAATAAGGATTATGTGTAGGAGATGTCAGATCTTGGTATTTTTATAGTGTTCCATGGGAACGCATCCCCCAAAAAACCGTGTGTTTCCTAGACATCCCCGTCTCAAAGACTTGAGGACTTGGGGAGGACATCCTCCCACTAGCCTATCACCAATGCCACCATCTCACCACTAGCGTCGTCATTTCCAAGATGCTACTAGAACTTTGAGGACATCGAGGTGTCCTCAAGACATCTAGGGGACTCCTAATTGTCTCCAAGATGTATAATTCTTATACTTATACATATTTTTATAACTATTTTTCAAGTACTATGTGTATTTCAATGCCCTGTCACCACCCCCTGCCATCCCCCTATCGTCCCCAAACTTAGGCTCAAGTGGTCTCCCCATCCCCAAAACCCATCCCCACGTCCCTGCGTCCCCCAGTCAAGAAACTCTGTGGAACTATGTATTTTTATACCATTCCACTTACTTGATGCATGGAAGGCTAAAATTTCCTTGCTCAATGCTTCTACCATCAAAATGAAGAGGAAGGGAGAGAGAGGGTCCCCTTGCCTTACTCCTTGGGAGGCAAAAAAAAATTGAAGATTCATTCATGAGGACTGAAAACTTTGCTGACTTGAGATAAGAAAGAATCTATTTGCACAATTTTGTAGCAAAACCTAACCTTGCCAATACTTTTGATAAGAAATCCCAATTTACTTTGTCATATGCTTTCATCATATCTAATTTTATGATCATAGCTAGAATTTTTTCTTGATGAATTGAGTGCAAGATTTCATGAGCTATTAGTGCCCCTTTAGTTGTCTATTTTCCTAGGACAAAACCACCTTGTTCATCTGAAATTATACTCAGAATAACTTTGGAAACCCTTAAATTAATAGCTTTTTAAAAGATTTTATAAATGGTGTTGCGGATGGAAATAGGTCAAAAATCTGCAAATGAGGATGGAATTTTTCTTTTGGGAATAAGGGCAATATGAGTAGTATTGAGCTCTTTTAGCATTGTGCCATTTCTATGAGATCCCCCTAAAGCTAGCCAGATATCTCTCCCCACAAAATCCCAACATTTCTAATAAAACAGTGCAGTAAAACCATCTGAACCTAGAGCTTTATCTGGGGCAAGTGCAAAGACTGTAGTTTTAACCACTTTCAAGGTGAATGGACCAAAGAGAAGTTTGCTATCCTGTGAACTAAGCACCCTTGGAATGAAATTTTAAAAATTCTTGTTCTCTTCCTTCCAAATCAAGATCCTGATTCATCGGTTTAGAGAGGAGGATAGAGAAAAATAGAACATCCTCATTTTGAATTTGCAGCTCATCTTTTAGTAGCTCATTGGAGGCAAATTTAATAGAGAAGATTGTATTAGCATTATGTCTTACCTTAACTGAAGTGTGAAATAACTTTGTGTTTCTATCTCCCTCTTTTAACCTAGTTTCTCTTGATTTCTATTTCCAATATGTTTCTTCTCTAGCAAAAACTTCTTCTAGTTCTTTATGAAGTTGATTATGATGCTGGAAGGATTCATTGTTCATACCCACCTAAATGACCTATTCATTGAGCTCATGGATTCGTTGTAAAAGGAGAATTTTTTGTTCAAAAATACTTTTAAAGTGGAGGTGATTCCATTGTTTAATCTGTCCTTTTATAAATTGATATTTTTTGGCAATTTGAAAAAGTTTGGAGCCTGCTACGAATGGTGAATTCTCCCACCATTGTTTGAGGAGAAGCAAAAAGTTGTCATCCTTGAACCATGTGTTTAAATTTAAAGGATGATTTAAATTTAATTGATGTAGAATTCCAAGCTATATCCAATTGGATTGGATAGTGATATGATCCAAAAAAATGTGAGAATGGAAGAAGCATATTTAAAATTAGTGTTGGACTAGATTGTAGAGGGGAGGAATCTGTCTAATCTTTTTGCAATGAGACAAAAATGTTTCCTTCTATAAACTCAAACTTCACCTTATGGAGATCACATAATATTTGCAACCCTCCTAACGCCCCTATAGTAGGACTATAAGAGACTTCCCATTTGATCCATCTACACAAAATTTCTTTGTTTGTTCTTATGAAAATTTAGTTTCTTGCAACAGAAAAATATTTGCATCACTTGAACCAATCTGACACTTAATCAAGTGCCTCTTGTTAGGGGCATCTAAGCCCCTAACATTCCTTGAAAGGACCTTCATTTCTCTCGAGAAGAGTGACAAGCCCTCCTCGATCTCAGATATAGATTTTTGTCCAAGGTAGTCTGTAAACCCATTGCAATTTCTTCTTGCATTTTCCTTGTCTTATAATTTTTCCCTTTCTTTGTACGTGTCTTGGGAAACAAATTCATTACATAAAACTAAGTCTAGGAGATTAAGATTGGTTGAGACTAATCAAAATCATTTAGATCCTCCTCAACAATTTCATCAATGATTTTTTTCTCCTACTTCCGCTAGGATTTGTTCTATCATTGCTAACAGAGACCTTGATGAGGGAACTTGAGAGATAGGGGGAATATATTTTATAATATCCCATTTATGGTTTTCTACAACAAAGCTTCCACTGTGAGGCTTGGGATGAGAATCTATTTCCATATCAGTTTCAGCCATATGGTTGGGAGTAGGAGGAGTGTCTAATTCCAAAACCTTAGCAATGTTACCATGAGAGGACACCCCTTCATAATTTCTTGAGATGCATTCACTATCATCCTGCTTCACTAAAACTTCTGCCATTGAATCTGGTACTACTAAAGAAACATCATGTTTCTTTGTTTCCTCTACCAATTAGTTTGAAATCATAACATCAGCTTGCAAATCCAAGTTATTATTTTCAGGTACATGTAAATTTGGAATTTGCAGTATTAAGTTAGTAGGATTTGATAAAGTCAACTGCATTGAAGCTTCATTCTCCCTACTATGGGTTGGAACCTTTAAAGGAGAAAGAACCTTCTCCAATAGGACTTCCTTCATAACCTCATCTCCCATTTTATTTCTTGATGAACTTTTCTTTGAAGCCTCAATTTTATTTAATACAGCCTCATTAGCCACTGAAGAAATCTTTGGGAACAAGATAAAATCATCCTTAGAAACAATTGTTTTATCAACTAGGATTTTTTCCTCATCCTCATCAGAGGCCTCCCAAGATTGTGTAACATAATGCAAACATTTTGTACTAGGATGAAGCATTAGATGGCAAGAATGGCATACAGAATCAAGACCTTCAAGGAAAATTTCCTTTCTCCAAATCCCATTTCTAGAATGAATTTTAAAAGCTCATAGGATAAATTTGGTGGTATGTATCAAACATAAAACCGAATAGGAGCTTCGGTATTATCAAAAAATGTCTAATCATGCTTCATGAAAATACCCATTTGATTTCCCAAAGTGTCTTCTATTTGTAAATCTTTATATTCAAGTGGTAGGGTTTGTAGCTAGACCCAGAAAGGCACAAACTTTATAATTATATATGAAGAGTTAAAGTTGGGGATCTATGGCTAAGTATATAATCCCACACCTTCTAAAAACCACGTCTTCATTTTGAAGATAGCATCCCTTGCTTGTTTCGAGGAAAATACAGCAATAAAAAATCATTTGCCCTAATCTATATAAAAAACTTAATTGACTTCCACCCAATGATCTTCAACCCATTTAATGAGAACATTTTTGGTAGGGTTAAGGTTCCAAAACTTACCAATAATAGCTCTTTCTTGAAGCTCCTTGATTTGATAGTTGAGATGTTCTTTCAAGAATGACACCTAGATTTTGCCTCCTAGTCTTTTCTTACTCTCCAAATCCCTGATATGCTATTTTACTAACTTCACAATTGTTTGTTGTAGTTGAGGTCACAGGGTTGTACCATTTTGTTGATATTTAGGACTTGAGTTCTCCTCATTATACCTTCTGACAAGTTTTTGAGTCGGCTTTTGATACTGTGGTTTCCTTGGTAAAGGAGGATTGAAGGGGACACTAGATGGGCTTGGTTTCGAAATGGGGATGTTATTGAGAAAAATCGTGGTACCCTTCCCAACATCCAATATCTTTGAAAAATGCTTGTGGGCCCTCGTCCCTTGGACCCTCGTTCCTTGAAATGTCCTAGTTGTTGATGATTGTTTGTCCAGTTTACAAAATCATGCTAGCCCCTGCCATCTAGAAACCCTCGCCATGGTGCATCTGAGAATCAAAATTTTGAAATTTTCTCATTAGGGGCTCTCACTTTCACCAGAGCTCTCTCATTTCAAACCTTCCATAATAATATACAATATTAATTATCTAATAATATATTATATATAAATATTACATAATGTAATATATAATAAAAATATATAATATTCTAATTACAGAGACATAATCATTAACATAATATTTATGCTTTTCTAGCATATAATATAATATATAACAATAAATATTACATAATATATTTAATAATAATTTCATATTACTTAAATAATAGTATATTAGCACTAATATGCAAGTTATTCTATATTTGTCTTTTATCAAGACTTTTAAAACTTTGTAGCATTGATTAAAAGTCATTTCTTCAATATTTTGATCTAATCAACTTACAATGATTATAAAGAAACAACAAGAATAAACTCTTCAAATTTTGAATGTTAAAAAAAAAAAAAATTAATGTAAAATTGCATTTTTACTTTCATTTTAGCAACATACTATTTTAAACACATCTTTATATTTATCACACTGTTAAAATCTCTAGTTATAATTGAATTTAAAATTTATATTATATTATATATCCTTCAACATTAAAACTATATATAAAAGATCTAACAATTTATGTTGTTTATAGATTAAACAATTAATGAAATCCCACTTTATAATGTGTGGTAAAAATTATGCAATATTTGTTGAAACATCCACTTGTCTCCACCATGCGCCTTTCTCACAGAATCAATTATGCTATAGTTTTCCTTTTTGTGATTGGATGACAAAATCCATGCAAGTATATCACACAAGATTTTAAAAAGCTATAAAAGAGAATAGATCAAAATTTATTATCATTAATTATTAATTAATAATATTAAATAATATATTATTTGATTGAATATATTGACTTTATATAATTATTTTAAAAAAAAAAAAATGTCAATAAATTCTAATCTAATTTTATTTAAACTTCAGTTCCCCATAACTCTATTCAACCATTTTATATTATGATTAATATAACAATACATTAATAATTAACATTTTTTATATTTAATATATTATTTTTTATTATATAATATATAATATATAAGAAAATAACGGCATTAATATTTTCTAATATATATAATTTTCACCTTGGTTACAATTTATTGACAATTTTATTTTAATTATTGGTGTTTATTGCCCATAGTAATTTCTATTTGTCTCAATAGTAATTATTGATTTATTGACATACCCATTATTTTTTACCTGTTTATTTATTGAGATGATTTATTTTTGTGTTAGATTTGGTTCGTAGTAATTTCTATTCATCTCAATAGTAAAAAAAATTATGTTTATTTTGATAGTATAGCTAACAATACTAATTATTAGATTATATAGTTCTCATTGCATAATTGATTATAGATGTCTAATAAAATAAAATATATTGAAAAATATTTTTATTTTTATTATCATAAATTAATTATAATTATGATAAAATAAAACATATTGAAAAATATTTTTTATTTTTATTATCATAACCCACGGTGAATTGTTGGGGTGAATTTTCCTAGAGCCAAAAAATATAAATATAATAATTTAATTTGGCAAATATCATCATTAATAATCATTAACACAATATTTATACTTTTCTAAGATATAATATAATAATAATAATAAATGAATCCAACCAAGAGCCTACCTTAAAAACCTCACATCTTCACATTTGAAATGGAACATATTTCATTTAACCTTCACAACTTCTAATTTCTAATTGGTTGAGTATCAATTTAGATCTTAAGCAATTTACATTAATGTTTGATTATTATTTGAAAAGTACTTGACTTTCTCTAATGACGTAAAGGCTGCAAAAATAACTCAAACCTCCTCAGCCAATCAGATCACTAATACTTAATTTTTACGATATTTTTTGTTAAAAAATTCACATCTCAAAAACTGAAAACATTCGAAACACAAATATTTGTCTGGCACTGAAAAAATTATCATTTCATTCGTTAACAGATACACATAAATTATTCACAATAACAGATACACATAAATTATTCACAATGTTAAACGATTTGAAATGCGATAATTCCAGACTATCAATAGATACTAAAAAACTTGGAGGAAGGCATATTTGATATCTCTTTGATGACTATTTCATGTATATCGATGGCACAAGGAATTATGGACAGTTATGGGAATATACTTCTAGATAACTACCTTAAATTGTGAATATAATTATAGATGTACGCACGGATATATGTGGATACTACATTTTGTTCTAAAGTGAAGAAGTTTCTTGTCGTTCTTTTGCATCATGGGGATCATTTACCATACGAGGATTGCCAATTGAAATGCTTGGTTTGAAAGGATGGCCATTTTTCTTCTACAGAAATCTCTACCAAAGGAACCCATAAAGATAACAGTACAAAAAATATTGGTTAGTGACTTGTGTAATTTAATTGGAGGTGCGACTCACTCTTGGTTTGGAATAATATGGGACATAGAGTTGAGGATATCCCCCAACTCCACCCATACACAAAAGGCAAACATCTATACAAGTTCATTGCATTCATATTAAGACATTAACATAGGATATCACTTCTCTATTGATTCCATGTTGTGTAACTCTGAAATAGAGATAGTAATAATATTTACCCTCTGAAGATTTTGTTTCTTTGATGCTTTTTTTTTCCCTTCAATGCTTTGTTTTTTTTTATAGCCAATTTCTAAGCTGCGGAATATATCCACATTATAACAATAAACATAGTAATGGCTTGTGATATTTTAATAAACGAAGATTGGGAAAAAGAATATATTGTATGCTGAAAGTTAAAAAGCTTCAAGCTCAATTGGGGTAGATATGCCAAGCAACATCAAAAACTAAAAGTATGTAAGAAGTTATGTCCATGGACAGAACTAGTATTGAGTTGATGGCAACAAGCACTTAGTAGTATATCACTGTCCTCGAGATGTACTGGAAATGGTGTGGGCAATGTACAAGTCAAAAGTGAGATTATGATCGATATAGCTACAGAAGAAAAACCATGCCAAACAATGAGATAGCACTTGAACAGAGACGAATAGAGTTAGACCACAATACAAAATGAAAAAATATGACATTATTTGCCAGGTCATGATTGTCATAGAAGAAAATTTTAAAGTAGAAACATTGCCATTGGGGCCTTTGGCATTATAATAAACCCTAAAATACATGCAGTTAAGCTGAACGAAAATGAAAACTCGCTTCATATCAATTTGCAAGAGAAAGTTTTCAGATTGGAATGTTGAACGTATTTATGAGCTCAATGTAGTCAGTGAATAAGGTCTGTAGCAATCTTCTCTGACATATGGAGCAGGGTTCTTGAGATTATCTTTATCTTCTGACATATGGAACAAGGTTCTCGAGATTATCTTTATCCATTACAGTTAGATCCAGATATATGTTATTTTGTTTGACTCCGAATACCTCATTTCCTTAAAGGTTCTTGATAGCCTAGATATACATCTAAAAATTATTCAAAACCCTAAAAATCTAAATCTAAAATATCCTCTAAATAAAAAAAACAATTGGAAATACATAAGGCTCATTCATAAATTTATTACTGTGTTGCTTGAGCTAATTTTATATCAAAGTCTTATTTTGCTTAAGTTTAGCTTGAAGAGCTACTTTGTAATAATTCAGCCCTGCCATTTGGGCTTGCCACTTACATTATCAACATTCCATCATACCCAGTCAGCATTTGGCGAACTCATAACCTACGTTCATAAAGAAGTTGCTGAAAGTCAGCGTATAATATATCCTTGCACATACCATCCTGCTCTCTTCTGTAAATGTGATTTAAGGACACAGACCAATCACTAGCACTACTTTCCCACAATTTCTTATGGGAAAAACATTATAATAGCTTAAAGTGACACTTCCTGAGGTAAGATGAGGGGATTTAAGGGAAGGCATATCACAAAACTTTCTAAACAAAATGGCAATGGCAATTGACGTCTGCCATAGACATCCTTAGACTAAAACAGAAAACAAAGTGGCTGGAGCCCAAGGCAAATGAAATTAATAACATAGATCATTTTTATGATTGATCTGTATCACTTGTTCCAGACCACCCAAGCCCTGGTCTAGATACTTCTCCTTGTTCTTCTTCATAGTTGCGAGCATTTCGCAATGAGGCCTCAAAGTCCGTTGAATCAAGTGCAACAGGAAGTAAACTACTCATGTCATCAGTTGCTCCAAAACCTCCAGCTCTTTCAACATCATCAGCAGTCATGGTTGACTCCATATTGAAGTCTCCAATAGCCTTCCCTTGGCTATCAGTTTCTCTTAACGCTGTCTTTATCGCTGCTTTGGACTGCAGTTCATCCACTATGTCCTTTTTATCAATAATTGATTCCTTCCTTTCAGGATCTGAGCTTCCATCCCAATTCTTATCTGCATTAACTTGAAGATTCATAAGTAATTAATAAAGTCAGTAATTAAACATAATAGGGTGCATACAGAAAAGGTTTCATAGTTATGCCGAGAGTCATTCTACAGTGGCATTAAGGACCGTCATGTCATGACCACATTAAAAAAAAATCAAAGAGCTAGCATTTATTTATTTTTAAACAAACTACAATATAACTCTTAAGTAAATATAATAACTCCAAACTGATTGTAAATAAAAACTAAAAGACTGTTGAGCTTATCTTTTCTGTTTATAAGGGTTGGTATACTAACAATGTGATGGAGGCTCTTGCCATTCTATATGTTGTGGAGCGTGGCTGTGCTCTCGGGTGGAGAAGGATCATTTGTGAATCTGATTCCCAAGTAGTTGTGGCGTTGCTGAAGAGGCAGCACTTTGAGGATGTCAGTTGGCATCTAGCTGTTATTATAAAACAGATTCTTAATTTGTGTGCTTCCTTGGATTCTGTTGCTTTCTGTCATATTCCGCGGGAATGGAATGGGGTTGTGGATTGTTTAGCTAAATGGACTTCTGAGCATCTGCATGATTGGAACATTGTAGAAAGGGGTCAATTACCCCCGGATTTGTCTCAAAAGCTGGATCAATTAATGGAGGTTGATAGGGATGTGTAATGCTCTGCTTTGTATTGTTCTTTTTTCGGTTTGAATAAATTATTACCCCTCTTAGTGAAAATAAAATAAAATAATTCTTAAGTAAATAAAATAAAATAACTCTTCAGTAAATAAAAATAGCTCTTCAAATAAAAATAAAGTCAATAAAATAAAATCATTCTTAAATAAATAAAATGCTCTAAAGTTCTAAACTGATATTTATCAGCAATTTTTAGATGGATGTATTTAAGACATCTATTCTAGTTTATATACAAGTTGAATAAAACAGTGAAAGTTTGCTCAAAAGTTTGTCCATGTTTTATATCTCATATACTGCAAGTGAATCATCAACTATATTTTTCTAGAATACAATTGGTGGCAGAGGTCATCAATCAGAGAGGAAAGTAATGGAGATGCAATAAAAAACCTGGTCTTGTGATTGCTGGTCCTTGAGCTCCATGTCTCGTATAAAGTAATAGCATGTCAACTAAAGCCCACAGGGAAATAATAGTACCAACCGGTGTCAATGGATAGCTCCACAATAAGGGTTCAAAGAACCAGTTGATCTGGAAATAGGAGTTGTCACACTTCATATTTTTACATTTAACAGGGATCAAATGGCGTGCTATGCTTTGATATTTTGCAAATTTAAGAAATGGACAAGTTTTCAAGCATCGTTATATATTTCCAACATATTTATTTTTGCATGGCTTGCTCTAATATTCAATTGTGCCCCTTCATTCCCATTGGTACATGAAAAACTTGCAGTTTCTATGCCACTGTCAAAGCCAGTAGAGTTGACAATTGGAGTTGAACTTGATTCTAGCAGAATGTAAAGAATTCATGAACAATGGAAATTATTTTAAAGACTATTGGAAAGTCAGTGCATCGTCAAACTTTCCAAGACTATTAAAGCAAGAAGAAAATAGTTTGGGCAAACATTAATCCTCATGAAATGGCTAGTTACACAATTTTGGGGTTGAACTTCATAACTAAAAGTCAAATGAAAAGGATGGCCCATGTGGATTAATCAAATGCATTCAAACGTTCAAGCCTCCCATGCAACACATGTTCAGACTTTCAAACAAATGATTCATGGCCCCAAGCAGACATGTAATAAGAAGGTATTTTAATTTTCATGCTAGAAAGAATTCAGCATACCGATTTCTACTTCTTGTGATAGTGTACCAATTGCTACATCATTTTTTTGAAAAGGCATGAAATTTGGCCCTGGTTTTTCTTTCCTTTTCTAGAAATCTAATATGCTATGGATCCTTCCAGAGTAATTGTTCAACTCCATTGTAATGGTAATCTATGAGTCATAAATTGCTTAAATGCCTATTTCATGATATATGTAATTTAACCATCGAAAATGATACTATAGATTTAAAAGACATCCTAATCATTATTAGGTACCATGGCAAACATATCTTATTTTGCATAAACAGGATGATTCTCGTGGTGTTATTATTTTATAAATATAATCTAGGGTATTAAGAGCCCATAAACATATTGAAATTGCTATCAATGTAAGTTCCACAGCACTTTACCTTCCTACATGGAAAGGGTAAACAAGGCATAAGAGGTCCTCGTTGAATTATAATTGTTTATATACAATGTAAAGCCTGGCCATTATTAAATAGCGTGCATTGTTAGCTCATATTGGTATGTATACATCAAGCATAGGACCTAGCAGTTTAGGATGGATAGAAAGCATCCGTATGGGATTGCATTAGACCTAACCTAGCTTGGACATTAATTATAGTGCCCACAAGTATTATGGTGGACTAGAAGTAGTATGTCATCAATCATAGTTGATAATTCCATATTTACACCATTAAAAGGTAAGCAACTTCCAATGAAAAGTTTAGTGTGACAAAGTAATAGAGATGCCCAAATGAAATATCAGCTTCTATGCTTTCAAATAAGTGACGAAGCCCTCTAAATTTCTCTCATGCATAAAAATAATTTATGAAACTCTCGATACTATTTTAATTTTCTTGTGTAATCTCACAGCTATTTCAGACCTCATCGAAATACAATTGAATCTCTAATTACAAAAGGCATGTCTTTGTACACTATTATATCTCAAAATGAAGTCTTGTCCATCACAAGAGCTCAATTAGTAAATCTTCTAATTTTGAGAATTTTGGGAAGAAAGAACCGTAGCTACTCCACAACAAGGATGCTAACTAATTGTTCTTAAAAAATGCATTCAGGGCTTCTAGAGGATTTCCTCTTTTTTAAATTTTAGTAACCCACTTTCCTCTCATACCAGCACATTATAGGAAACAAGAAATATGATAATATAATCACTTACAAGTCAGCCAATGAGTAATTAACACTTCAATTATGTGTGCTCCTAAACAATTTTCAACTTTTGCTGTTCATGTATAATTATTATAAATATTATGTTCATCTTGGAAATGCCTATTACAACTGATTATAAGTATAAAATATGGGTCTGTATTCCTCAAAGAACTTTCTATATTCCACTAACAAAAATGATCACCACTGAAGAAAAACTGGCGTTCTGTTAAGTTTTGGTCTACCTGAACAAATGTATATATGGTCCACAAGCGTCCCGTATTACGTAGGGTACAAACCTTTACAATAATTGAAATAGAGGTTCTAAAAGTCATATCAAAATCCACTCTATTGCGAAAAAGAAAAGAAAAAAATATTTTCACCACTAAATATGATTCTTTGAATGTTTTCTAGAATATGGACAGGAGGTGAGAGAATCAATTGAAAAATCCACAACTACTTGCAACAAATGTTGTATCTCTTTTCATTTATGCACATATCTCTTTAAAGCTACTCATTTACTTACAAACCTACTGACGGAGCCCCTCTCTGAGCTTTCCTTTTGAACCCACACATAGAAGAGGAAAATAAAAAGTTAAAGCATTTACTCTAGAATCAACTGCATTTTGTGCTCTTTTATTTTCTAGGTTTCAGGTCTATGCTCTAGATGGTCTAGAAGATATATTTGGCAGATACTGGAAAGATAAATCAAGGGTTTTTGCCTGCAAAATAGTGATTAATATATGTTGTAACAGAGATGAACCACTATCATCAGGAGAGATAAATCGGGATTGCCAAAAGTGTAGATCAACCAACAACAATACATTCCATTCTACTTGTAGAAATAAACGATATAACATTCAACATCCAAATCTAACTAATATTTTTGTTTTTAAATATAAATAAGAATGCAGCATTCAAGAATTCCCAATCTGTGCATAAACTATGTGAACGCAATACAGCAAATAGAAGCCCTAATGTAAACTGATATGCCTAGAACAAGATATGTATGAATCCAAACTCTCAATCTGCAATATAATAATATGAACCTTCGGAGGCAAAAATCCTTCTCAAGAGTAAATTGACAAACCGAAAGATATTGGATTTTAAATTAATCAAGAGTCAATTGAGAAAAAATAAGGTTAGGGTTGGAGAAAAAATTTAAAAAAATTGTTGCAGAAATCAGAAAAAACAACCAAAGAAAAAGTAAGGAAAAACAGAAAAAACGATTTTTTTGGTCAAAAAAGTTTCATAAAATCTGACCAATGCTGATTAATCACAATTCAAAAACATTTTTTGTTTATATCTATGTTCCACCAAGTTTCCGGGACGGCGGGACGGCGGGACGCGTTTCGGGGACGGCAATTTTTTGAGGGGATTTTAGGGGACGGGGGGACGGCTGTATAGTGTATATATATATATATAGAGAGAGAGAGAGAGATAAATTTTAAAAATATAGGGAAATTTCAGATATTCATATGAGTAATGATAATCATAACAATGAACATTAATACTACAGCTACCTAATTGCTTCCATGGACCATAATTCATGTCAAATAGTCAATGTGCATATGATATAAAATAATAAAATGCTCAAAAGGCTAAAAGTTTGTACTACAAATATCAAAATGACAAAGTCACAAGTGTCAGCCGTCCCCCAGGCGTCCCCTGTCCCCGAAACGTTTCCGGGACGAGGACGGGGGCAAAAACCCAGGGGACGCGTCCCCGTGTATCACTGGTTTATATCCTTCACCTTACTAGTAAAAGTCCTTGCAACCACCCAGAAAGTACACAGACTACTAACTGACTTTCAAGAATTCCTAAGTTGCATAACAGTACATTGGAATGAAGTGGTGTGCAATATGAGGCAGATGTTTAACGACTGCTTGATTGAACCCTATTTGTGAGCTTAATTGCTGAAGTGATCCAAAACTTTGGATGAGACAGCTGTAACATGCTAAGGGAGCTAAAAGAGCTAAGAGATCTAGAAATAAGAGAGCAAGACAATGATTGTCTAGAATTATTGAGGGGATAAACAGAGTTTCCAGGCTTTGATTATATATGGATCTTATAAGCTATTAAGGGACATACATAGGCATTATAAATATGGAAATATGGATCACAAAGGACCAAAAAGTCTCAAGGTATAGAAATTAGCCATTGCAAGAGCTCCAAAACCTAAAGGAGGAATACAAGTGGTACCACACATCTTTTTGAGAAGTTGTAGTTATGTATGACAAAATATTGTGGATTTTACAAAAAACACAATAGTGATCTAGTGGAATTTGTCAATCAAAGTGATGTTCATCAAAAGTTAGTCCATAATCAAAGCATAAAAGAGCTTTTACAAAAAGAAAACACAAGACCTCAAAAGTAAAAGAGGACAAAAATTAGAACACAATTGATTCTCTCTGTGGCTTCAGTTTTCCCTAACACGCAACCCTCCGTAAAGCAAAATTGATTCTCTCTCTCTCTAGCTTCAATTTTTCCTAACACATGACCTTGCCTTCATACCATCCATCTATAGGGAGTACAGTTGTCTTCATCACAAGAAGTGGGAGTTTATTCCTACTTGGTGACTTTCCCTCCTTGTTGATCTTCACCACTCACCCAAAGCCTTCCAGCACACTCTTCTTCCAAGAAAACCTACAAATACTACTTCTGACATCAACCACAATGCATGGATCTCCTATGCTTGCTCTCTTTATGATGTACCTGTTGATGTGATTTTTATGACCACACCAATCAGCAGAACAAAGTAATCCGAAGGCTACTCCATTCTCTCTTGATCAAAGTATTCCGTGCGCTAAGATTGCAAGAAAGTTCGCACATTCAACTCCAAGGATCTGAAATGCTTTGGAATACCCTCAGTTGGTTAGTTGTGAATTGTTGTTTACACGAGGGGACTTACACAATTGTTCATAACGCTTGCAATTGACAACAGTTGGATGATTGGAAGGGATTTTATGCAATGTGGATGATTTGGCAATAATGTACTTTTTCCTAAACTAACCAGAGATGAACGGAATTGAAATGAATGTAAGGGTAAGAAGGTTCTAGATTCTATCTAAGGATGGGACGTGGGATCAATCTCAACAGCTTCAACCAAACTCTGCTCCACCTCACGCTAGACAGCTTACACAAAGTTGGTGCAATCTTCAAAGGGATGGCAAGAGATTTTCAAGCTACAATCCGACACCAAGATACCGTCAAGACGACGCATACCAAGATATGAATCACAACTGAAGTTAGGCTTATAAAATTCTCCAGTTGACCACGCAAGGCAAACTTGCCGTCAGCAAGCTGCTAGTGATGGAATAAAACGAAGTTGCCTTGATCAACACCACAAACCCACAACTAATATCTACTTGCATGAAATGAAAATGCTACTTTAAACTACTTTATGCTACTTGGAATAGAAGGGATGAAGAAACCTTGCTAGCTATCCATAAAAAAGACGAATTTCACCATCAATGAAAAGATCTTCTATTATGAAAGTTTTACACAACAATCTCTTACAAAAGTTTTCAAAGGAAAACTTTCCTTCTCCAAACTATGCTATCAAACTATCTCTCTCTTCTACTCTCTGATGTCTAGCGTCTAGCTAATTCTAATTCTAATGAGATATAAATGAGGGGGACTCCCCCTTTTATAGATGGCCCAGTCCAATGGGCGGCTCAAATTACAAACAAACGAATGGCTCAGATTGAGCCACCTCAGCCCTAACCCTAAAAACTGCCAGAATGGGGAGTGGCACAATAAATGAATCAAAGATTCCCACTCACTCCCAAAATAGTAAAGGCAATTAATGCCCATAATCAATCTTCTAGAAGGTCATCATCCAGAAGTGTGTTTCCATTCTCCTTCTCCTTGGCTGCAAAATCAATGAACCTGGTAATCACAGCCTCAACCTCCTGAGCTGAAATCGGTGGAATATAATCAAGCTGAAACTCTAGAACCATGACTAACTGTCTGTGTCTTGTGCAAGATTTTCTCCAAGCAACTAAGGTATCCTGCATACTCTGAATCAAGCTAGAGAAAGTAGAAATGTTTTCAAAGTCATCTTGCACAAAGGTCTTCACCTCTGAAAAGAAAGGTGCCAGCCTACCCCTCAAATTATCAGCAGTCACCTCATTGGAATTCAGTCGTCTAGCAAAGATTGCCTCCAAAGTATTCTGGACTCCATCAATGATGTTTGTCATAGCCTTCTTGACTCTAGCTGAATCCACCCGAGCTGCATCAAAGAATCCACACCCTGTGATTGCTGAAAAGTACCATCCAGCAAAATTGTACCTATCACCCTCCTGAATAACTCCTCCATCAATCAGCATCTGCAAAGGAGTATGCATCAATGCCTCCAAACGCTGAATAACTTTGCTCTGATAAACAGGAGCATCACCCCAAGCCTGATCAACTGCCTCCATACATGCCATAATGTTGGAAGCTTGCTGGTAAGCATGAGCAAGGTCTTCCATAAACTTCTCTGTCTCGACACGAACACCTGTAACCCATTTGTCTGCCTCCTGTGCCATCCTCCTCAAGTCTTCCAAGCCGCTAACTGATTCTCTACGTAACTCGGCTGGAACCTCTATGGATGGGATATCCTGCCCACAAGGACGAGACAAATGTTGCATATATCCTATCAATGTCTTATGTTCATGCTTCAATTTCTTATACTTTCCTTCAGTCCTAAACAATCTATCCTTAAGCGCCTGATAGGATTTATCACTTTCCTCAACAATTTGTGCACCTGTGGGACGTCCTAACTCCACAATTGTGATCACGTAATTCTCGGGCACTGCTTCATCTCGATCACAATCAACTTGTGGCACTGCTACATGAAGGGTGTGAGAGCCATCCTCATTAGTTGATATCTTCGAAAATTTTCGTGCTCTCTTCTTTGGTGGAGGCACGCTGATCCTATTCAAAAACTCTTCCATTTCTATTGCCGGATCAACTTCTTCACTGGGGCTCCTTCTCATTCTATCTCTAAGCCAATCAGGTACAACATGTTGAATAACAAACGGCTGCTCCTCTCTAGCTTCTACTTCACGAACTTGTTCAACTTCAATATCATTCTAGCGAGGCTCATCGGCCTCTAGTGGCTGAGTATCTCCTGAAACTATATCATCATCTAAAGCCGTCTCCAACTCACGCTGAAAATGAGTGTCAGTAGCAGTCTCCTCATCATCCTGTTGATCATCCCTAGTAGGCGCATTAATACTTTGGCCAATTGACTCTCTCCATGGTGGCTGATTTTCTTCATGTACCTCCTACTCCTGATTTAATGCATTTCTCTGATCAGCGAAAAGAGAAACCTCCTGAATACTTGGAGAACGTGTCTCCAATGGCGTGGGCGATTCAACTACAACTCTTGGAGGCTCCGGCTGAACAGGCTCCGACCAAACTGGCTCCTTCCTTTGAGATTCTGGACCTCGAGTAATTTGTTTCTTCCTACTAGTGGTGGGTGTCCTGTGATCTCCCATCAAGTTGTAGGTCAAGGAAATTGTCCTACTTTTCAGTCTGCTCACGTGCCTGTCAACCCATGCTCTGGCAAAAGTCATGACTGGAATACAAAGTGTGTCTAAATCAGCTATCTCAGGCTCTGACCAATCTGGGAGTGGAAGTGGCGTCTCTTACTGCCTCATAATCTGGATGGAGAACGTTCATGTCCTCATCTACCTGGTCAGGTACTGGAATAATTTCACACTCCCTGATCATACTCAACGGCAACCTCGAGAACATTCTTTTCTGACCTCAGCTTCATCTGATGCACCAGCCCAGTAATCTTCAATATTTGCCTTATGCTTAAACTCTTCTGACAGTATCCATCTAATATTGCTATGTGGATCATAATGTTGTGTACTGGTGTGAAAGGAAAAATGAAAGAATTGAAGCTCACTTCCAGCTTCTCTAGCTGCCTGAAGTGTAGGACACACTTCGTCTGAATTACCCATGACAATCGGGAAATCAACTCCTCCCTTCTTTTTCTTCTGAATTTTATCATAGGCAACCAATTGCCTAGATATCTCTAACATTAAAATTCTATTGGTTGGGTACTTAGGCAACCTATATGGATATGAAGAAAAACCTTGCAGCCTGATATAAGAAAACTTCGAAAACTGTATAAACTAGCACCCATACCCTTCAATTAATTCTTGAGCTTCCCTCGAGATCCTATGATGAGTCTGCTCATGAAGTGATCTCGTGATATGCATGGTAAAGGCATCATTGACACGCTTGTAATGAGTAGTGCTTGTTAGGTGCAACTGTGGACAAGCCTCATGGATTTTGAACTGGTGAGAGCCACAACCAACAGGCTCTTTATATGAAATCCCTCTATACTTTGTCATACGAGCCAGCATGTAAATGATGTAGGAGCCCATGTAGAATGTCTTCGTTCTTCTCAAACTCAGGAGCTGCTCGTGCAAATTGTCACTAATCATCACAGCCAAGTTGATGTGCTCTTTTCCTTCCAGCACGAGGTTGATGTAATAGAACATCCATGGCTCAAGAATAAATGTCTGAGGGCAGCCCCCAACTCTACTCAGCATCATGATCAGGTCACAATACTCCTATTTCAAATCCTCCAATATAATTTTCCTTGGCAACTTTGTACGAGAGGGCTTGGGGTTATTCATCCAACAAGTGTTGATCACCTTTGTACATCTCTCGAATGTAGCAGCATACATTCGCTCAGCACGCTCTCTTGTTTTATGAATCATCTTCCTGTGTGTTGGGATTCCAAAAGCTTCGCCAATAGCTGCAGGAGTGAGGTTGGCGAGCACTTGACCATCTGGTGAGACAATAGACCTGTGATCAGTCTCATAGTAATTAGCACACTCCATCATTAGCTCCGAACACTGAATAGCTGGTGGAAAACCAGCAGCCACATACAAGCCACTTCGAACAATATTGTGCAAAGTGATCGAAGGAGAGTGACCGCCAATTCCCATTATCCGATTTTTGAAAGTCTCTAAGTTGAAAGAGCCCAAATTGGTATCAGCCAGCTTGCCCAACTTCGAAGTGAACTTTGACTCTGGCAAGAAAGGCTTGCTCAACTTCTTGATAACTGCCTGCCTGGATGTGCCATTGCTATCTCTGCCAGTTGCTCTTACTTCAACCATCTTACAAAACAATAAACAGCCATCAACAAATTAACTTAGAAAATAAATAAAATATCATGCAGGGGCTGCTAGTCGACTTTAAAAAAACTTGAGAAGCTGCAACATTCACATTCATCTGCAAACCTCAACTTCTCCTCTAGCAAATTCGAACTTCAACACTTAGAAAGTTTTAGCAAGTAAGCTTCAGCAACTTCGACTCCACACTCTCAGCAACTTCAAAGAAACTTAGATTTTATAAGTTGGCTGCAGCAACTTCACACCTTGAGAAAATCGTCCACTTCACTTCAACAATTAGACTCTTTAAAATTCGTACCTCTGCAATGTTTCAGCCTTCAAACTTCAGCTTCAACCACTCACTTCTACTCCAAGTCGCACTTCTTCAATAACCTTCAGCTTGCACTGCAACACTCAAATCGAATTTCCCACTTGCACTGCCACTTCAAATTTCTCAGAGCAAAATCGAACTTCTTCAACTGTGAAAAGAAATGAATAAACTCTCAGCTCTTATAGCCAACTCGAATTCTAGAAGGAGGCTAAGTTTAGCTAATGCATTAAGTCTCCATTACTTCCGGCAGGAATTCGAATTTCCCTCCTTTGCTAATTTCAACACTTGTCACCTAACGCCTGGAATCTTGACCTTCTAGAGCTTCAACTTGACTGGCGTATTTTTAATTTACTTTCGAAAATATTTACTTTAAATTCACTCTTTGATAATTTTCATTCACCAGCCGGAGCTTTGTATTTCAACTTTTAATTCTATTCACGTATGACGCTCTGGGAGATTCACTCTGCTAAGAATTCAATCAAAATCTCCTAGGCAAACAACTTCAAATTCATCGTCTGGAAAAATTTTATCTCTTGAAAACACATTTTATTCACTTTACCTTAGAAAATTTTAAATTTTCCTTAGGAAAATTTATTATTCAAGTGCCAATCAAATTCTCCGTCTTAAACACCTTGGCGAAGTGCAGAGGACTTTGAAATCCACTCCCTGTTGAAGATCTTCAATACCCAGAAGAGAATTTTCTTCAGAACTTGTCGAATTCATGGGTATACAACGAACGGGTTCATTTAATTTTTCATGAATTTTGAACCTTAGAAAATAATTCCTCATGAAATTTAATCCATTTCTTCGTCTCTATGAGTATCTTGTTGCTCTGACTTGAAAAAAAATTTATCAACCCTATGAAGCTGACGTCCTGTGATTTCTCCACTGGCAACTTTATTCAGTTCTCAAGAAATTTCACATCTCCACCAGACTTAGGCGTTTTTCCTAGAAGGCGAAATATTGTGCCTTAGAAAAATTTTAAATTACTTAGCATAGGCACATTTTGAATTTTGTCTTAGAAAATTTTCGTTCACTTCAATCATCTTGCCAGTGGTGAGGAAAATTTTATCCACTCCTTCAAGAAATTTCCTTTTAAATGTCTTGGGCGCATATTATATACCATGAAGGATATTTTTTTTAATTTCAACGCCTAGCATTTTTATTATCCCATCACCTTACAGGCTTAGTATTTCCAACGCCTAGCAACATTTATTCTTTATTCATATCAACTTGGGCGCATATCACACAGGCAAGAGGATGAACTTCATTTCAACGCCTTAGCAATATTTTATCACCACCTTTACTTTACCCCTTGGCGCATTTAGCATATGTAAGAGGAATAACTTTCACCATGCCTTGGTATTTTGTCTTCACATCCCTTGATTTGGGCGCATATCATGTATGGAGGAGGATAACCTTTCAACGCCACCTTTGACTTGTTGACTTCCTTTTTAGCTTGCATGGCGCTTTTGAGCATATGAGGAGGATGGGCGCATTTCAAAGGGGGTGGAGGATAAACTTCTTTCATCTTTGACCTCTTTTGACTCCCCTCTAGCATGGGCACATTTTGCCTATGGAGGAGGATGAAACATTTGACCTTTTGACTTTTTGTTTAGCATGGGCGCATTTGGCATGTGGAGGTGGATATTGCTCATACTTAGAAAATTTTCAACATTCACTAGTCCTCCCTTGGGCGCATTCAACATGGGGTGAAGGATGAAACTTCTCAACACTTTCTCCTTTGACTTTCCCTCTAAACTTGGGCGCATTTCACCCCTTGAGAAGGATGAAACTTTAACTTAGAAATTTTTTATGCTTCTTCATCCATCCTTGGGCGCATATGGAGGTAGCAGGAGGATATTCCAAAACTTAAACGTTTCCTTGACTTCCAGCTGAAGATGGGCACATTTCCTACATCCTGCAGGATGAAACTCAAACTTAGAAAAAAAAAATTCATCTCATGCCTGTGAGGAGGGTGCATTTTGGGGTAGCTGCAGGACGAGACTCATGCCTTAGCAATTTTTCCTGACTTTTGTCAGCTTCTCTGTGTCCTGCTATTTATAGTAAGTCCCTTGATTTTCATATCTCAGAAGCTCAGAACGATTTGAAATTTTAAGCATAGGATCCTCAGGACCTTGTCAGCCTGTTCACACTGTCATCTTGAGCTGATCTGCTATTTTTAGCCCATTTCTGAAGATGATTTACTATTTATAGTCACTGCCTGCTTCTCAGGCTTCCCCAACTCCGTTTGACTTGAAATTCAAATGGCGTGCTCCTCATCGAGCGACATGCCCATTCACACTGGCGGCTGCTGTTGGTTTACTATTTTTAGCCAGTTTCTGAAATGCCTTACTATAAATAGTAAGTGCTCTGATTGCCTTCAAATTTTACCAGTGGATAGCTTGAAAGATGCTAATCGCAGTGGGATACACCGGTTTTTGAAAATTCTAACTTTTTACCCTTCATTTAGGGTTCCGAAGTTAGAAACCCTAATTTGACTTGCATGCATATCAAATGGCCTCTGTTTGACCTCATTTCTGTTGCACTTCGCCTTGTTTGTGTTTCTGATGTGCTGGGAGAGAGCTGTCGGTGTTGAGAGAGAGCTACCGGAATGCACCTGCTAAAAATAGTGAGTCTCTAAATACTGATCGTCTTGCTTTGCATGTCACATCACTACGTAGCCCTCAAAAAACCCATAAAGAATCACTCAACATGCGTTGAAAACCCTGACATGCAAACCCTTAGAATAGCCTCCGAAGGCTAAACTCTGAAAGTCATTATCTCACTTTGCATGTTATACCATCGCGAAGGTTTCTAAAAACCCAGAAGGAATCTCCAGACATGCATCGGAAAACTTCACATATAAACCCTAAAATTTGCTTTGGAAGCTGAACTGCTAAAAATAGTAAGTTGTTCGTTTCAACTCAAATTTTGCCAGTGAGCAGCTTGACATGTTTTGAATGCAGCGTGACTGTTGGAACTTCAAAAATGCTGAAGGAACACCCGGAATTGCACACTTACTAAAAATAGTAAGTTGTTGGAATTCGATGAAATTTAGTGGGAACTTGCTGAAAGCACATTGACATCAATGTTAGTCTCAAATTTCAATTTATTCACTTCACTTGACTTCAAATTGACCATGAAAGTGCAAACCCTAATTTTCAAACTTGGCCAAATTTCACGTTTAAGCTCGATGACGGACACATCCCCGGAAAGGCAGACAGCAGAAAGAGACAGAAAGAGAGAGAGAGAGAGAGAGAGAAAACAAAGCCCAAAAGACCAGAATGGAGCAAAAATTAAGGGGTCCCCATTCGAATGGGGCGATGTGTGAAAAAGGTCACAACAGTACCCAACCAACTTGTGTTCATGGCCCCCACCACACCATCATCTAATATTTTCTCCACTTGTACCAAATAAGCAACAAATTGGAAAGGCCTCCAAGCTCAAATTTGTTGCGGATCCCTTGGCCCTCCCCTTGGAAAAACGTTTTAACAAGGTGATTTGTCCAAGCTTTCCTTAGTCTTGGTCTTAGCACATAATTCATTCTATTCATAATTGAGAAATCTATCCACCCTTGGCAAGTACAAGACCATCATGGTTTAGCATATATTTGCCAAACTTTATGTTATGGTATTAGACATGTAGTTTTATGAGCACTTAGAGAGAGGTAATCTTAGAGCCCAAGGGACTTCAAGGGAGATTATCAAATCATTAACCACATCTTTACCCTCTAGGATTTTATTGAGGAAGCTCGTCACTGGTCTTCCACAATCTTTTGTTGTTTCATAGACTTCAAAAAGGCCTTTGAATCAATTTCAAGAAAAGTACTCTTCCAAAGATGCACAATGCCAACATTGTTGATTGTAGCAACCTATCTGGTCTAAAGTTTAATAATTCAACTATCAACCATCTTTCAACTAAATTACAACTAACTTGTTTTCAATACTAGGGTTTCCAATTTGTTTCCAACTAATTTAAATAAGTAACTAACTTTTGAGTTTTCAGTTTTCAGCTGAAGTGGAACATTTAACTGTTTCCATCTAACCATTTCACGGAAGAACAATATCTAATAACTGCCAAACTACGGTTTCCTTCAAGCGTAAAATAACAAACGGAAGAGAAACTACTAGGGCATCATTAACTAACTTCCATTCATAACAAAGTAAGGAAATTAACCGTCTAACTTTTTCATTCAAAACTAATTTTGAGTAATGCATTAATTACATAACAGTAAATGTAGCAATAAAGTACTCAAATGAACATTTATTTGTACCTGAATTAGCAGAAGGAAGTAACCATTATGCAGTCATCATTAAGCTGAAATGTTGATCATCATCACTTGAGGAAAGAGAAATATTATCAAGGGCTTTACCGCCCAACCAAAGACCAACTGGTCCCCCAAGTTTCTTCAACAGAAGAACCCAGCCCTTCACGAGGTTAATCAACATGGATCAATTATCATCATGTCTCTAAGCCTGGTGTCAAGGACCTATACCTCCTGATCAACCTAACTAAGGGTACCTCCCAACTAGAAAGGCCTCTCTGATCAGTGGTATATCCAGTACTTGATAGCTGACAGATGTTGAATCTAGCATTGTACCTTGGCCAAGGATTTTAATATTACTGGCACTCTTGTGCTGATGTCTCTGGCACTACTGTGTCGACATCTTTGGCACTCCTGTGCCGTCAGGACTCTCACCCTTGCTCGACATGATAATACTTAGATTAAAGTCTAATTTTACATTAGCAAGTTTGTTTATCAATTCCTTTTAGTTTGAGGTTATATCTTAACCATAGGATTTAATATTACCAGAACTTGGTTTGAAATTATATCTTGTTTCAAGATTTATATTATCCTAACATGGTCCCCAAAAGCCTTTCATCATATTTAAGGGTAAGTTGATTCCTTGTTGTTCATACACAGAGATATACTCAACTCTTAACTTAACCCTTCTAAGTAATAATAAACTGCTACTCTCAAGTTAATGAGGAGAGATTAAGGAGTCTTATTCATTTATATTAATTCATATTTCCAAAATTCATCTTGCTCAGAGTTTAAGCATAATCTTCTCATAACCCGGAAGATCACCTTGACTATTCTCTGCTCAAATTATTCGCAGTACAAGGTCTAATTCACATTGACAGATCTGATTAATATTTCCTCTAGTTCAGGGTTATGTCTAAACCCTAAAGTTTATGCAAAAGAAAAGAGTGATTGATACAACAATGGGGATTTCAAGACTCTCATTTATAAATATTCCCAAGCAGTCTCAATTGAACAAGGATATGCACATGTTCAGCTTCTAATTCAGGGAAAAGGAATTTGGCTTATCTATACCTATGAAGATCTTTGGAAAAATTACCAAATGATTCAACAGAACCCAGATATAGATTTAATTCAGCGTATGGCCTTATAAATCAGACAGGTATGATCTAGTTGAAAATTCTACTAATGGCCAAGTTCAGTGTTAAGAAGAAAGAATATAGAATCTTATCTCAGATAAATCGAGAACAGAGATGAGGAGGCTAGAAAGGTTCGGCCAGAATTTCCCACAAGAATACATAAGCATAAATCTTCTTTCAACAAGGATGAACACTTCAACTATTCTTCGTGCTAGTTGTTCTCAGTTTGATTTAACTCTTCCATAGTCAACAGTAATGACATGTTTTGCTCAGATTTGAAATCTATGAAGATTGCATAAGCTACAGATATTAAGAAAAGATATTGGAAATCACTCCACTCGAAAAACTAAGAACATTTATAAGGAAGTGATAGAGCCTTGGCTCAGGTTTCAGAATATAACAGAGCCAGTACTAAATTGAAAGTAGCTCTACCATAATGGATATCAGAAAATGGATCACAATACTTGCCTGACAATTCGACTGAGTTTGACAATACTCTGAGACTCTCCGCCCCCTGATGCTAACTGCTTTGGCACCCAGAGCAACCTCATTGACGGAAGGTAACGAGAACAATGACCTTCAAACAGAGTGAAAAATATAAGCAAGAATGCTCGGCCTGAGCTGCAATAAAATACTTGATCCGGTAGCACGTTCTCTCCATCTGAGCAAGGATGCTCCCTAAAATTTATACGATGATTAAAAGAGAAATGAATGTTTGGCGTGGCTGAGAGTGGTAGGGCTTTTAGTGAATGACGACATGGATGAATGAAAGACTGAATGAGATTGTGCGTGAATGAAAGAAGAAGCTCCAACAAATATTCGATTCCCAGCATAGCCCCCGTCTTACCCCGAGAAAGAACCTGAGAAGCGGAGGCCGCAATAATGAAGAATGAATGTCTATTTTATTAAGGAAACTTCGAACTTCCAGCCGTTTCCAAGAACTATTCATCTACCCTTTCTTGGGCGTTCCTCCAGAGTGGGTGGCGAGCTGCCTCCAGGCCCGACGCCAACATGATTTCCACTTCAAAAATTTTAGAAGGAAAGAATCATTCGATGCAAGATTAATATTTCCAAAAGTTAATTAATATGAGATATCGGTTGCTCCTATTCCAAATTATTATTATTATTTAATTATGACATTATTAATCAATTTGCAATGTCTAAAAAAAAATAATAATAATTAAAGATTAATATATATAATATATATATATATATATATTTAAATTAACTTATAGGGTAATTGATTACTTTATATTATTTATGGCCAAGTTACAATTTAGATATTCGTAATACACCGGCTCGAGATAGACAATAAAATTGATCCATTGTTAACCATGTCCTCTCCTTGACGATATTTCCCTTTCTCTCATGGCGTTGGTAATCCTGCATCCACTGACAAAGATTAGGGTTAGATCGCTCTCAACGGCTAAATAGTATGCATTTGAACTTAATCTCATGATCTCTTTCAACTTCTCGTGAACAATAAATTCACTTGCAAAATAAAGAGTTTGTTTAACATTACAGTTACGATAAAAGAACGACCATTGCATCCTCAATGTCATAATCTCATGAAAGCAGTTATTTGCAACTAACATTGCATTCAACATACATAACCAAACATGTAGTCTCATAAGAAAAGTACTCTTCCAAAGATGCACAATGCCAACATTGTTGATTCTCTCATTACTACAGCTTGGAGGCTTTTTGAGGCAGTTATTGGGACCTCCATACTTCTCACAATCTTTCCAGCTTTGTGAGGAGTGCCATTGGGGTCAAACAAGGGTGACACCTCTCACCAAACCTCTTCAACATTTACATACTCATATGGATGATGATTTTATTTTAGATGAGGTGGTCATAGCCATTCTATTTTTTGCCAATGGTGTTGTTCTCCTTTCTCATTCTATCGAAGACCTACAACAACTCGATGCCCTTGCTTGCTTTTGTGAACTTCACCAACTTGTGGTGAACCTTGGTAAAACTAAGGTTATGATTTTCAACATCTCCAAACATTCTCTTTCCAAATTCTAGTTCTTCTACAAGGAGGCAGCTTTGGAGATTGCATTGACTTACACTCAAAGGTCCAATTTCCTAGTTGCTCCTTCAACATTAAGCTTGTCTCTCATTTGCATATTTGCAAGGGTTATACCTCTCTGTCTTGGAGCAACAGTGTTTCCAAATCCACTTCCAAGATATCCCTCCAAAGATGCATCTTTTCAGTACCATCGTGAAGCCTCTAGTTTTGCTTGGATCTAAGGTTTTCCGGCCTAGCTTGGGATCCATCAATTTGGTCCCTATTGAGAGGGACTTGCAGCCCATGTTCCTAGGAGCATTGTCCAACTAAGTTTGTTGCAAAACCCGTATGTCTTAAGACTACCTTTCAGCTTACTTTCTACATCCATAGACTTAGGTCCATGGGAGGGATTCAACTTTTGGTCATGAGAGATATCCTTAGCTCTTCATTCCTCTAAGCAAATTATCTCATCAAGCTCTGTTAGGCACCATCATTGTTGGTACTTTGAGACTACTTGCTCCTTTTTATTGGTATCTCTATTGATCGGCTATCTCCTTTCATGTATTCATTGGACACTCATACTCGACTTATTTCTTCAAAGGAGACCATCATTAGAGCTGTCAAAAGGGACATTTACAAACAATATATCTAAGTCACCTAGATTCCCCCTCCTATGCCACTTAGCTCAAAACTTGTTTTCTATGCAAAGCATTTCTTATAGATGGAGGATGGTATCTTATGTCGTCCTCATTATCTCCAATGTCATTGATCATACAGCTTAAGGTTTCCCCTTGGCCCGTTGGGGGTGTGTTCCCAATAACTATGAGTTGAGAAAGATCATCATATTCTTCACCAAAACTAAATCAACCATCTTTGCTCCCTCCAAGAGGTAGAGATCGAGGAGCGCTTCATCTTCAATGTCCAATTTACTATGAGATATATGGGAGATACCACTACCTCTCCAGAGACCTAGGCAACATTCTCTCTACTTTCTTTAGATATCTAGTTCAATTGTGTTTGTCCCTCTATCTACAAGAGGTAGTCACTCTTCAGCACAAATCCTTATCAAGGGTCCTTGGGGATCCTAAAGCCCCCAGGTTGATCACCTCCTTCTAGCCCATCCAAGCAACCAATGGCTCTAAACAGCCCTTGCATACCACTACTTTACATGGACAAAAGTAAACCTATGAGATAGCATTTCTTATAACTTGTGCCTCTTCAACAACATGGTTCTATCACTACTAAGTGCTTTTGGATTCAGTTGTATGTATTTTTACATCAACATTTCAAATCACACTCAACGATCCATCAACAAGACGAAGAGAGTAATGGTTTAGATTGCAAACAAAAGCCTTTAAAGAGGAGGTAGAAGTGGGGAGGTGATAAGAGGACCAAAAAATGGACTAAGAGGAAAAAATAAAGAAAAATAATAATGATAATGATAATGATAATGTATAAGTTGTTTGTGTCATAGTGTGATGATTAAATCATTGCTTTGTGGTTCTTACCACCAAGATTGAAACCCCTGTTGAGGTGTTAGTGTTGAGCGTTCATGTTGGGGATGAGGTCCCCTATCTATGGCGTCACCAATTCATAGCTTCAATCAAAAGAGTTTACCAACACCAAAAAAATATTTATAATGTATAAATACAAACATAATAATGTATATATATATATATATATATATATATATATATATATATATTGAAAAACCATGATGTAAAGAATTGATATAAGATATTGATCTCAATAGACTATATATTTACACCTAATCTTAGTGTATAAAAGATAAAAGATAAAAATGCATATATCATAAACCAATCTATGTGCAAAAGTATAGATCTATAGTGTTAAAATGAAAAATAGCAAAGGTCTTTAAAAACTAAGGGTGTTTAATAGTATGGAATCAAAAAAGAAATAACAAAGTTATGTACATATATGATATTGGTCTATATTGGAGAGATAGACAATATCTAAGAGTTTACTGTTGGAGTAAACAAGTCATTATTTGATAATTAATTAATCATCAGTTAATTATTAGAGGCTTTTTTACTTTAGTTTGCTTAAGCTAAACTTAGGAGTTGCTTCTTAATCTTTAGTTTGATTCTTATTATTAGACTGGACTAAATTTAGGACAAGTTGTCTCATTGCATGAGATTGCAACACTTGTCTCTATCTTGTCAAATCCGCATGCAAGGTTTGCTTGTGCATTGCTTATATAAGCATGCACATTCATTTGTAATATTAATCCAGGTTATTTGCATCAATACAATTATCAAGCTATTGAGCACAATCTTGCTTTTTGATCTTATCTATTGTGATAGGTAATTGCTTGCAAGTGCTTCATGGGAGTTGTGGGTTGAATCTTCAATTCTAACATGGTATCAAAAAACATGCAAAACAAGTCAAATTTTTTGGATTCAAAGGGGATTTTTTTGCATTGAGGGGGTCTATACTGTTGCATCAGTTCATTATTGTATTATTTCATCATGGATCCATCCCGTATCGCTCTGCTTACTTCATACAACTATTATAGTTGGAAATCACAAATTGAGATAAATTTGAAGAAAGCAAGGCTACACAAGGTTACCATGCGTACAAAACTTGAACCGACAAGTGTTGTTGAGAAGAGAAAGTGGTTTAACATAAGTGATGAAGCTTTTGGTACATTATGCATGTCTTTGTCCCCTGGTCTTCTCTTTCATGTTGAATCTTGCACTACACCCAATCAAATTTGGACTCAATTAGAGTCCTTGTTTGGGAAGCAAGATACTATGAGAGGATTTCAGTTAGAGAATGAGCTTATCGGTTTGGCTCCTCGAGATTTTGATAGCATTCAGGACTTCTTCACCAAACTCAATTATCTCATATTACAATTGAAACAATGTGGTATCTAGAAGGATGGCACTTGGTTCTTTCTATCCTTGCCAAGCTTGGTCCTGATTATTCAGTTTTTGTTTCTACCTTCTATGCCACAAAAGATGCACTTGGTACCGGATTCACTATGCCTTCACTTGATGATTTTGCTAAATCACTCACTAGGGAACAGGCAAAGTTGGTATAGATGGGCTCATTGAAATCTCCAACATCAAAGGCTCTTATTGCATCTCCAGGCACTACAAATCAGAAGGCTTCTAATGGTAAAGGCAAGAAACCAAAGCAGAAGGATTCCAAATACAATGAGCAAGCCAAGGAATCAAAATCACATGATACCTTAGATTCTTCTACCTCTTCAAAGAGGGATTCATCTAAGAAGGATCGACCTAAATGTGCATATTGCACAAAGACAGGACATGATGAGCATTAGTGTTATGCAAAGCAAGCAAATTGATGAGCTGAGGAAACTTCTTCAGAAGAACAACATTCAATTGCCTTCATCCTCTTCCTCCACAACATCATCTTCACAATCAGGTCAGTCGGAATGGCATGTGGAGAAGACAAGATGAAATGCCATGCTCTCTTTGCATCCACAAATCTTCAGTCCAGCAAATGGCTTCTTGATTCAAGAGCCTCACATCATATGGCTGCATCTTCGGGTATGTTCTCTTCTTAGAGCCTTGCTCCTTGCCACAGATTTTGATGGGGAACAACACTTATATGAGTGTTATAAAGAAAGGATCCATAGATGTTGATGATGGCACATTTCACGATGTACTTTGTGTCCCTTCATTGACTTCTCATATCCTTTTCATCTATCAAATTACACATAGTGGGCCAGGTAAGACCGTAGAGTTCACACTTGATTTAGTGCTTATCAGAGATCTGCATACTAGAGATATTCTTGCAATTGGAACCGCAGATCATGCCTCTAGATTGTATGCTTTCTCACATTTTGCTCTAGATGAGCAAGCACCATCATTGACTAGTCCTCACTCTCATGCAGCTAGAGTGGATCAGATATCTGAGGAGAGGTTTGGTCACTTGAACCTTTGTATACTTCCATCGTCCACTTTGGTTCTTGAGACTTGTGTTGAGCTTCTTCCTCCTACACCTCCTGCATCTTCAGAGTTAAGTTCTTTTCAGCAGGATGTGTCCAGTCTTTCAGTTTCAATTTTGTGGGATGACTACTTTCCAGACATTGCAGAGTTATTCATTAAGTCACACACTATTGATATTGGGGACGCCATTGAGCATATTCACTTCCTCTTCGATGATAGATATGGCCCACCAATCATCACATCAGCATTGCCTTTGGAGATTGTCCTACTTGCATCTCCACGGTTGTTTGATTCAGCTTCATTTGATTCAAACATGTGGACCTTTGATCATTCTTCCATGGCATCCATCATGAGATCAATTCTCAGGAGAGAGTTTCTTCTTTATGCACCATTTGATGTGTTTCTTCCTGAGGGGAGGAACAATGTTTGTCGTTGTTGGATCATCTTCAGAATCCTTCTTCGAGCATTCACTTCTGCCAGAGGAGCTTCTACCTTATGGGGGGGATTCATTGTATCCTCCTTTCTCTCCTACGGGGATGATCTTCTTTGTACTTATGTGACCAAAGCAACGCTTGAGGGGAATTTTGAGTCCTTTTCTTAGTCACATGTATGATTTCATTTTCTTTTATCTCTCTTTTGGAGAGGAGATTTTCCCGTGAGGTTTTCTCCTTTTCTCCAGTTATGAGAAATTTTAGTTGCGTGTTCATGGGTACCTCATCAAGCCTTGGAGTTGGGACCCATTCTACATTCATTTTAGCTTCCTTTATTAGTTGTTTAGTTTCTCCCTAAGTTGATCTTAAGGGGGGGTGTTGGAGTAAACAAGTCATTATCTAATAATTAAGTAATCATCAATTAATTATTAGAGGCTTTTTTACTTTAGTTCACTTAAGCTAAACTTAGGAGTTGCTTCTTAATCTTTAGTTTGATTCTTATTATTAGATTGGACTACATTTAGGACAACTTGTCTCATTGCATAAGATTACAACACTTGTCTCTATCTTGTCAAATCCACATGTAGGGTTTGCTTGTGCATTGCTTATATAAGCATGCACATTCATTTGTAATATTGATCCAGGTTATTTGCATCAACACAATTATCAAGTTATTGAGCACAATCTTGCTTTTTGCCCTTCTCTATTGTGATAGGTAATTGCTTGTAGGTGTTTCATGGGAGTTGTGGATTGAATCTTCAATTCTAACAGTTACTCGTGGAAAAAATTAATAAAAAATGTACAATGAAGACAATATAATATATATCAATAATGTGTCTTGATGTATATTAATATGTGTATGTTCTTATATAATATTAAATATATAATAATAATGTAAAGAAATGTGAAATAAAAATGAACATACAAAGAACTAACAAATTACAAAAAATAGATGAGAGCAATCATAATATTGCACAACAATAGATATAGATCAGTATATAATGTTGTGAAATATTGTGCATAGATATGCATTATAAAGACAAGATGAAAGAAATAAATTGAAAATAATGAGTAAAAATAAAGATAAGGAAATAAAGAAATGCATAGGCACAAAAATGATAAATAAAACTAAGCAATAGAATTGCATAATATATATATATAGTAAATCCACATACATATGTCAAAAGAGATGATGGATGGAAAGAGGTGAGAGAGATCAAGAAGGATGAGAGTGTGCAAGGAGAAAGTTTAGTAAAGGTTGCAAGCTAGGCTTAAATGCCACCCTTTGCCGCAGTTAAGATTGGAAGGGTGATTGCTAATAAGAATGGCTTCATGGGGTCTATGCTTGAAGAAATATCTTCCTTAATGAGAACTCGGGTATCCTCAAGGCAAATGTGGTGTTTGCTATGATGGGAGTGCTCCACAAAGGCCAATTTCAAGAGACGGTCATACTTAATGTCAGCACTAGTGTTGGAAAACTCGCCAAAAACTTGGCGAGTCGCCAAGTACTTGCCAAGTCAAATGATTGGCAAGTGTTTTGGTGAGTAAATATCGGAAATACTCGCCGAGTCAAATGACCAATGAGTATTTCTAATGTTTACTCGCCAAAATACTTGCCGACATTTTGGTGAGTTTTTGCCATGAGTATTTCTAATGTTTACTTGCCAAAATACTTGCCGACATTTTGGTGAGTTTTTGCCAAAAACTCGATGAGTCAAAGCCAAAAACTTGTCATGCATAGCACAAAAGGCCACCACCTCAAAAAAGACCCCAAGACAAACAAAAAAAACACTTCTATTTTGCTCTGCTCTGCAAAAAAAAACCCTTCCCAACAACAAACATACCATTTACAGCATTTTTCCATCAAGGAGAGAAGATCGAAAGGAATCATTTGGTGAATTTCGAAGGCAAATTTGAAGCATGGGTAGTTTTTTTGTTTTTCATTTTTTTGTTTGTTTAAATCATTTTACTTCATTTTGGCTGCAAAATGTTGCATTTATGTTAAAAAGAAATCATCATATGCTAAAAAGTAGGATTTTTGCATTTAAATTCCAAAAAATAAGATTCATCACTATTTTTGTTAATTTTTATTTTATTTTTTCACTATTTTCATTGTTTTTTCATACCCAACCTTTTTTTTCATCCTTTTTCTTGAAAAAAATGTTTAGAATGTTTAGATTAGATTAAATTTTTACTGATTTAAACCAAATTTACGCTCACTTTTAGTGATTTATGTATAATTTAGGTTTTTCTTTTGTATTAAAAAATTAATATGTTATGTTTTCACTTTGTTTGTATAGGTTAAAATTCATAGCAGCATAAATCGTTTGGGGAATAAATCGGCAAACCAAAAGTTCAGGATTTTTTGAAAAAATCGGGAATAAATCGGGAAAAAATCGGGAAAAAATCGGATATACAAAAAACTGCAAAAAATTGAAGAAAAACAGTCAGAAAGTAATTTTTTTTTAAATTTAATGGCATTTCCATAGCATACAGACATTGAGAGCAAATAAAATATAGAGTTCAATCCATGAATTATAGAAAATAGATTTTCTTTGCTTATACTCATATCGCTGATCAGTGATTAGTCTGATTACATTAAATATAAATATAAAGCAATATTATTTAAAATTTTAAAATTTAAATAGTAAATAATAATAAAAAATTAAAATAAATAAATAAACTTATTTAAAAATAATACAATATTTTTTAGTATTATACTATATAATATTATTAGTATTTTTTTTTAATTTTCAAATTCAATATTAAATATTATACTAAAAAAAATTAAACTGTATATAAAAAATTATAGTAAATTAAAAAAATACAGTTATTCAAAATCTAACTCAAAACCCTAAGGCCTAAACAATACTAAATTAAATTATTTATAATTTTATTCAAAGTTCTAAAGATTTAGGGAAAAAATTCGTGAAAAATTCGTGAAAATGCATGAAAAATTCTTGAAAATGCATGAAAAATGCGTAAAAATGCATAAAAATTCAGGCCTACCTCCCGTGCGTGTGAACTTTGAAGAAGAAATGAAGAAAGGGCGTCGATTTTTTTGTTCCAGTCGGCCTCTGTCCGTCGCGTTTTCTGTTCCGTCCGCGTTTTCCAGCAACATACGAATTTCGGGCAACTTTTAGGGCTTTTTATGTCCGCGTGAATCTAATGTTAGGTCGTCGGCAGGTTTAAAACGGGGGTTTCTCCAGATTAAAACGCATTTTAAACGCGTTTAAAACCTGCAAAAAATCGTTGACTTAAGTCAACGTTTTTTTCAAAAAATCGGGGAAAAAATCGTCCAGCCTGCAGATTTATTAAAAATCGCGATTAATCGGGTTTAATCGCAGATTTATGCTTCTTTGGGTTAAATACACAATATGATGGAAAATAGAGAAGCTTTTGGTTGTTGTTTAACCTTAGGCTCCACCCCATCGGTGCCCGTGCCACCATCAATTACAGGCACTCGTCTTGCAGGTGCTAGAGACTCTGCTTGGAAGTATGCCATGCAAGGATCGATACCTAGATCAATTATTTGCATTCAATGTGACAAGCTACATCATGGAGGCATAAATCACCTCAAATACCATCTTGCAAACATTACGCATCGTGATGCCAAGACTTGTCTTGCGACCACAAAAGAGATAAAAAGAGAGATAAATGCCCTACTTGCAGCTGCAAAAGAGAATAAATTGCAAAGAGAGGACAAGGGCAGCCATAGTAGCAAAAGCATAGCTAGTGGTCATGGTCATCAGCAAGTAGAATCAGATGAGGAAACATGTCCTGACATTGTGGACTCTCTTCGTGGTCAACGCATCCAAGGCACATTGACCTCCAAGCCCTCCACTTCCTCTACTTCAAGTAGAGTTGCATCACCTACACCAAACACGCACGCCACATAGAGTTGGACTAATCGCCAACGTCTCCCTTTAGATTTGAGACATGGACTAATCGCCTCCTGTGAATCCGTTTATCTCTGGTATTTGTATCGGGTGTTAACAAGTTGATTTTTGGCGCACCAGCAAATGTGTTCCAACAAATGGTATCAAAGTCGTGGTCACGGGTTTGAATCCCCTTGGGCGACGCTAAGGGGGGGATTGTTGGACTAATCACCAACATCTCCCTTCAGATTCAAGACATGGACTAACTGCCTCCCGTCGACCCATTTATCTCTAGCATTTGTATTGAGCGTTAATAGGACAATCTTTTGGCACAACAGCAAGCGTTTTCCAACACAGTTTTTTTGTGCCCAAAAAGACACCTGGAGCACAACCATCATTGGAAGCTATAGGGTGGAATAGGGAGGTGCATGAACATGTTGACATGGCATGTGTTGATTTTTGGTATTTCAACAATATTCCTTTCAATGTGGCAAGCAGTCCTTATTGGGACAATTTGATTATTGCATTGACAGTTGCAGGAAAAGGCTACAAGGCGCCTTCTCACAGAGACTTAAGTGGGAGGTTAGTTAATTTAAATTTTATGCTAAGTTATAAGTCATAGTAATTTATGTTGAATTTTAGGTCAAATTTACGTTCTTTAATCTATATTAATTTATGTTGAATTTAAGCTAATTTTTGTTTAATAATTAAAATTTTATACTTAATTTTACTTTGTACTTGCAAGTAGTGGAAGAGCAAAAGAAAGAATGAAAAATATGGCTGCACCATTCTTTCAAATGGGTGGACGGATGGGAAAAACCACACTATTCTTAATTTTTGGATTGCTTCAAAAGGTGAAATTTTTTTTGAAATCGGTGGATGCCTACAACAAAGTGAAAAATGCAGAAACATTGTCTTTAATGTTGGAGGAAGTTGTCATGGAGATGAGCATAGAAAATGTGGTGCAAATCATCACTAATAATGCAGCAGCATATGTGGCGGCTAGGAGATTGCTCCAAGACAAACATAGGACACTTTTTTGGTCACCTTGTGCAGCACATTGGCTTGACCTTCTTTTGGAGGGTATAGACAAACTTGATTGGGTGACACCGGTTGTAGATGATGCAAGGAGCATCACAAAAATTTATCCACAATCACCCTTGGGTTCTTAATTTGATAAGAGATCACACACAAGGAAAAGAGTTGGTAAAATCGGGTGTTCAAAGTTTGTAACGGTTTTCCTAACGTTGCAAATCATTAATGGTTCATCGACTTCTTTAAAACAATGTTTGTGAGTCAAGCATGGCTAGACTCATCTTATGCAAAGAAGCCTAAAGGAGAGAGGGTTGCAAGCATAGTCTTTGACTACCTTTTTGCACAAAGAGCTACAGAGATTGTGAAGGTAACTTCAAAACTTTGAATTTAAATTGAAGTTGAATATTTTATTTTTTTAATTTAAGTCTTTCATTATAAATTTGTAAGTTTAATCTTTTTGTATTTGTAAATTGTAGGTGTCAAGGCCGTTGGTTATAGTTCTTTGTTTGGTAGATGGGGATCAAAACCAAATGGGTATACTTATGACGCCATGGATAGGGCTAAAGAGGCTATCAGAAATTATTTACAAGGGGGGCAGCCTCAAATTTGATCCCATATGAGAGGTTATTGATAGGAGGTGGAACAATCAACTCCACCAACCCATCCATGCAGCAAGGTACTTCCTCAACCCTCTTTTTTCTACTCAAACACCTCGGATCCTAATGGAGAGGTTATGGAGGGGCTCACAACATGCATTCAGAGGATGACACCCCAAGTTGAGGTGAGAGACACCATTCTCCAAGAATTGGAAAGTAGGCTCTTTTGTTCAAACCTAGCTATTCGAGGAAGAACCACTCAGACACCAAGTATAAAATTTGGAGTCTTTATTTCACATGCATCTTATAATTTAATAAAATATGTTTTACTTTTGACTTTGCTTTGTAACTCTTCAATATTTTATTTTGCAAAGTTTTGGTGGAAAATTTGGGGTGGAAATACCCCAAATCTCCTGAGACTTGCCCTCTGCATATTATGCCAACCTTGTAGTGCACCCAGCTATGAGCGCAATTGGAGCCTGTTTGAGGCCATCCACACAAAGAACAAATTAGCTCAAAAGTGCCTCAATGACCTTGTCTTTGTGCAATACAACCTTTGATTGTGCACAAGAAGGATAGAGGACAAATCATAGGATCCCATTGATTTGGATGTGATAGATCCTTGCAGTGATTGGACAAGGCAGGATGAACAGCCTCCATTGTTTATTGAGGACGAGATTCTTGATTTTGAGAGATAGGCATTGGAGGATGTGGGTGCAGTAGGAGATGCAAGGTTGGATGACATTGATGAGGCTGAGGAGTCATTACCATCAACTTCTAGAATGGAGGTCAAGCCACTGCCATCCATACCAACCGAGGAGCCACAGCCTACTCCAAGGACTAGAACTTCTACCTCTCCCCTAGTTTTTAGTAGATTAGGGAAGACGAAGGGGTAAAATGTTGTTTTTAATTTTAGTTTTACTATTTACATTTTTTAGCTATCTATTGTATCGGGCTTTCAGCCATCGAGATTTTGCATGAGAATGTGATTTTGTACTCAATTTGCACTCAAATCAATCAAATTTAATAGAAAACACTTTTGTATTCATTTATGGACTCATTGGATACATCTTGTCATTGAATTTTGCAAAAAAAATGTGTTTCTAAAGAAATTTAAGCAATTTTTAAGTTATCGAGTTTTTTGTCAAGTTTTTGCTGAGTTTTTTCTAAGTTTTTGTCAAGTCAAATTTTTGGGGTCTGGCACGTTTTTGCCCAGTCCAAGTTTTCCAACTATGGTCAGCTTTGTGTTCTTTAATCCTAGTGCTAAAGGAGTACCCTATTTCTCCAATGTAAGGAGTTCCACAAAAGCAAAATATCTTTTAAACCCCCGAATTGAGCAAGCTTTTTCCCGGATAATTGGTGGAAGGGTTAGTCTAATAGTAGAGGAGGGTTTGAACATGCAAATGAGGCCTTTCTTATGAAGGATTTTGGATATAATATTAGAGAGGCCTTCTATGTAGGGAAGGATGGCAACATAGTAAGCACCTGAGACATAAAACAAAAATTTAATCATAAAAACTTCCTCGAATTCAAAAACTTCAAGTATGAAACAGTCTCCTTACATACCAAAAGAGCTGGATTGCCTTCTAGGTATGTCAGTCACCATCCTTCACAAATTAAATGCAAAGATATAAATTGATATTGAGCATGTTTATAATAAATTAATGACAACTTTTCAATAAATGCATGAAAGCATATAATTAATTTACCGATTAATAAAGTCCCTGAACTATAACTATAACCAGGACGCACATTAAAATCAATGAACAACAAAATGTTGCAATCTCTCCCAGTTTGACGACAATACCAGAGAAGATACTCACACCAAGCGGGGTCAGAAAAACTAGGGGCATCTGGATCTGTCTTTATATTCTTTTAGATTTTTGACAAGGTTAAAAGCCTTACAGATACATTCATTACGACACCCATTTTGCTTGAAAACCTAGGATAGCTAGGAGAGTTCTTGGTTTTAGTGTTCCCTTAATAATTTGTGTTACCGGATTCGTACCCACAGGCCTCGAACCCGGTTCAGGTACGAACCCGGTACGGGTTCGCCTGTGGGTATGCGCTGGGTACGCACAGGGTGCGTGCCCAGCCCTGTGGGTTCGCCCGGGTGCGTGCAAGCGCGCACCCGGGCGAACCCACAGGGCTGAGCACGCACCCTGTGCGTACCCAGCGGGTACCAGGCCCGTGGGTACGCGGACCCGGGGGTACCAGCCACGTACCCGGGCGAACCCCTGCGAACCCACGGCCCAGCACTTCAAAAGTGGGCCCAAAAGTGAATAAAAAGCAATTTTTTATTTTCTATTTTGCTACAAAACCCTAAAACAACCCAATATGAGGCATTTTAACACTAAAGCATTTCATTTTTACCTCTCATTTTGCTCTCTCCATAATTTGTGTCCATCTTAGCATTTTGAAGGGAGGTGATTGCATTTGAAGGAGATCGATTGTGGAGTGGCAAATAGCTTCTACAAAGGAGATTTAAGTGTTCAAGGTATGCATTTAAACCCTATTCTTCAATCTTTTGATGATTTTTTTTAAGTTTCTTAGTTTTTGATGAATTTTTTCAAGTTTGTGAAGAAGTTTTTCAAATATATATATTTTTTTTTCATTTTTTTTATAGATTGCAACAATGGCAAGTAGTCAAAGTTCAGTGGGTGGGGATGGAAGCCAAAAGTTTAAAATTGATAAAGGATCTCCTTTATGGAGACATACCACACGAATTTCACAAATTCCTGGAGGTGGGGGGTTTGTTTGGAAGTGTAATTTTTGCAATGCACAATATAATAGCTCCTACTACCGAGTAAAACTTCATTTTATGGGCCCTGGTGGTAAAGGGATTAACATGTGTGTGGGTCCAGATAAGAAGGGGTTATCTACTGTACAAATAGCAGGATTTATAAAAGAACAAGAAGATGCCGACAATTCAATTGCAAGAGGAAAACAAACTAGTTATAGTTCCGGAAAGAAAAAACAAACATTACCCACTCATCAGATAGTTAGGCCCTCTAGACATCCCTTCTTGTCTATACCCTCTACGGAAGAAGAAGATGAAGAACCAGAAACCACCACCCGCAAGAGAGGTCCATTAGAGAAAGCATTTAAAATGGAGGCAAGAGATATTGCTGAAGAAAAAATTGCACGTTGCCTCTATGCCAATGGTCTTCCATTCAACTTGGTGAGATCACCATATTGGAAGGACATGGTGTCAGCAATAAATAGTGCACCTCCTGATTTCACAAGTCCTGGGTATGAAAAGGTGCGTACCACCTTATTGCAAAAAGAGAGGAAATATGTAGAGGCCCAACTAAAACCAATTAGAGATTCTTGGGTTGAAACAGGTGTATCTATTGTTTCCGATGGATGGAAAGATTGCAAAAACCGTCCATTGATTAATGTTATTGCAGTGTCCCCCAAGGGGGCAATGTTTTTGAGGGCGGTTGACTGTGAAGGGCAAGTGAAAGATGCAATGTTCATTTCCAGGATTCTCATTGACTCCATAGAGATGGTGGGTAGTGAAAATGTTGTCCAAGTAGTTACGGACAATGCAAAAGTTTGCAGGGCTGCAGGTGCTTTGGTAGAGGCCAGATATGAGCACATCTTTTGGACACCGTGCACTGTACACTCCCTCAATTTGGTGATGCAAGCAATTGGCACCCAAATAGAGTGGGTGAAAGAAATATACCAGGAGTCTGAGGAGATCCAGATGTTTGTGACAAACCACCATATGTCACAAGCAATTTTCAGAACTTTTTCAACATTGGAATTGTTGAAGGTAAATTTTAAAATTTAATATATTTAGTTTCATTTATCATTTATGTCATGTTTTACATAATTGAATAAAATAATTTTTTGCATTATTTACATATTTTAAATGTGTTATTAACTTACTATTAACATGTTCTTAGGTTGCCGAGACCCGGTTTGCATCTCACACAATTGTTCTGAGACGACTTGTGAAGGTGAAAGATGCATTGAGTCAAATGGTTATTAGCAACCAATGGAGTATATGGAAGCAATCAAATTCAGAGAGGGCCCAAAAAGTCAAGGCATTGATCTTGAATGACGATTGGTGGGATCGTGTGAATTATGTATTGGAATTCACCGAACCTATCATGTCTATGCTTCGGTTTGCTGATACAGATGAACCATGCTTGGGGGATGTCTATGATAGCATGGACACAATGTTGGAAAAAATAAAAATAGAAATACAAAAAAAAGAGAATGATCCTGAAGACACCTTGTACAAAAGGGTGGAAGCAATTGTTCTTCATCGTTGGAACAAGATGACAACTCCATTGCACCTCCTTGCATATGCCCTATCTCCGAGGTACTATACCACTGAAGTGCTTTCTATCCCAGGGAGAATACCGCCATATAGAGATGCTGAAGTTGCTAATGGGTATAAGACGGCATTTAGTAGAATGTTCAGTGATCCAGAAGTGCATGCAAGTGTCATGAGAGAATTTGGAATGTTTGTCACAGGAAAATCAAAAAATCATACCGCTTCTGTTGCTAGAGACCAATACAAAATGGATGGTCTTACATGGTGGTACCTCCATGGTCAAGATTATATGTACCTCCAACCTCTTGCAATCAAGATCCTCTCACAAGTTTTTTTTTTTTTGCCACTTGTATTGTAAAATTTAACACTTAACATTCTTGAATTTATCTTGCATTTTTTTATTTTATTTTTAATTTTGTTGGTTTTCTCTCCAGGTTGCAAGCTCTTCTGCCGCTGAACGGAATTGGAGTACATACTCCTTTATCCACTCAGTGAAGCGTAACCGGTTGGCTGCAAAAAGAGCTGAAGACTTAGTGTATATTCATTCCAATTTGCGTCTTCTGTCACGTAAGGATCCTCAATACAGGCAGGGGGCAGCGAGGCTTTGGGATGTAGCACCCGAGTCTACTGACTTGGATGCAACCATTCAGGATCTTGTTAGAGCCACTATGGATGATGTGGGTGATATTGATGACATATCACATGGTGTTGGATCCGCTTTGGGTTCAAATGATGATGATTTTGAAGTTGAAACCACTCAAAATCCAAGTCATGATGATTCTGACAATCCTTTTGATGATTGATGAGCATATGAACAATGAACATTGAATCATGTTTCAAATTTTCAATGTTTCATGAACTACATTTTGTAATTCAGTAATTTTATTTGAATATTTTTCAACTATCAATTGGCATTTAATATTTATCTTTGGCATTTGGCATTGGTCAATGATCAAGTATCATACTATGAAATGATTTAGTTTTACAATTCTCTATGTTTCTCTTATTTTTTTGTATATATAATACATATATATATATTTATAATATATTAAATTATTAATATATATATATATATATACACACGTACCCATACGTACCCAAACCCCTAAAAAAATTTTGCCCGTACCCACGTACCGGGTTCGCGTACCCGAACCCGTCCCCGAACCCGAACCGGTAACTTAGACTGTTATGACTATCACTGTTGGAGAGAATTCAATTATCTGGCACTCAATTAGGGTGTTATCAAACCAATAAGCACTGAAAAATCAATTTGCAAACTTAAAACATGTTTGGAACAATCTGAAGTAAAGATATGTATGCTATTTCAAAACACTTAAAATTCTAATTACAATTAACAGACCTGCAGATCTGATTATTTTTTATCAGAATGCATTCAAACAGGGACCCTACACAATGAATGACAGAGGAATCTCACAATTCTGACCTGCTATACCTCCCAGGGGTGTTAGGGACTCACAATGATGGAAACTTTTGCTAACAAACTTTGTCATGCTGCCCAGATTTGGGCACAAATATGCATATGCTCCTCCAAGCGCCAAATTTGGGAAAAGCAAACACAGGTGCAGCCTCAAAATGATTATGCAACTCCTTCCTTGACCTCTTAGACTATCCTATATGGCAACATTCCCAGCATTAGTGAAATCTAGGTGGTCGATTTGACAGTTCCTTGGCATCTTACTGGATCTGACCCTGAAATGAGTGATTGGATGTGATGCATTTTGTATTGAACTTGCCGTCGAATTCTCCCAATGGCTAGGTTTTCATACGATCTTGTGTGAGTTTTATGTGACCCTGGTGGATGAAAAGTCAATGACCTGGTTTAGATCGCTGCCTGTAGGCTCTTCTCCTTTCGCACCCTCAAGTTGAAAGCGACCTCCTCAAGGTGTGGGTGCTAGAAGACCCTTGTGCCTGCTCCAACTTATGAAGATTGATGTCTAAAAACCTGAAAAATGAATTCAAATATTGCAGATTATCTTAGCTCTACAGAACTTGGTTGGATTTGCCTAAAACAGAGGTAGGGTTTTTTTCCTAACCTCAATGGTGCAATTGAGGGTTTTTGTCCTTCTTGTACAGCACAAATGAAAAATTCACCAAAATCTCATTGTATCCTCCAAAAGACCTTGTTGATCAACTCATACCAGCTGAGAAAAAAGGGTTATAAGGCCCCAAAATTGGGCACCAACTTTTAAATTTGAAAATTTTACTTTATTTTATTTTATTTTATTTATTTTATTATTTATTTATTTATTTATTTGTAATAGGTCCCATGACCCACTGAGAGCCACTTTTAAACTTGAATTTTAACTTTACTTTTATTTTATATTTATATTTATTTATTCATTCATTCACTTATTTATTGATTTAATTTTATTATTATTATATAATATATATTGGCCTTTAAAAACACTATTAAAATAGAGCGAATTAGGGACGAAAAGAAGGGGACATGACAATCCTCCCTTCCCCAAATTGCTTGCCTCAAGCAATGATAAATTAAGGAGCTTCATCATTGAATCACCAAGAAGAATCATGTCACCTTGCTCATAACATCCAAACTCCACATTTAACAGGTGAAACAAACCCTACAAAGAATCATCATGAAATCTACTCCATCCAACTCTCACGTACAAACTCCCCCTTGATGAAGCCTCCTACCCAAAGCATGCAAATATACTTCTTTAAGCCCAAGAACTACCCTAGGAACTTAACACCTTGTTCCTATTGTACCCATGGGGTCATCTCATGCAATAAAGTATCCTAAACACTTGCTCCACAACTATATCCTTGGGCTCCAATGAGTCCCCTAATGTCACTGAGGGCTGGTCCCTCCAAAGTGACACAAATCAGCTTGCATGTAGGCATGCAATTTGCAGAAATGTACAGCTGTCCATGACTGAGAACATTAAGGCCAGCAATATAAAAATGATCTAACAGCTGCAATTATGACAAATCCCTGCAAAATTCAGCAATGAGATCAATGTGGAAGCAATGGGCAGCCATTCAAGGATTGAAAACTCTCCATTATCCATCACCAATTGGAGAATACTCCTTCCCATGGCTGGGAATCCTTGTAAAACAATTTCTGTGAGTGCCACTGAAGTAATGGAGAGGCTGCTAACAATGATGACAGCAGTGTTAGGGCTGAAAGGTAGGCCCATAGCTGTCCTAGGAATGCTTCCATTGCCATATGATGATAACCCTTAATCATCACTCATCCCTCTCATGCCATGTTGGTGATATTTTGCACATATATCTCGTTGCTCATGTGGTGCTATCCTAGTCGTCATGTGAACTCTTATCACTGTGCCATGGGCAGCAATTAAAATCAGCAATAGAAGAATGCTGCAGCAGTTACCATACCCTTTAAAGGTTATAAATATAGAATCTTGAAGCCCTTTACAACAGTTGATAATAGTCTGAAATCCACACCAAACTGAAAATTACTCGTTCCTACAACCAAGAACACCCATGTGGCTGCAAATGATGCCATGAAATGACTGGAAATGACAATAATAGCAATCCCAAAACTGAAAATCACATGGATATCAGTTTTTTCCATGTTCCATTTGCAATATGTGTGTCGCTTCCTCCCCTTATACCTGGTTTGTAGTTTTGCACAGTCAAAACGGAATTTGGGCTTCTTCCATTAATCTTACAAACATCCTTGAGGTACCTTTGTATTGTGGCAATAGCATTCCCCATATGAAAGATACTCCCCTTATGTCTCTTCCCCATTTCTTGGTGAGACCTCTTAATTGATCACCCCCCTAAAGATGAAATCATGAATGGAACTCCATCTATGATGCCTTGAAACACTACCTCCTTCCCCTTAGATTTCATTTCTACAATAAGCTCCCCAAATAAAAGTGACCAATGCATGAAATAATAATTACCTTGTGTTCCAATGAATTTTACCATGATACCACCAGCTGTATCTTTCAGAAAATGGCATGGATCAGATTGTATTGGGCTGTAAAGTGTAAAGTGGCTGCAACAGTCATAAGTTACTAGAAATTTCTGCCAAAACAACACCATCTAAGCTGGAATAATGGTGCTTAGTAATCCCAATAGCTGAGACCTACACACCGCATTACACAAGAAGGTATTCCCAAAATCTTCATTTTTGTAGCTTGTACCAGGTGCAAACACCTCAATAATGATAATGGGCTGGAAACTCCACCACCATGTGACTGAAGACTCCCCTTTGGCTGCAAGGAAAGTGTGGGCAGTACTGGAATTGTCAAGGGAAGTAGATCTAACATCAAGAACCATACTCATAGTGGCTCTTGGCTCGTGCCTATTGCAACTAATACTCATCCCCATTATGTCAAGTCGGTGATTCACAACAAGAAGGTTCCATCTTACAATTATTCCTTTTGGTGGCTTTCTTAGGAGTGTAATGTTGAACATATCCAAATTAGATCAAACACCATTTTGATCAAGCATCCCACCTTCAAGAAAAGATGTGATTGTCCCCTGATGATCTTTCATCCACATAATCATTGCAGCTCTTGGATCTCCTTCAACACCTTGAAGTTCTACCTCCTCTCCCTCAGATTTCAACTCCATAGTGAACTCTCCCATAGGATGTATCCTTGGCATGCCCAGTATTATGTTGAACTCTCCTATGGCATAGAAGATGTTGCATTCCATGTATCCATCCACTATGTAGGTAAGTTGTTGTGCCCACTTGTTCTTCTTATGTGATGAAGGATTCCAAACAACCATTTGAGTTTTATGACTATATCCTTGAGCCCCAATGAAACCTATAATGCTATTGTGGGCTGATCCTTCCAAAGCATGATATAAATCAGCTGGAAATAAATCATAACAGCCATGAATCACTTGGGATCTCATCCAAATCAGTACTAGGATGGCTGAAACTTTTCCACTAATATTACCATGCAAGGAAATCCTCTCAAAATGCATCAATCTACTACTGTCTGTGACTGGAAACATCAAAACCAGCACTATTAGAATGATGTAACAGCTGCAAGTATGACAGAACCATGCAAACATCAGTCATGTGAACAATGTAGAAGCAGTGGGCCACCATTCACAGACTGAAAACTCTCCATTAGACGTTACCAACTGAAAATTACTCTTTCGAATGGCTAGGAGTCCCTACCAAACCACTTGTGTGCATGCCAATGAAGTAATGTGGTGGCTGTTAACAATGATGACAGCAGTGTTAGGATTGGAGATTAGGTCCATCACTGTCATGGGAATGGTTTCACTGTCATATGGGGATATCACCTCATCATCACTCAACCTACTCATGCCTTGTTGGTGATCTCTGGCACACATATCCTGATATGGGATCATCCCATCATGCTAATGTTGTACCACACAAGCATTCGTGTGAACTTCTCCTCAGAATCTTCTTGCGGCACCTCTAACTCCATTAATAGGAACACCATGCCTCCTCAACTCATGATGATACTCTCTGCTCAATGGTAGCCTTGGAAATGAAAAATCAAGTACCATGCAATGCTGGTCCAAAATAGGCCAATATAACCACTAAAAGATGTCTCAGCCAAAGTGATGATCCTAAAGAGATCACCCAGATCCCATATGCCAACACAATCTCAAACTTGAATCAAAGAGTCCGCATGCCCTATACTACTTTGACATGACATAGGAAGAAGCAACAAATCTGAAATGTGATCATCATTTTCATACCTTAGGCTACCAACAAGGAGCTTACCCTCCTTTGCAGAAATAAGAATTGTGAAGCTACCTTCAACACTTCTATCCTTGTGATTTCAAGTATTTTCTCCAATGCGTATCCTTCCGCAATGCTACTCTAAAAAATCAATCAATGGTTCACCCTTTGGAAGTTTGAAGGATATTGCATGAATTAGTGTATCTTTCTCCATCTTGAACTCTTCACATCTGTCAAGCGATGCCTTTTCCTCCTTAGCTTCCTCCCTAATTTGCTAACACATGCAATCATTAGAAGTCAATAAAACATCTTTTACTATCACAAAATCTTTACCTTCAACTTGCATGTTGGGTCCCTTTTGTTGATGTTATTAGCAGCGTCGGGCTGCTTCTTCCAGCAAGCTCCTTACTTGTGATAAATTAAATTATAGCCTATGGCTATTTAATTTATTGAGTCTTCAAGAGGCACGATTATTGAAGAGTTACATTTATTTGTTAAGACCGACATGCTGTTATGAAGAGACATCAATTACATTTATTAATGAAGAGGCACGATGGATGAAGAGTTGAAATTTAATGAGGCCAACCTCATTCTTCATAAGGACACGATTTTCTAGAGTCGTCCTTCTTCCTTTGGGTCACGATTCTTAGATGAGATGTGTTCTCTCTTGTGGCCGACTTGTCTTGAAAGGTCACGTCCTTTCCCCACCATTTGTATATATATTCGATGATATCTCTCATTGTGGATCATTCAGAATTCATCCTAGTCCGTTCTCCATCACAAGTGCGAGTTCTTCTCAAAGCAAGTTTGAAGTCTCTTCTCTTCTCTCAAGTGTGAATTACCAAGAGCAGATTGTGAATTCATCAGCTGCAAGGTTGTAAGGTCATCAAGAGCAGATTGCGAACTCTTCAAGAGCAGATTTGAGTTGCAAGGAAGTGCAGATTATTTGTCTATCATTGCATTTTGTGAAGGTGCTGATTTTTGGCCTTGAGATTGGCCTCATTGTAAAGAGACTTGTTGCCATTATTTTTATATAATAGAGAGATCTTTGTTGCTGGGTTTTTCTCCCTCAAGAGGAGGGTTTTCCCAGGGTATTTGTTGTGTTATTGTGTCTGATTTTGAATTAATTTTCTGTGCATTACATCTGATCATAAAACTAACACCTTCAATTCTTGCTCACCAGTCTGTTCATTTTCTTGTAGCTCTAGTTCTGGCCCTTCTTCCTTGGGTTTAGTAACTTCTTGTGATTCTAATTCTAGCTTCTCTTCTTCTGTCAAGAATGACTCTTTTGGATCTTTCTCCTTGATCTCCTCCTTAGCCATCTTTCTTATGTATTCATATAGGCCTATTTTGTTGGGATACCAATCCCCGAGTGCCTCCAAGTAATCATCGAGGGGTACACTAGCTTTGAAACTAGCTGACAACCTTTGATACTGGTGAAGAATTTTGGGAGCCTCATGTTTGTACCTTTCTTTGTCCTTCTAAATTTTCATCAATAACTCTTGAACAAGATCTATGTCCTCTTCTTTTTGAAAGGGCCTTGGCTGAAAAATATTGTATTGGGCCTCTATAGAACCTTTCATCTCTACCTTCCTTGTAGACCTTCAAGTCCCCTTGATTATGTTGGCATTTAAATTCGCACCTCTAGAATGCATATTTGAAACGGACAGCTATGCACAGTAAAACTATTCAAATTAGGAAGGGAAGCTCCCTCTTGCTGATGGTGTTGAAAGAAAGTAAACTAAAAACTAAGTTGCCTATCTTTTTGATCAGCTAGAGCAAAAGGTTTATAAAACACAAACGCCGCAGCTGAGATTTTCTGATTTAAGAACTTCAACTACAACTAACTTAAGCTAAAGACATTTCTAACTTCTCAAGTAATACGCAGAGCAAGAGAAACTAGAAATGAACAAGGCTCTGACAAAGTGCTTTAATAAACTCTTTCTCAACATACATCTACACACTTCAATGTAAGCTGAAATTAAGATCACAAAAGCATAACACAAATAACGGAAATCTAAGACGTTATACCAAGGCATAGGAGGCTCATGATTTTATTTCTCAAACTTCTGGAACAAAAATAACTAAACACGTGCCTGGAACAAGAGCTTGCATCTAAAGAGGCTTGCAAAACTTGTTCTTACACAATAGGAACAGCAATTACAACTACTCCTTGTTGGCTAAAAGAGACTCAACAATTCGCTATCATAAAACAATTGAACAACACTTGAATAACAAATAGAAGGCACAATAGGCTCAGCATTTTGTTATCACTAGCATGGTTAAAGAAAACTAATGAGCAAAGGCTCTTATTTATAGGCAAGCAGAGGAGTAGGGAACCCTAAAATCTCCTTGCTTTCACAATCTAGGGCTTGCTCAGCAAGCAAGCTTTATTTCTAAATCTGGAAAGAAGATAACATCTAACACCTAAGAAAGCAGAAAAAGCAGGAAACACCAACTATTACATTTATCTTCTTTCTCTTCTTCAAAGAATGGATAAGAATCACTCCGAGAATAGAAAGAAAGCGGAAAGAAAGCTTCTAGATGAAAGCTGCTTTAAATCTCAATCACATCCGCTAAAAAGCAAGAAACTATGTCCCGATTCGGTGCATCTATCCCATCAATAGCAAAGCTGCGTTTTTCCAAGATATCTTCTCCATTTGCAATTGATCTTACGAAATCTTCGACCTCATTGGCCGCTTTTTAAAATCTTGCTGACATCATGGCAAGGTGTTCATTATGCCGCCAACTAAATTGCTGCTATCATAGCTGCGAACAACACTCTAAAATTGAGCTTGCACTTTATCAAGCCCGACGTAAGAACCATCTTCAAGACTATATCGAGAAGGAATCTCTGTGAAAAACTCATTAATGAAAAGAAGAGCTTCGATCACCCTTTGTCTATAGGCAATAAATTCCTCGGATATCCTCTCGTAAGTTTTAACCTTGAAGACATGACGCTCTCTCCAAGCGGATCTGCCTCTTGTGTTCTTTTGAAGCCGCTAAACCATAGGCAGTGTCCAAATCAGCAATGATGATCTCATGCCTTGGTTTTACTTCAGCCACTGTTTGTTCAAATCCTTGAATACCTTGACATAGTTCATGAGTGTTTTCTCTCAACTGAAACATTCGTGCCAAGATCTCCTTTCCTCTGACAATGAAACTCTCGATCCACTCTTGAGTTTCTTTCCCACAAATGACCAGCTGTCTCAACTGATGATGATCAGCTGGTGTCTCTAAAACTTGGGCAACAACTAGGTCGCCTGTGAAGTACCTGTTGGTGTACGTTTTATCATCCACCGAACACACAGAATAAAATGTCCAAAGACACTCTATCCTCTCTTGAAAAACCACCGCGTATGCTAAGATTGCGAGAAGATCATATGGCGATTCCAAGGTTTCTTTTGTCGGGTCTCGATGTGTGGATAAGCTCAATGGCCGTTGTGATATGCTGGTAATAAACAAGGGGACTTACGTTAAAGAACTTTTCACAAGTGTGGGACTTAGGCGGATTTATCATTAAAAGGCTTCTCAATTAGGACTTTCAATGTGGATCTCAAAAAAAATGGCAAAAAGATAAGGGTTCAGAGAATCTATTCTATGCCTAAGAATTCAAGAGACAGTAAGGATTCGGTGAAGGGGATAAACCACACTTTGTTTCGCCTCCTGCTGGACAACATATGCAAAATGGGTGCAATCTTCAAGGGTTGTGATAATAATTTTCAAACCTCGAATGAGGCTGAAGTTAAGCTTCCACAATTAAGAGCTCAGGCTAACTTTACGCATCGAATGCAAATCATCCATTTGAAGAAAGTATGAGCTATACTTCACCATTGAATCAATACGATCAATCTCTCATTCAATTAACCAACTTTCAAAGCAAATCCTACTTAATCTAATTCTAACTTTAATCTATGGCGGAAGAAGATATGCAACCTCGCTTACTATTTGACAATAAAAGTTGTTCAAAGAAAATCATGCATAAGAGCTTTTATTATTCGAAATAGTCTCAATGCAACAATCTCATACTCTGTCTCCACACAAATGAAAGTGAGAGAGCATCAGTTTATATAGAGTTTCAAAAATGAAATGAAGGGCCGAGATTAAAACAATATCAACGGCCAAGATTATTACAACCCAACCCTAATTAGGGTTTCCCAAAACAACATGAGTTATCAACTAGTAATCAATCAGTAAAGTGGCAGTTGCAACTATTATCTAGGAGAGGCGTACTTATCCTTCTGAGCAGCATTGCATTCGATGAACCTGGACACTACTGCGATGACCTCCTCCATTGTGACAGGTGGCAGCATGCTAATCCGGAATTCAAGTCCGTCCAACTTTTCAGCACATTTGGCAAAAGTACTTTCCCAATCTGCCTCTTGCTTCCCAAAATCATTTCGGATGGCTGAAAGTCTTGCCACTCTCGCAAAATCCTGTCTCAGAAATGGTCCAGTGGCCGAGAAGAAAGTCTCTTGAACTTTACGCTTCAATCTCTCCAACTGCATGTCGTTCTCCCGGACAACCTCACAGTCGAACACTTCCGCAGCTGTCATATAAATCTTCTCTTGGATTTCTTTGACCTGCTCTTCAATTCTGAGCCCATCCACTTTTGCTTTCTCCAACACTTCTTCTCGTATAGTCACTGCCCAAAACCAGTGATGGAAATCATATGCTGCTCCTGCAGCAATCACCCTTCTATCAACCAACTCCTCCCTTGGAGTGCCTTTCAAGATCCTAAGGCTTGGAATAAGCCTCTCCTACATGTCCAGAATACATTCCCAGGTCTCTGCCATATCCATAAGTCTGGAAAGAAAAGAAGAAGTTCCTCCATAAGCAAGTGCCAATTTCTCCGTGAATGAGGCCGCTTCCGTGCCTTCGCTCACCATCCAGTCCTGAGCTTCCCTGGCCATAACCATTTTGTGCTCTACATCCTTGGTCACTTCCTGTGATGAATTGAGGAGGAGAGGAGCTGCCGCATTACCCTGATCAAGTGGCTGGGTCAAATGCTGTATGTACTCCTTAAGGCGTTCAACCTCCTTTTTATACTCTTTCTTCTTAGCCACTTCTTTTTCCAATCTCGCTTTGATGGTCGAGACGGAATTATCTAATTCCTCTACTTCTTGGCCTTTCGAGGTTGGGCCAAAATCTACAGTGGTTATGGCATACTCTTGAGGAGTAATCTCGTTTTGTGGCTTGTCCACTGTGGGTACTACAATGTGTACGGAACGGCTGCCTGTCTCATCCCTTTGAATAGTAGAGAATTTCTTGGCAGGCTTTTTAATTGCAACTTGCTCCAACCTCGCCAAGAAATCTACAGTATCATCCTCCTCTTGGGCTTCTGTAGGTGGTTGAATCTTCATTCTTTCCATCAGCTAATCTGGAATGGTCAGCTGCTCAACTCCATCTTCTACCTGAACCTCTTCCTCATTCGGAACGTCCACAACCTCCCTAAGAGCGGAAATCATTCCCTCCTCGAAGTCATTATTCTGGACTTCTATCTCATTGTCTGAACCAAGTATTTCCGTGCCTGTAGGTGACAAGGGCTCCTCATCATCCGGCTGAATAGGTTCATCATTCTCTTCCTGATCTGTAGGAGGTATGAGTATTTCCACCAAGGACTCATCTATAGTAGCCATCAACTCGTCAATATTCCGGGATGCTGCTGAACGAGATGGTTCTCCTTCTGCCTTTTGGAAGCAGGCTCTGCACTCGGAACTATTTCCTTCCTTTTCTCTCCAATCTCAACTAAGTCCTGATGGGAAGCATCGGCATTGGAAGAATATGACTTTGACTCGCTCAGTAGATCATACGTGAGCGTTATTCTTCTCTGTCTCATTTCTTGGGCATGATGGTCAACCCACCACTGAGAGTACTTGACTACTGGCCTCATTAACGTTGCTAAGTCCGCATGCTCAGGTTCTGACCATCTCACGGGAGGAAGAGGTCGGCTCTCTTCGAAGCGTGGCTAGATATAGTTCCCATCATCATGCAACTGGTCAGGTACTCGGCAAAATTCAATTGTCTTCATGAAGTTTACTGACATTCTGGACCACATTCTCCGTCTGACTTCATACTCATCAGCGGCATCAGCCCAGAAGTCTTCCAGTTCCACCCTGTGCTTGTACCTTCTCCCCTCTACTGTCCGGATATTATGATGTGGGTCAAAGTTGACCCTGGACTTGTAGGCTGTAAATGGATACCACTGGATCTCCAACCTCGCACTCTCAGCTGCCTGTGCTGATGGACAAGACTCCAACATGTTCCCGATGAACAATGGGAATGTAACAGATGTTTTCTTGGTCGGCCTCTGGATGTTCTGATATTCCTCTAACTGTCTCAAGACCTCGAGCAGGACCATCCGATTTGTCGGATAAATTGGCAACTTATAGGGGTTTCCAGTAAACCCTTGGATCCTGATATACGTAAATTTCGGGAACTGGATGAACCAAGACCCGTACCTACTGATTAGACTTTTCGCCTCATGACTCAGTCTCTGATGTACTCCCCCTTGAAGCGTTCTGGTGATATGCATTAAGAATGCATCATGCGCCCTTCTGAAATGAGATTTCTCCTTCAACTGGAGTTGTGGGTAGTAGTCATAAGGCCTGAGTTCGTTCTCCCCGTTGCCAACCTTGCCTTTGCAAATCAATCTTGGATACTTATATGATCTAGCCAACAAGTAGACAACATACGAGCTCATATGGAAAGACTTAGTCTCTTCCAGATTGATCAATTGCTCATGGAGATTGTCACTTATCATCCGTGACCAATTGAACATTTTCACACCAGAAGTGATCTCATCTATGAAGTAGTACATCCAGCTCTCGAAAAAGGCGCCTTGCGGGTTACCAGCTATTCTGTTCAGCATCAGTATGATATCTCCAAAATCTTCCTTGAAGTCCGTCCGGCGAGGTCTTTTGGGCATCTTCTTTATTGATGCCTTAGGTTTGTCCAACCATGCCTTGTTAACAGTTGTAGTGCATAAGTCCGGTTGACTATCATATAACCTCTTGGCTTCTTCCTTGGTCTTATAGACTGTCCGTGAATGCTCTGGGATGCCGAAGGTTTCTTGGATTGCCACCTCGCCTAAGTGCGCTAAGATTCTGCCGTCGGGTGCAATGACCTGCCTCTTCTGAGCGTCATAATGGATAGCACACTCCACCATTAATTCTGCACAATCCATTGCCGGTGGGAAACCAGCTGCCTGAAAAATCCCATTTCTGACTATCCGTCTGGCTATCGGTGTTGGCAGTCTGTTATGTCCATATACTCTTCTTTTGAACTCATCAAAGTCGACATGCCCGAGATCAGTGTCCACAACGTTCTTCCATTTTGAATTGATTTTAGTCTCCCGCTGAGCTCCTTTGCTAGCGAACTTCATTTTTGCTGCCTTTGATGATTCGCCTACCGTGGTCGTCAACCTGCAGTCCAAAAAGATTAACATTAATATGGAGACTTTTAAATTAATTTATTCTCATGCCTTGGATTTGGAAATTTACTTTCAGCTGGTTAAATAATTAAATTGCTGCGAAAAAGCAAGCTGAAAATAAATGGATGAAGTTGAAAATTTTAGCCAGAACTTTTGCTAAGATGAAAGGACAGAAGAAGAATGGCGAATCAACTTGACTGAACATCAAACCTCAGAAAAAGACTGCTGGCTGCAAATCAGATTTAAATTCTGATAATTTAGAAGAAGTGCGCCCCTCTTTGCACAGAAGAATTCGACTTTCAATAAATCTTTTCGCAAAAATTCTTCCTCAGCATAACATTACTTCACCTTCTGGAAAATTCGATCTTTCCTATTAAACAATCAACTACCTGATAATTTCGAGAGAGATTAAATTTCTCTTCAGCTGTGTGTGAAAAAATGAGTTGCTGAAACTCATTATAATGCTGAAGAATTTAATTTATTTAACAACTACCTTTTCTTCTCTTGATCTCGATTTGTTTTCATTTATTCAAATAGGCAAGTTTCCTTTATTTTTCAAAAAGAATCAGTCTCGAGCTTATCTGGGCAAATCTCATTGATCTTCAAAAATTCGATTTTGCTTAAATGTTTATCTTTGATTTTTTTGAATTTTCGAAAATAAACATTAAATTAAATTCGATATTTCCATCATTAAATCAATGGTGAATTTAATTTTTTTGCCCATCGGATTTTATTTTGGCCGGCACAATTTATTTTCTTCCAAAACGTCTCTGGCAAACTTCATTTCGTCCAAGGCATTTAAATTTCTAAGTAGTTGAAAATAAATTATTAAAATATTAAAATATTTTAATTTATTCCAACCCGTTTGTTTTGGACCCATGGCTATTCCGATTTTCACTTCATTTTTCTCGGCTAAAAGTGTATTTTCCAATTTTATTCCCAATTTCGTCTAGCCAAGTCAAAACTTAAGCCATTCTGTCGACAATTGCAATGCCAGATCCCTATTTTTCTTTGCCATGGCGAACTTTTAATTGCATTGAGCCTATTTTCTTCTGCCAAAGTCAAATTTTCTCTTGCTCGGTCGAATTTTTCTAGGCAAAATCCCTGTCTGGATGTCTTCATCAAGCGAACTTCCTTGACGCTCGACAAATTCTTATTCCCTCTGGCCAAGGGCGATCCTTCCTCTCTTTGATTTGCGTATCTTTCTCTGTATACTCGGCCAACTTTTCTTCTAGGCATTCAAGACTTTAGGCGAAATTTAAATTTCCCTTTACTTTTGTGCCAGGCACACTTCATTTTATTCCTTGCCATAGCCTAACTTCTTTAGCACTAGTCCTTTCAAACTTCTTGAAAACGTCATGATTCCTAGCCAAAATCTCCATTTTTTCATCCTTTGACCTCTATACTTAGGCAAATTTTCGAATTTGTCTTGGCTAGGCACCAAACACTTAGCAAAAATCATTATTTTCTCCCTTGATAGACCATGGCGGACTTTCCAACCCTTTTGGACAAGCATCTTGGACGTCCCTCTTTTCTAGGGCGGACTTTGGATGGTCTTTGCATCATCTCTCTTGAACATGGCAGACTTCTAAAGCTCTTAGCATTTGCCTTAATACTTTATCCTTTGGAAATGATTCTCCACCTTTCTAGGCTCTTATACTTAGCAAAATTTCGAAATTTTCCTTGGTAGGCACCAATACTTAGTGAAATTTTTGATTATTTTCCTTCTCATGTGCCTAGGCGGACTTCCCAACCTCTTGGCATGTGTATGGCGGACTTCTTAAGCTCTTGGCACTTCCTTTTAAGTGGATGGCGGACTTTGGAATTTCTTGGCATCTTCTCTTCAAGTGGATGGCGGACTTTCCAACCCTTTTGGACATGCTTGGCGGACTTTAGAAGGTCCTTGACACTCTCTCCTTGTGGCTGGGCGGACTTTCCTAAGTCCCTGTCATCCTTCCTTCACTGCTGGGCGGACTTCACAAGCTTCCAGACATTCATACCTTCTTCCTCTTGACATTTTCCTTCTTGAAAATGGCAAATTTTCCAGACTTAACCAGATTTTTCATGAATTTCATCTTTTTCGAGTTAATTTTCCATGATTTCGACCTTCAGATCTGACTGGTTTTGACTGATTTTTCCAGAATCTGGTCTGATTTTTCATGCTTTTGATACTTTTTCTCATGCTTTTTACCTTGTTTTTCCAGATTTTTCAATGATTTTTCAATTTTCTCTTTGATTTTCTGAGAGATTTTTCGATTTTTTTGAACTTCTAAGTGGATTTTTGGAATTCAAGACCTTTCCAAATATAGAAACTTTCCAAAAATAGAAACTTTCTAAAAATAGAAACTTTCCAAAAATAGAAACTTTCTAAAAATAGAAAAAGCAAAACCCTAAAAAATAGGGAACCCTGTTTGGTCCAAAAATGCCAAAAATGAAAAAGCGAAAAAGCAAGATTTCTTAAAAAGTAGGAAGTCTCAGAATTGGCCGAATTCACAGGCGATCTTCGTTTCCTAGGCCTTCTGAGTGCTTCCATGACGTCTACGCACTGATTCAAGCATGGATTACTGACTTGGCTCGGGTAACTCTCGGCAAACTGACTTGAAACTCTCAACAAGGTGATCTCACGAAACCGTTGCAAGGAGACAAAACCCTAAAAACTAGCAGACAACTGGGGGTCCCCATTGGCGATGGGGCGATGTGTGAAAAGGTCACAACAGTACCCTGGACAAGATTAGAAATGAAAAGCCTGAATTGTATTTCACTTTGAGGGCTGCTTTGTCTTCTCCGTCCTTGATCACCCTCCCTTGAAGGCTTTCAGACACAACTTTGAATAGACTGACATCTACATGTCTGGTATTTTTACCAAGATTAGCCTTGACCATCACAAAGTCTCCCATCTCAACTTCATCTCTGTTCTTGTCCTCTGGGGGTAATGTAGTCTCCATGACTATTTCACCATCAGGATTCCTATCAAAGTGAACTTGCTTCTTTGTTTTCTTCTTAGGAGGTTCCTGATAGATGTTATCAAGGTCATCAAAATTCACCTGATATGAAGGTCTTCTTCTTATCCTTCCCAAGGAGTTCTCAAGCCAAGACACAGTAGTATCTTTACTAACTTCCTTAGGAGGTACAATTGCAATTTCTTCATCATCTTCAATATCAAGGTCAATATGGATTGGTGAAGACCCTGTCAGTGGTATGGAGTCATGTGCTAAGGGTGCTTCTTCTGTCTCCTTCTGAGGTATAGGCTCTTCTGGAGGAGCTTCTAGTTCAACTGTTGATGGCTCCTGTATGACTATGCCTAAGAAGTCTAACCTCCTTCTTACATTTTTGGTTGACCTGCTGCCCTTCACAACATCTTGAGACTGACTTACGCCTTTCCCTTTTGATAGTGCTCTAGAAGAGGAGGGAAGTGATGGTTGTACCCTTGGCGGCTCTGCTGCTGGTATGGATTTCTTCCTTTTAAGAACTAGGAAGACCTTGCTATGTTTGAGGACTTGCCTCGTCCTTTCTTCGACTGAAAGGGATTCCTTATTAGCTCAGTTGACTTGAGGAAGGGGCTAATCTTCAATTCCCTTCCGAGCATATATCGGGAGTAACACATCCTCATCATCATCTGACAATCCTTTGATATCCTCTGATAGGAAGTCTTTCATCTGGTGAAGAGTGAGTCTGTTGTAACTACGCCTCCGCACCTCGAACTCATCTGCACAATTGGCCTAAAAATCTTCAAGGGAAAATATGTGAGCATAGTTTCTCTCCAGTCAGCCAGCGTAGATGCCATGAGGGTCATAAGATCGTCTCTCACTGTAAGGCTTGAGACCAAATTTGTCTAACTCATCTCCCATTGTTTTAGCATCTGCTGCTATCCTGCATGTATAGATTCTCAGTCCCAATGGAAAATTGAGGGAGGGTTTCTTTCTATTCCTTAAGAACGCGTGGACATCATGTGCCTGCCTTAAGAACTCCATGAAGACAACTTTGTCTGATGGGTACCTTGGTAGCATGAGTGGGGCGTCTGCATAGCCATAGACTCTAAGATAGGTGAAAGTAGGAAATTGTATGAACCAATCTACCCACTCCGCCATCACTGCCATAGCAACTAAAGAGATACGAACGAGCAATTCATTGTCCAAGTCCCGCATTGTATACATCAGAAGAGCCTCATTCACCCTCTTGTAATGATGCAGTGACTTTGTGAATTCCAACTAAGGATAGTAGTTGTAAATATGTTGTACGCTCAGTGATCCCTCGGTGTTCAACCCTCTGAATTGACCTTGGTAGGCCACTAAGTAGACTAGGTAAGAAGCCATATGGAACTCATGAATTTGGAAATACTCTGTTATCTGCTGATGAAGACTGTCACTGATCAAGGTAGGCCAATCATAGAACTCAGTCTTCTTCACGATGTGGGGTATGGCGTAAAACATCCAAGGCTGAAACTTGGTAGCATCTTCTGATCGAGTGACCCTGTTGAGCAAGGTGATTATGATAGCAATCTCATCTTTGAACTCTCCTCGTCCGACATTCTTAGGCAAAGTCTTGTGCTTTTCTTTCATCCACCTTTGTGCGATCTTCTTATTGTACTTGCCCTTGTGCATTTCCCATATCCTCTCACATTCGCCCTTTGAGATAGTGACACTTTTCGGCCAAGGGGGAATGGAGAAACACTTTTCGATCACATTAGGCTTCAAACTGCAAATCAATCTGCCATCAACTGATTGAATTTCCCTTGTAGCTGGGTTGTAATGCTTGATGCAAGTGATTACGAACTCAAAACTCTGAACTGATATAGGAATAGACACTGCTCCGAGGAGTCCAGAGTGTCCCAAGTTTTTGATGGTAGTGTTGCCTGCACTCTCCAAAGCGTGTAGATCAAACACCGGCTTGATATGATGCAAGTCCGTCTCAGTTGTTTTGATGAAATCATGGTATAGAGCTGATTTGGTCTTGAAATCATTGGGAGTGTACTCCATTTCGGAAATCTTGAAGAATGACTATAAACTCGCCTAGGTTTAGACAAGTTTTGAATAACTTACTATTTTTAGAATGTTGATTTCCCTTCTTCCAACGGACAAATGTTTGAAAACTTTTCTGAGATATGGGTTTTGCTCAGAATTTCGTTGCAAGACAACCCAAATCGTCCGTTTTTGAAAATTTTGAATTTATACTTAAAAAGCAGCAAACCCTACTTTCTTCAATTTTTCACGAAAAAAAGTTGGCATCTGGGTTTTGTTCAGAATACAATTATAAATGGACCCAGTTGATCAAATTTGAAAAATACTGAGGGCCGATCGAAAAAGCAGCCAACCCTAGAATTTGAAATTTTCTTGAAAAATACTATGATATGGGTTTTCTTCAGAAGACTAATTTGAGAGGACCCAGATGATCAAAAACTGAATGCACTGAGGATTTCACTAACATGCAAAGCAAAAAGCAGCTGCTGCAACTTGATGAGTTTCTTGAAAATTTCTTCAGAAGAATGAGATGATAAGACCCAGATGGCTGAAAACTGAAAAATCTTGGCCTTCTTCAAAAATTTAATCTTTTGGATGAAAAAGCATGGCCTTAGGTTGCTGGTTTGAAAAATTTGATGAAGAATCAGCAAACTTGAGTTCTTGAATCATGAAAAATTCTTCAAAGTTGCTGCTCCAACTTTCTCCTTGGAATGCTACTTGCAAAAATAATGAAAATTACATTGAAGAGAGGTGTTAAATAGGCTTAGGGTTTGAAATAGGTCTGCTTTCTTTTGATTTTATCTTCAAAAACCCTAAAATTGGCATGTTCAATGAACTTGGATATCCTCATCTTCTTGCAATTTTGAAATTTTTTTGAAAAGTTTGAAAAATTCACTAAGGCATGGAAAGTTGGGTGCCCTTCTTGGCTAGGGGCGCCCATTTGCTTCACAGTTAGTCATTTTTTGAGTTTTTCAACTTTTCACAATTTTGACCCCCTACTTTGACCTCGATCTCCAACTTCACAATTTGCTTCAGAGTTAGTCATTTTTTGAGTTTTTCAACTTTTCACAATTTTGACCCCCTACTTTGACCTCGATCTTCAGCTTCCAAATTGAAAAGTTTCTTATCTACAATACATTCAAACAAGGACTCTACACAATGAATGAGAACGGAATCTCACAATTTTAACCTACTACAACTCCCGAGGGTGTTAGGGAATCACAACAATGTAAACTTTTGCTAACAAACTTTGATATGCTACTCAAATTTGGGCACAGATCTGCATATGTTCCTTCAAGGCTTATATTTGGGAAAACTGAGTGTAGATGCAACCTCAAAATGGTTTGCAGCTCCTTCCTTGATCTCTCAAACTGCCCTATATGGTGACTTTTCCAACGTTGGTGAAATCTAGGTGGTCAATTTGACAGTTCTTTCTTGGTGTCTTCCTAGATCTGATCCTGAAATGAGCAATCAGATGTGATGGATTTCGTAGCGAACTTGCCTTCAAATTCTCCTAGCAGCTATGTTTTCATATGACCTCCTTGTGTGAAGTTTAGGCAACATTGGTGGATGAAATGTCAATGACCTGGTTTAGATCACTACTTGTAGGTTCCTCTCCTTTGGCACCCTCAAGATGAAAGCAACCTCAAGGTGTGGGTGCTACAAAACCCCAACACCTGCTCCAACTTATGAGCAACAATGTCTAAAACCCTGAAAAATGAATTCAAATATTGCAAATTAGCTCAGATCTGCAAACCATAGTTGGATTTTCCTAAAAGACAGGTAGGGTATTCATCCTAACCTCAAAGGTGCAATTGAGGGTTTTTGTCCTTCTTACACAACACAAATGGAAAATTCACCAAAATCTTCTTGTATCCTCCAAAAGACCTCGTTGTACCCCTTTACTGGCGAACTTCATCGACACCTTCTTTGATGGTTCTCCTGCCATGGTCATCAACCTGCAGTAAAAACATTAACATTAATAACGAGGACTTTAAAATATAATTTATTCTCATGCCTTGTATTCGAATATTTTACTTTCAGCTTATTAAAATATTAAATTTCTGCGAAAAAGCAAGCTGAAAGTAAACGAATTTGATCGAAATTTAGCCAGAATGAAAAAGACAGAAGGAGAATTGATGAATTTAGCCAACTAAACTTCAAACCTCAAGGAAAAAACCTTTTGGCTACAAATCAGATTCAGATTTTGAGAATTCAATCAAAAATCAAATGGCAAAGTGCGCCAACTTTGCTGAGAAATTCGACTTTCAGCCAAAAAATTCTTTTACTTCTCCAAAAAATACTTCCTCAGCATAAAAATTACTCCTTTCTCTGAGAAAATCGACTTTGCCTGCAGAAGAATTGATCTTGTCTCACTTTCTTACAATTTCGAGAGGTTAACTTCTCTTCAGCCGAGTCTGTGAAAAATGAGTTGCTGAAACTCATTATAATCTTAAAGAATTTGATTTGTTTTAGCAACTGCATCCTTTTCTCTCGATTTCGATTTTTTTTCTCCTCTTCAATCAGGCAAGTTTCCATTCTTTTTCGAAAAAACTCCATGGCAAGCTTATCCAAGCAAATCCCTTTGATTTTCCAAAGTTCAATTTTTGCTAGACATTTATCTTTTATTTTAAAAGTTTTGGAAGAAATATTAAATGTCCAATTAAATTAAATTCGATTTTTTTAAGGCTAATTTAATTTGCTCATGAATTTTCTCTTTTTCCGGCGTAATTTATTTTCATCCATAAATTTTACTTCCAAAACATCTCTAGCGAATTTTACTTTTGTCCGAGGCATTTTATATTTCTAAGTGTCGAAAATAAATTATCCAAAGTATTAAAATGTTTAATTTATTTCCAACCCGTTCATTTTTGACCTATGGCTATTTTAATTTTTTCTTGGCTAAATATTTATTTTCCAAGTTATTTCACTTTCTGTCTAGCCAAGTTGAATTTTTAGCCATCTTGCTAACAAATATTACGCCAAATCTTCATTTTCTTCTGCCATGGTGAACTTCAAATTGTGTCGGGCACATTTTCTCATGCCAAAACGAATTTTCCTCTTGCTCGAATGATTTCTCTAGGCAAAGTATGTGTTTGGATGTTTTTCCTAGGCCAATTTCCATGGTACGTAGACAAATTTCCATCCCTTTTAGCCAAGGGCAGACTTTCTAACCTCTTTGCCATATGCATTTTCTTCTATGCACTTAGCCAACTTCATAAATTTTTCCCTAGTATCCATACTTAGGCAAATTTTCATTATTTCCCTTCCAAAGCATCAAATACTTAGCCAAATTTTCAATTTTTCCTCTTCTCATGCTAGGCGGACTTCTTGTTGGCTTTGCCATGTGAGGGGCGGACTTCCTTCTAGCCAAGACATGGCATGGCGGACTTTCTAGCTTCTTTGCCATCTTTTATCAAGGCAAGGGCGGACTTTGCTTGGACTTGGACGTCCCTCATTTATCTCCTCTTGATGGTGAACTTTTCTTTTTCACCTTCCCTTCTTTCTAGGGCGGACTTCACAAATGTCTTGCCATTTTCTTTGCCATGCTGGGGCGGACTTGGAGGATGTCATGCCAATTCTTGGCCAAGGCTTGGGCGGATTTGCCAACTTTCTCGCCATCCTTCATCTTTATGGCAAGGGCAAACTTATCAAGATGTTTGCCATTCTTCTTTTCCTCCATGATGGACTTTGAAAACTTCTTGCCATTTGTCCATGGGCAAATTTCTCAAACTTAGGCAAATTTTACATGAATTTCATGCCTTTGGGTTGATTTTTGGGTGATTTTCTCATGATTTTCAACTAATTTTTCCATATTTTTATTTTGCTTTTCCATGCTTTTCTGCTTGATTTTTCGATTTTTACTTTGATTTTTCAGTGATTTTTTTATTTTGGCTGATTTTTGGTTCTAAAAATGGAAACATTGACTCGCTGACCAAGGTTGACTTTCTAAAAATAGAAAAAGCAAAATCCCTAAAAAATAGGGAACCCCGTTTGGTCCAAAAATGCCAAAAATGAAAAACCAAAAAACCAAAAAAAACAAATTCCCTAAAAGGTAGGAAGTGTTAGAATTGGCCCAAAGCATAGGCGATACTCGTCTCCCGGACCTTCTGAGCCCTTCCATGATGTTTATGAGTTGATTCAGGCATGGATTCTCAACTTGGCCCGGATGACTCTCAAAAGACTGATTTGAAACTCTCAAAGTAGTGACCTCAAGAAACCATTACGCAAAGCAAAACCCTAAAAACTAGCAAACTACTGGGGGTCCCCATTTTCAATGGGGCAATTTGTGAAAAGGTCACAACATGACCCAATTTGAGTGCCAACTTTAAACTTGAACTTTAACTTTATTTTTATTTTATATTTATTAATTCATTCATTTGTTTATTTATATTTTTATATTATTTATAAATTAATATTATATAATATATATTAGTGTTTAAAAATACTATTAAAATAGGACAGATTAGGGATGGAAAGAAGGGGACGTGACATTGGTCAATATGTTCCTTATCACAAATGTGATAAGCTTGGGTGGTTAGCATCTTTAGGGTACTAGCTTTTTGGCCAAGATGATGGTGAGAGGAAGCATGAAGGTACAAGTCGATATGAGTGGATTTTCTATAGACTCAATGAGCAAGGGAACCATCATCTTTCCTAATGATAAGGACATCTAGGAAAGGAAATTGGTTGTTGGATTCCAACTCTTTGTTGAATTGGATGTAATCAACTAAATTATTAACATTCCTACCATCTAGGCTTGAGGGGAAAGGAGTTTAAGGCTACTTCCTCAAAATGTTACATATATAGGTTGGCTACAACAAGGGACAAAGGAGAACCCATGGCAACTCCATCAAATTGCTCGTAGACTATATCCTAAAATGTGAAGAATGTGGAATGCTAGCATAACTTGACAAAAGAAGCAATTTCATCATTGATTTTGCATCTAATTAGCTCTAAAGAATCAGAGACAAGGACTTTGGTAAATAAGGACAGCACATCAAAGCTAACTACAATATCATTATTATCTTGTACCTTTTTGTCTTGTATGAATTCGACAAAATGGGTAGAGTTCTTGATAAAGGAATCTAACTTCCATACCAAAAGAGATTTCAACTCGACAAGGCAACTAGCTTGTAGGAGGGTGTGCAATGGGCAATGTCAATGATTGATCTAAGAGGAATGTCAAGTTTATAGATTTTGGATGCACCATAAATACACGAGGTGATTTCTTTATTAGGAAAGAGGTGTTTCTTGGTAAGGTCATCAAAGGATGAATGCACAATGGCATTCTTGACATTTTTATAAATATTTGAGATGGGATTTGGGAAGGTGGGGGGGAAGATTTTTGGAAATATAATCTTGTTTGTTTATGATGATAAGAGTGTTCCCTTTATCAGCTTTAACAATGAGGATGTCTTTATTTCTCGTGAGTTTCTTGAAGGGGATAAACTCATGTTTGGGAACATTCAACTTGTGTCGTTTTGCATGTCTAAGCATAGCACACAATGTTGTCTAAAGTCATCGACCACAACATTAGGAACCAACCAAATGATATTTTCAATTTTGATCAAAAGATCCACCTTTGGAATGGACAATGGGGTAATAGCAAAGCCAAAGATTCTTTTCAAAGAGTTGAAGGCTAGAGGATAATTGTAAAGATTAGAAACATTAACAATGAGCTTATTCTTCCAATCCTCAATCATTTGAGAAGACAAGAATTAAATTTGGTGGAGCTTGAAATAAGAAACGTTATAACCCAATAAGAAAAACAAAGAGATGAGGAAGAGCAAGGAGGGAGAATTGAAGAAAGCTCATTAATATACTTCTACTTCTTCCCAACAACATGATTGAATTCCTCCTTGGCAACACAAGTATACTCAACTTTGGCCACCCCACAACCACAAGGGAAAATACACATTTATATGGAGACCAAGGAGCACTTCATCTTCAAATGTCCAATTTATTATGAAATCTAGGAGAGATGTTATTGCCTCTATAGAGACTGGAGCAACATTCTCTCTAAACCAGTGTGTATAGCCCTCTATCTACAAGAGGTTGTAACTCTTTGGTATAGATCCTTACAAGGAATCTCTACGAATCCTACAACCCTCAAGTTGATCACCTCCTTCCAACCCACCCAATAGACTAATGGATTTAAACAGCCCTTGGATACCACTACTTCACAAATAGATGCAAGTAAAACTATGAGACATGATTTCTCATAACTTTGTCTCAATATGTTCCCCCTCAACAGCATGGTTTTTCTTCTTGTTAGAAGTGCAATTTTGCTCCTTGCAACATAGATCCACTCATCTTCAGCCACCCACCCAACCACAACAATGGACATGTATTAAGAGTTTCCTTCACTAATACCGAAGTTACTTCCACCTTGGATGTAAGGTGTGATAGTAGAAGGAGTACCGCCCAACCACAACAATGGACACATAGTATGAGTTCCTTCACTAATACCAAAGTTACTTCCACCTTGGATGTAAGGTGTGATGTTAGAGGGAGTACCTTGCTTCCTCTCAAAAAACCCAGCCCGCACCCCGCCACCCCTCAACTCTCCTAGCCTCAAGCACTCCCCAATGAACACTACCATATCTTGTCTCAATCCTTTCATAGTGATCAACAATGACACTGATGACTCCATTTCAAGCCTAGACTATGATTCTCAATAAGACTTTTGTCTCTCCAATTCTCCTTAGCTTATGTTCTTTAGGGTTCTTGTTCCCTCTAATTGGCAATTTGTATTGGTTTCTTTAACGCCTATGTTGGTGGTGCGCAACTATATTTATTTTATATTCGATTGTTTATGGTTTTTTGCTCTTCCCCTTAGTGGGCCTGTCCAGGATTCTCTCAAGTCTCATAACTTTCTATTATAAACTAGTTTACTCTCAAGTCCCTTTGACCAACTTTTGGTCATTTGTGGACCTCTCTCTCTCCATATATACATATAATAGAAAGTAGACACAAGATCTATAATAGAAAGTAGGCACAAGACCTCAAAAATAAAAGAGGATAGAAGTTAAAACACAATCAATTCCCTATATATATTTTACATATTTTACAAAGTAGACACAAGACCTTAAAAATAAAAGAGAATAGCAACTAAAACATAACTGAATCCCTTTATATATATATATATATATATATATACACGAAAAAAAATTCAAAATAAAATCCTACAATTAAAACTTAATCACATAAATCACATGAAATGCTAGTACCTGCATATACCTCTGTCTTGGTTTCATCCACCCTAGAAGACAACTCTATAGGTTCCTCATTCGTAGGATCTTGATTGCTTGCCATCCGTTCCAAATTCTCACTTGTTACTATGATTCTGACTACCAGATTGGTCCCCTCAAGCTTAAATTACATGTAAAATGTTTCTATCCTGCAAAAAATATTAAGGTAAAGGTTAAGTTTCAATACCACTCAGCACTTTCAAAATATAATCTTGTTTTATGGCTAAAAATTTGCTTTGTATGTTAACTTTATACTGCTATATTGAAGCAGTAGAAAGGTAATGCGTAAATTGAAAAAATCCATACATCAATTATATGTGGCTATGAATCTATGATCAAGCAATTTAAATGATATAATAAAAATTACAATATGAAAATATATTCTAAAACCTAACCCAACTTTGAATACAAAATCAAATGCTTGACCAAATTCATTTACTATTTTGTGCAAAACCTAATAAGCACACAACCTAGTGACAACCTGTCTTTGTTATTACAAATAAAAATTACTAATGATATAAAACATGACCAAATAAAAATAGTTTGTGTCAAAGACTAACCTTAGTTTTTCTAGAAAAATTGTAACTGCCATTGCCAAGTTTCATAAAGAAAGTTACATCATTGCAAAGTAAACCATCATCAAGAGAATGAAAATTTAATGCCAACGATTTTACCAATGATAAGAAACCCACTAGATCTTAGGCTTAGAGAAAAAGAAGGAATCAATTCGAATACACCTAGAAATAAGTGCTGAAAGCTAGAATACATAAATAAAACCTTAGTGGCAAGTAGCATAAAAATGGAGTGATTAGACTTAGGAAACAATTCATTCCAACTAGCTCCCACTAATGTTTTAAGAGAAAGGGACTGTGGTATGGATAGCTAAAAATAAATTTGGGTGATATTTAAACATATCAAGCAAAAACTAAAAATAGATCAGTAACTCATTCCATATTTCAAGGATTTTTCAAATGAAATCCTTGCACAAGCAAGACACCAAATTAGATTTCCTCTCTAATTATGTCAAATTATTACTGCTTTAAGTTTTTGAGATCCCTCTCTCCATATGATATCAAAAATATATGATAAGATCCTTCAAATGGTATGTGTATCTTAAATAAACAGCTGTGTTACTTGTCGTCATGAATCTTGTATCATTCTGTGTCTAAGTACCACAAAGATGCCACTATCACCTGCATATACATATCAAGTCTGATAAGCAATCGCATGAATAATCAAAGTCTGGACATGCAAATCATATGAAAAAATATTTCATAAGTTAAGAAATGTAGACAACCTCGAGTTAACAGCAGCAAAAGAGAGAGATAAATGGTTCAACAGCAATGCTGACCAATAGCCAACAGATGTCATTAGAAGAGATCAGACAAACTTATACATCTTTGAGGCCTTATCGGACTCAGACATAGGGGAGCAGAGGTAGATACAGGGGAAGAAAAGGGACAACTCACCTGTGAAAAAGCAGCAGAGTAAGGATGGACAACAGTGGGTTGGAATACTTTAGAATAGATAATCAAATATTAGTGGGAGTATTAGGCTGAAGTAAATCAGTTGGAAGCTAAACTCTACCTCCAAAGTTAGCCATTAATTATGTTGATTTAAGATAGCTTCGGGCAGATATAAATGATGATTGCATTCATGCATCATCATCATTTATACTTAAACAAACTGTTCTTAACCTTGAAAAAAAACCATCAAATAAGTTATACGGATTTCAGATGATGATCGAAATTTTGCAAATCGGAATTCACTTCATATGATTGCTGTTTGTTAAATGCTCTCATATTAGTCTAAGAATAACACCGAACTGTTTCGGTTGTTAAGGGAGACCGCATGCTCAAGGGACGCGTCCTCTCATGAGACCCGTCTCTCCTTGAGGCGTGTCTCCCTCATATAAATGAGACCTCTTTCTTTTATTTGCAGACATCAAAATCAATTAATGTTCTGCATTCAACACATTCAAATACGGAAGCACAAAATCTGTCTTAGTATTATTACACAGAATTTAAGTCTTAGAATTTCCATAGGTCTTTTAGGATCCAGTTCTGATAAGATTTGATAAACATTTACATGGTATCAGAGCCAAGTTGAGTGAATCCAAATCAAATCCAGATATCAGATTACTTAGGAAAATTCGTATTTTTGAAAAAATCGAATTCACATCACATTCTTCATAATGTCAAGTATGATCAGATTTGAAGATCGTCTTGAGGGAGCAAACAACTTCACCTCATGGAAATTCAGAATCATGATGATTCTCAAAGAAAATAAGTTAGACTCATTTGTGAAAGAAAACAAGGGGGAACCAGTGGATGATCCTGAGAAAACTCAATGGATGGAGAATAATGAAAAGGCCATGAAAATCTTAGTAGATGCAATTAGGGACCACATTGTACCTATTCTAGCAAAACATGAAACTGCATATCTAATGTTCAAATCCCTTGAGAGCACCTATGAGATAAACAACACCTATAGGACTCTTGCATTAAAGAGGCAAATCAACAATGTCCAAATAAACAAAGGAGAAACCATTAATGCATACTTCATGAGGATCATTGATCCAAGGGATCAATTATCTACAATTGGATATCAAATTGATAGAAATGAGTTAACACTAATCGCACTAGGAGGTCTACCAAACTCATGGGAGCCATTTGTTCAAGGAATAAGTGCGAGATCTGAACTCCCCAAGTTTGATAGGCTAAGAACAGACTGCCTTCAAGAGGAAACAAGACTCTCAACAAAAGAAAACAAACAAAAACCCATAGATGAGGACATTCAAGTGCTCAACACATCATCTAATAAAAGGGGTAAGAAAAACTCTTACGGGAAAGGATCATTTAAGAGAAAGAGAAATTCCCATGGAAAAGGATCATTCAAGAAGAGGAAAGACATCTCTCAAGTACAATGTTTTAGATGTGATCAATATGGGCACTATGCAATGAAGTGCCCTGACAGATCAAATCAACAAGCATCATTTGCTAAAGTAGGAAAGTCAAATTCAGACCATGATTCTGAGAAATTTGTATTCTATTCAGCCTTATCAAGTCAAGTATCTAACAATATCAACAACTGGGTGATTGATAGTGGTTCTTCAAGGCACATCACAGGGTTTAGAGAACACTTAGACACTATGACTGAAGAGACTGATGAAGAAGTAACAATTGGGGATGATTCTGCACATCAAGTAAAAGGGGTTGGAACTTGCTCCATCACATTGAAATCTGGTCTCTCCCTTCAACTCACTGGAGTTTTATTCGTACCTGGAATAAAGAGGAATCTAATATCCATCTCTGCTCTTGAAGACAATGGATATAGGGTTACATTTATGGATGGGAAAGTTCTGGCATGGCCTAAGAACTCAACTATAAAGAAAGCTCTAACCATAGGTGTAAGACAAGGTTATCTTTATAAACTATGCACTGAAGTCAAGCAAGCCCTTACTCTTGATACTTCTGATTCAAATGAAATTTGGCATAGAAGATTAGGACACCTTCATTTCCGTGCCCTACCTTCCGTAGAAAAACTTGTAACAGGATTACCTAAGTTAAAACCAACTCATGAAGGAACTTGTAAAGGTTGCGCCCTAGGAAAGAACTCAAAGGGATCCTTTCACAATAGCCTGAGCAAAACCCAAAATGTTTTAGAATTGGTTCATTCTGATTTATGTGGACCCGTCTGTACCCTCCAAGGCAGGCTTCCTATACTATGTCATATTTATAGATGACTTCTCTAGGAAGACCTGGATCTACTTTCTTAAGTGTAAAGAGTCAATACAAATCCTTAAGAGGTTCAAAGAGTTCAAAGCTCTTACTGAAAACTTCTCTAGGAAGAAAATAAAAATCTTAAGGACAGACAATGGGAAAGAATATACCTCTGAAATCTTTAAGGAGTTTTGCATGAATGTTGGGATTAAGAGGGAGTTTACAGTAGCCTAAAACCCTCAACAAAATGGGGTTGCTGAAAGAAAAAATAGAACCATTGTAGAAGCTGCAAAAGCAATGTTGCTTGACCAGAACATTGAAACCTCATTCTGGGCAAAAGCCTCTAGAACTGCTGTCTACATCCAAAATAGATGTCCTCATTCTCATCTAGATAACAAAACTCCTGAAGAAGCATTTACTGGCATAAAACCTGATATCAGTCACTTTAGGATCTTTGGTTGCCCAATCTATATTCATGTGCCCAAAGAGAAGAGATTCAAACTAGAACCTTCCGGAAAGAAAGAGGTATTTGTGGAATATAGTGAAACCTCCAAAGCTTACAGGATTTTCATACCCAGGTAGGAACAAATTGAATTGAGCAGAGATGTCATCTTTGAAGAAGACATTGCATTCAAAAGGGCAAGAAGTCCAAGTGAGATAGAAACTTATTCACCTAGAGTCTTAAACGAGGATCCTACCCCTGAGACTCAAAGGGAGTATTCTGAGGAAATATCAAATGAACTTCTTTCTACTTTAGATGAGAATACAAATGTCAACGGCAAGAAGAGGCCACTTTGGGCTAGAAAGATGATCAAAGAAGCTGAGAATCATGCAGCACCTAAAGGAACGTTTAGGGAGAGTAAAAGACCCAAACGGTTCTCAAGCTACGTTGCTCTAATGAATGACATCATAAATTCAAAACCCACCAGTGTTTCAAAAGCCTTCAAACATCAAGTATGGAAGGATGCAATGACAGAAGAGTATCAGTCCATTCTAAAAAATGATGTATGGGATATAGTGCCTAGACCAAAAGAGAAATTTGTCGTCTCTTCTAAATGGCTCTTCAAAATCAAACATGCTACTAATGGCAGTATAGAAAAACATAAGGCACGTTTTGTGGCAAGAGGTTTCTCACAGAAGGAAGGCATTGATTATGAAGAAACATTTGCACCTGTTGCCCGTTACACATCTGTGAGAGCAATGATAGCCATTGCAGCAGCTAAAGGCTGGAAGATCCACCAAATGGATGTAAAAACTGCCTTCCTAAATGGAACCATTGAAGAGGAAGTCTATCTAGAACAGCCCAAAGGTTTTGTGATACATAAACCTGACTCACATGTATGCAGACTAAAGAAAGCACTGTATGGACTTAAACAGGCTCCCAGGGCCTAGTATGAAAGAATTGACAGCTACCTCTTGGGACTAGGATTCTCCAAGAATGATGCAGACCCAAATCTTTACTTTAAGGTAATTAAAGGTGATATGTTAATAATTATTTTATATGTTGATGACCTACTGATAACAGGAGAAGATCACCTCATTGCTCAAGGAAAGAAGGATCTAACTTCAAAATTTGACATGAAAGACTTGGGCATTTTACACTACTTTCTAGGTTTGGAAGTCTGGCAAAAACCAGATGGCATCATACTAAACCAAGGAAAGTATACTATTGATATTCTGAAGAGATTTGGAATGTTGGATTGTAGACCCATGTCTACACCTATGGAAACCAACCTTCACAAACTAAAAGAAGCAGTAGCAGAATCCAAGTGTGCAGATTCAACCCTATATAGACAAATGATTGGATCTTTGATGTACCTAGTTAACACCAGACCTGATATTTGCTATGCAGTGAATGCTCTAAGCCAGTTCATGTGTGAGCCAAAGGAAATTCACCTTATGGCTGTGAAATATATATTGAGATATCTTCAAGGCACTATTGGATATGGTCTTCTTTAGAAAAATAATCAACTAGATCTACATGGATACTCTGATTCAGATTGGGCTGGAAGTGTAACCGATCGGAAAAGCACATCAGGATGTTGCTTCAGTTTGGGATCGGCTATGATCTCTTGGATCTGCAGAAAACAGTCTTCAATAGCTCAAAGCTCGACAAAAGCTGAATACATTGCAGCCTCTATGGGGGCAAGAGAAGCAATATGGCTCCGGAAGTTGCTTGTGGGACTCTTTAGTGAGCCCTTGAATCCTACCATCATTCATTGTGATAATCAGAGTTGCATCAAACTCTCTATAAATCCAGTATTCCATGATAGATCTAAGCACATTGAGATCCCATACCATTATGTAGGAGACATGGTAGAAAGGAATGTGATTCAGTTGGAGTATATTAGTACAAATGATCAAACAGCAGACATTCTCACCAAACCTCTCTCCCGAATCAAGGTTGAACACTTCTGGAAGAAGCTTGGTATGATTGAAATGTAATTTGATATTATGTTTGAAATTTAAAAATTGTTTAGAAGTTGTACTAATATATTTAAAGATGTTTAATGTGTAAACTCTTTTGTCATGTGTGTGTCTCCATGACCTTATGGGCTCGCTCCCCCTGTGTACATTATTGAAAGGTGAAGATCTTTCTAATAATGAACACTTGTATGTGACATTGTAAAGTGACGACTCTACAATGATGAGTTGAACTATCATAATAGATATCACGTGACTTGATATCTGTGGACATGTCATGATAGTATCTCTTGGACACTTTGATGGATATCATGGGACTTGATGTCATTTGGAGATCATTGTGATCCTTAAAAGATAATCATGGTGGATAACTATATATATCTGTGAATATGCCATGATTTATTATGGTAGACATCATGTGACTTGATGTCAATGCACATACCATAATGAAGATGTGATTATGAAGAATGTCATGTGACTTGACAATCTTGAGAAAACATATCATATCTTCGATATCACGTGTGAAGGTGATATCTCCACTTATTTGATTTGGAATATCTTCCCTAGCTAAGAGGGAGTGTTGATTTAAGATAGCTTTGGTCAGATATAAATGATGATTGCATTCATGCATCATCATCATTTATATTTAACCAAATTGTTCTTAACCTTTAAAAAAAACCATCAAATAAGTTATACGGATTTCAAATGATGATCGAAATTTTGCAAATCGGAATTCACTTCATATGATTGATGTTTGTTAAATGCTCTCATATTAGTCTAAGAATAACACCGAACTGTTTCAGTTGTTAAGGAAGCCCGCGCGCTCAAGGGACACGTCCTCTCATGAGACCCGTCTCTCCTTGAGGCGTGTCTCCCTCATATAAATGAGACCTCTTTCTTTTATTTGCAGACATCAAAATCAATTAATGTTCTGCATTCAGCACATTCAAATACAGAAGCACAAAATCTGACTTAGTATTATTACACAGAATTTAAGTCTTAGAATTTCCATAGGTCTTTTAGGATCCAGTTCTCATAAGATTTGATAAACATTTACAAATCACAAGCCAAGAAACTAAAAAAACATAAAAAAGTCATCTGTCAAGCAAAATCTAGAGACTTGGCCAAATGCAAGACCAAGAGGATTGAAATAGAAACTTTTTCAAAAGTATTACAAGATCACAATCCTAAAATAATGATGTATGTCAGTCAGACGGTAATTGTGGAGAACCTAACAAAGAAATTAGTATATGATTGTTTGTCTTTATCTCCATGACTCACATCTAATCCTTTGATGTAAATGCCCTTGCCTTAGTGGCTTAATATTGTATTTCTTTTCGAACTATAATAGAATTTTTTGCCTCGAGAAGAAACATGCTTTATAAGACATGGAAAACAAAAAGATAGAAGTACAAGAGGCAAGAAGCATAATACAAATACAACCATTTACATGATTAGCACAGAATCTCTCATCTGTTTTGGCTAGGCAATCTACTGGTGCTGTGGTTGTTAGAAAAGAGAACTGGGACTTGTAAATGAAAACACATGTTGTCAAGCAAATTAAAATTGTATCTACAGTTTAAGAAAATGGCTAATGACTAGGCATGCACCATTAATTATACAATTCACTTGGTAGTTAATGTAGCTTCAAGTTATGTGATCCAGCTATGATGGCTTTGGAAGCACCACATTTCCATACAAGTACAAGAACTCAAACCAGGCCCTCCTTGCCCACCAATACTACCATAATTACCGGAGTTTGAAAACTCTACCAAGTTTGCAGGAAGGAGGTTCACCAAAGTTTGGGACTATCGGTAAAGTTTAAAAGGCTCAAATAATAGGAATAAATAAAAATATAAATTATTGAACCCATGACTGAGAATGATTACAAAAACAAATATATGCATCTTAACAATCTTGATAGTTATAAAACAAACAATAAGGGGCAACAAAAAATGATGTCTGTGGAAAGAGATGGTTGCTGCATGAACTTGCCTGCATTGTTCTTATTATTTTTATTATTTTACTTCTGTTTTTGAGTGCCGTAAAGTGAGGACATATGACTTATAGTTATTTTGATTCATTTCACAAACACAAGGGACCAAAACTACATTGTTTGCCTCCAAGCTGCCATTGTTGGTTTTTAAGGTTGCTGCATTTTTCTTCAAAGGTGAGGGCTACAAGAGAGAAAAATCTACACAAACAGTGGAGAAAGAGCCACACAAGGAAGACATCCATCAAAGATAAGTGAATCTTGTAATTTTTGTCAAATTTTGAAGATTTTGAAAAATTTCAGTTCTTTTTCAATTTTTTTTTTAATAAGTTATGAATTTTTTTTAAACCTTTTATGCATAATAAGGATAACATTATAATGCCCTTTTTTTCTTATAAGTTTTGTCATATTCATACAAAAAGGATGGTAATTTTAGTTCAGTTGCCCTCGATGCAAATAGCTCATTCAAATTTGATGCAATGTCACTTTTTTGTTAACATATGACAATGATTGAACAACTTCTTACTGCGAGGTTATTATTGGCATTGTAGCCAATGTAGAAGTGAGTATAAGAGTTCGTGCAGTCAAATGAAAGCTCACCTATGCATTATTTCTGGCTTGGAAATAAGAATTTGTCAAGGGCCAAATAAAAAAGGGTTGCCAAAGCAACAAATAATGCGGTATATTAAAGAATAGGAGGATGCCAACATGGTAAGCAATAGGTCAAAGGAAAGGGCATATCATCTTACCAAGAAAGGATTGTAGAAACCTCCTAATGGCTTATCACAATTTGTTGGCCCACATCCTTTGATGCCATTGCCACCATCTTCCCACGAAAAGACTACCCCCTTTCTTTCATATAAAAGAGGCCCATTGGAAAAGGCCTTCAAGAATGAAGTGAAGAAGGTTGCAAATGAGAGCATTGTTGTAGCATTTATGGCAATGCACTTCCTTTCAACCTTGTTAGATCACCATATGATGAGCACACGATTATACTAAGACGGGAGGGGGAGAGCAGGGCATGAATCAGTATAATACAATATTTTACCTTTTTCAATCTAACAACCACAATGATATCAATTAAAAAATATCATTCACATAAGATCTAAAAATTATGCAACACAATAGGAACACACGATTTACATGTAAACTTGTTGACGTGGTTTTTGAGACCGCACCAACACAGAATAAAGTTTCCCAACGGATACCCTATCCTCTCTTGAACAAAGTATTCAGCATGCTAAGATTGCGAGTGAGTTCATGCTTTCAACTCCAAGGTTCCGATAATGCGAATAGACTCAGTTGGCTCAATGTGATATTGCTGGTATTTCAAGGGGACTTACACAATTGTTCGACAGCTAACAACAGACAGTAGACTAAAGGGCTTTCGTGTAATTCAAATGATTTAGCAGGTGAGCACAAGTTTCCTAATTCTAATCGGAAGTGAACTGAATTTAAAGGGTGTAGGGATAAGAGTGTTCTAGTCTACTCTAGGGTGTGGGACATGGCGGTCAATTCTCACAAGCTTCAACCAAGCTCCGTTTTGCCTCACTTCGGACAGCTTCCGCGGAACTGGTGCAATCTTCAGAGGAGTGACTTAAGATGTTCAGATCACGATTTAGCATGAAGACACCATCACAACGACGCATGCCAGCATATAAACCATAATTGAAGTTAAGTTTCACAAAGTTCCAGTTGACCACGCAAGGCGAACCCACCGTCAGCGAGCCCGCTAGTGGTATGGACGAACGAAGCCTTGTTCAAATCGAGCACCACATTCCACAATTGCTAAGTACTTGCATGAAATGAAATCTACTTTACTTTAAGCTACTTCAAGATGCTACGTGAATTGGAAGGACAAAGAAGCCTCAACAACTATTCACAACAAAGAAGAATTCACCATCAATGAAAATTCTTTTATTATGAAAGCATACATGACAACTTCTTACAAAGTATCCAAAGGGAAGACTTTCCTTCCTTTTCAATCTACACTACTTTACTTTCTACTCTATCAACTTCTCTCTACTCCTCTAAGCTCTGCTTCTACCTCTAATCTAATGAGATACAAATGAGGGGGACTCCCCCTTTTATAGTTGGCCAAGTCCAACGGATGGCTCAGATTACAATCAACTGGATGGCCCAGATTGTGCCACCTCAGCCCTAAACAAGATTTGCCCTAAAAACCGCCACAAAGGAGAGTGGGGTAATAAATGAGGAATTAATGTCCACCATCCTTCTAGAAGATTCCGTTTGTAGACGCATTCACACTGTTCTCGATCTTCTTCTTGACGTTGTTCTCCAACTTCTTTGAGCTTCCATTCTTTGTCACTTGAGTTATACTAAGTCCCAACACTTAGTCATTTTTCGCAACTTTTCTTCCTTCGAGATTGAGATGTCGTCTTGAATCACTTGCTTCATCACTCTAAGTCATCACCGCTTGGCCTCGACGTTCCTCCTGCAAAACAAGCAAGGAGAAGAGCATCAGAACATTTCAATATAAATTCAACTTACTTACCGGGATTTTCATGTTTCGACTTCCAAGCGTTCATCGCCCTCACTAGCAAACTTCATCCTCCTCAAGGGCGTATCATGCAATTAACTTCAACTGCATTTTCAAGGAATTCATTTCACCTGCTGGAGCTCTGACAACCTTGATTTTATTCATCTCTGGCTCAAGAAAACTATCTCCACGAAGAGCTTGGGAAAATTCACCTAGGCAGATCCTTTCAAATTCATCGTCTAGAGAATTTCACCTTGAAAACACATTTTCTTCATTTTGCCTTAGAAAATTTTCAAATTTCCCTTAGGAAAATTCATCAACCTAGTGCCCACTTGAAATCCTCATCCTGAAGGCCGCAGCGAAGCATGGAAAACTTTAAAATCAACTCCTCATCGATAATCCTCAATACCCAGAAGAAAATTTCCTCCAGAACGCGTCGAACTCATGGGTGCACAACGAACGGGTTCATTTAATTTTCTTGAATTTTGAACCTTAGAAAATTATTTCCCTGTGAAATTTAAATCCGTTTTTCACATCTGTGAAGATTTCTTGTTGCTCTGACTTGAAAATATTTTTAAATCCATCCTGCAATGCCAGCATCTTCATCTTCGACAAATTTTACTCATCACAGGAAATTCTTATCACCTCAGAGTCTAGGCGCATTTTCTAGAGGAAGAAAATATTTTGTGCCCTAGAAAATTTTTAAATCATCTTGAAAAACTTTTTTGAAAATTTCGCCCTGGATGATTTTATACTCAACTCAACCAACTTGCCTGTGAGAAAATTTTATCCACTCACTTAGGAAATTTTATTTTATTTTATTTTATTTTATTTTGCTTTTTGAATGTCTTGGGCGTATTTCACCTTTCATGAGGAAAAAAAAAATTCCCTTTAAAACCCAACGCCTAGCATTTTTCATTTAAATTCCCACCAACTAGTCTTCAACCCCTTCACACTTCCATCACCTTTAGGCAATTCTTTATTTTCACCATCCTTATTCACCCTCTTACTTTCTTCCCCCCTTGGGCGCATATGACACCTCATGACGCATATAATTCCAACGCCTAGTATTTTGTCTTTGCATGCCTTGGTTTGGGCGCATTTTGCACTTGATGAAGGATGAAACTTTTGACTTTGACTTTCTCCTTGCTTGCTTTGATTCATGGGCGCATTTTGTATGTATAGAGGGATGAAACTTCAACCGCCACCTCTTGTCTTCACATGCCCTTACTTGGGCGCATTTGAATATGCATGGAGGATGAGATTCCTTGACTCTTGTTGACTAGCTAAAGATGGGCGCATATTGCCATATGTGGTGGATAAAGTTCATTCAAACACTTTGACCTTGTTGACTCCTTGGGCGCGTTTTACATGTAGAGGAGGATGAACATTTCAACGCCTTAGCTAGTGACTCTTTATCTTCCTTTGCTTTGTCCTCACATGGCTGCTTTTGGGCGCATTTAGGCCTAGGAGGAGGATGAAAACCTTTGACTACTTTGACCATTTGCTGCATGGGCGCATTTTGAAGGGGGTGGAGGATAAACTTTGTTGACTTTCATTGACTTCCTACTTCATGGGCGCATTTTGGCCTGGGAGGTGGGTTTTATGCTTAGAATATTTTTTTATGCTTGAACATCTTTGCTTCTTCATCAAGCAGGGCATATTTTGAGGTGGCCAGAGTATGAACTCAGACTTAGGAAAATTTTGCCTGCCACTACCTTGAGTTGGGCGCATTTTGGCATGAGAGCAGGATGAACTTTTGATGCCTTAGCCATTTCTCAACTTCAGCTGAGGTGGGCGCATTCTGAAGGTGGTGGAGGATGAACCCCAGACTTAGTTATTTTTCCTGACTTCTGCCAACTTCCCATGCCTTACCATAAATAGTAAGTCTCTCAATTTTCACACTTCAGGAGCTCAGGTCGATTCGAAATTTTGAACACTGGATCCTCATGACTTCATTCACCTGTTGAGACTGCTATTTTTAGTTGGCCTGCTATTTTTAGCCCACTTCTGAAGGTGATTTACTATAAATAGTAACTGCTTGCTTTTGATAGCTCCACTGCTCCGATTAACTTGAAATTTGAATGAGGCGCTCCTCACCACGTGACCTGTCTGTCGACATCAACGCATGCGCCTGACTTGCTATTTTTAGCCTGTTTCCAAATTGACTTACTATAAATAGTAAGTGTTTCGTTTGACTTGAAATTTCACCAGAGATAGCTGAAGGATGCGTCGCGATGGTTTACACGGTTTTCGAAAATTGACTTTTGCCCCTCTTTTCGGGCTCGAAGTTGGAAACCCTAATTTGCTCTGCATGCGTAACAAATGATCTCCTTTTCTTCGTTTCTTTGCATTGCGATTAGCTCGTGATTCTGATTACTAGGAAGCGACTGTCGGGGCCTGCTAAAAATAGTAAGTTCCTTACTGAGTGATTATCTCCATTTGCATGTCACACCATCACGAAGCTCTCAAAAAACCCACTAGGAATCATCGACATGCAAAAGAAACCCTGACATGCAAACCCTAAAAATAGCCTCGGAAGGCTGAACTCTAAAAGTTGTCGTCTCGTTTTGCATGTTATATCATCGCGAAGGTCTCAAAAAACCCAGAAGGAATATCCGGACATGCAAAGAAAAACTCTGCATCTGAGCCCTAAAATTTGTCCCGGAATCTAGGCTGCTAAAAATAGAAAGTTGCCTGTTTTCGCTCAAATTTTACGCATAAGCAACCTGATATGCTCTAAACGGTGTGATTGTTGGAATCTCAAAAATCTGAAGGATTGTGCGTAATTGCACACTTACTAAAAATAGTAAGTACCTCAGAATTCGATGAAAATTTTGAGAACCTGCTGGAAGCATACTAACAACAATGTTAGTCTCAAATTTCAAGTTATTCACCTTACTCGACCTCAACTGACCAGGGAGACTCAAACCCTAATTTCCCGACTTAGCCAAAATTTTCGCGTTTAAGCTCAATGACAGATACACCCCCAAAAAGGCAGACCAGAGAAAGGAGGCAGACAGAGAGAGAGAGAGAGAGAAAAGCCAAAGCCAAAAGACCAGAATGGAGCGAAATTTAGGGGGTCCCCATTTTGAATGGGGCGATGTGTGAAAAGGTCACAACAAAAACCTTACAGGAGAAAACCACAGAAAAATATTGTCTTTATATAAATCTCTTTTACAATCTTTGTAGACAACAACCCACTAGAGACACTAATCCCCACTTTAGAATTTGTAGGCACCAACCCACTGGAGACACCAATCCCCACAATTAAGTACCAACTTAGCAAGAGACACAAATCTCTTTGATATGAGGCCTATAGAATTTGTAGGCATCAGCCCACTAGAGACACCAATCCCCACAATTGATCATCAACTCAGCAAGAGACACAAATCTCTTTGATATGAGGCACCAACCTCTTCAATAGAATCTTGTCTTCTTGAGAATAAATCTTCTTTACAAATAGCCTTTGATGATCTTCTTTTGCATTTTCCTCCTCAATTATATCTGCATATACATCTCTTTTACATCTACATATATTATTTTTATAATTCTGCCATAAATGCTTCTTGCAATCTGCCATGAATCCTTCTTACAAGTCTGCCTTCAACCTTTCTTTAATGGTCTTCCTTTTATCTTCTTATTTGCTGATCTGCAAGTGTTAGTCTTATATAAACTCTTATTCCTTACACACCTTCCTCTTATTTAACTTCACATTTCACACTTCTCACTTCTACTTGCAATTAATTATCTTTTATATCTTCATCACCTAGTGAAATGATGCAGCTCTTAGAGTAGATATGTCTCTTTAATATGTGTGTGTGTGTGTGTGTGTGTGTGTGTATTATTTCTTAAATGGTCATAGCTCTTCAACATGTCTCTTGACTATTCTTAACCATATCTTCAATTAATATTCATTCACTTCACTCTTCTATATTCCTCTTATTTACTTCATGCTATAGATTATAATTCCATACATTTCTTCTTTGAATGATAAAACCTTCTCTCTTTTATTTCTCACTCACTCTTGAATGATAAAATTTTCACACTCTCCATCTCATGGAATGATTTCTCTTATATATCTTGTCTCATGATGAGATAAAACCCTTCACCATTCCCTTGTGACTCTTGGTTAAAACTAATCTTTATTTAATTAATTAATTCTTTTTCCTTACAATAACTTCTCTTTTCTACTCCTCTTCTTACTTAATCTTCTCACATCTCGCACACACTCATATTCACCACAAATTTCTCACTTCCTTTTTATATCTTCATGCCTCTGTGAAGAGATACATCCTTTCATAATGACCCTTCAAATAGTCATGACTCCTCTTAAATAGCAATCGCTACCTTTTCACACAACCACAATAATATACTTTTATCCTTCACACACTTCTCTCTTGACTGATAGATCTTCCTTTCTATTCCACACACCTCTCTCTTACTTACCATAAACTCTATTTATATCTTTACATCTCAATGAAGAGTTGCATCCCTTTGAATAGAGATAACTCTTTAAAAGGATATGTCATTTTGCTATGACTAATTGCTACCTCTTTTAATACTTTTTCTTTCTCCTTTTTATTTCTCCTCAATGGCTACCTTTGAATGATCTTCTATTTTTTTCTTCCTTCAAATCTGCTTGTGCTTGTATAATGTATCTTCTTATTCTTCGTACTTTCCACAATTCTTTCTCTTTTAATATCTTCTTGCCTCTATGAGAGGAGACATCTCTTAACAAAGAGACAAACTTTATTAACCATTTAAAACCTTTGGAAACAAATCACACCTCTTCACTAAATGATGTATTCTTAATGAGTGTGTTCCACATCACCTCCGATTACGCTCTTGTGATCTTTTGCCTTTGACACAACTGACAATAGCCTCGTTCATTCGCTTTGACATCAGTGACAATATTCTAACAATCTCTCATATTCCTTTGACATCAATGACAATCAATTCCAACACCTTAGTGATAGGATATGGTGACAGCAATTACCAACACACTTATTGATTACATAAGTCCTAAGCATGAAAAGGTGTGCACTTCATTGACCAAGAAGAAAGCTTCCATAGAGGCATCACTAAGAGTAATCAAGTATACGTGGCCTAAAATAAGTGTGTCTATAATATTTTATGAATGGAAAGATTGCAAAAATAGACCACTAATCAATGTCATTGCAAATCTTCCCTAAAAGGGTGATGGTTTTGAATGTAGTAGATTGTGAGGGGCAAGTGAAGAATACAATTTTCATTGCCAATATCCTCATACAATTCGTTGAAATTGTGGGCTCACAAAATGTTGTCCAAGTCATAATGGACAATATTAAAAATTGTAAGCAATTGGTTCTAAAGTGGAGGGTACGTATGGGCATATTTTTTAGACACTGTGTGTTGCCCACTCACTCAATTTGATATTGCAAAAGATTGACACAAAAATCAAGTGGTCAAATAAATCTACACGAAGGCTAAGGAGATTCAAATATTTGTGACTAATCACCATATGTCACAAGGCATCTTCAAGACCACCTCCAACTTGAAGTTGTCGAAAGTAATTTAAATTTTATTTCTTATTATTTTTTTATTTTTTATTGTTGATATGTGACATGTCATCTACCTTTAGTATTTTAATTTGTTTTGTTTTGCACCATATTAGGTTGTCAAAACTCAATTTGCACCACACACAATCGTCTCAAGATGACTTGTGAAAGTGCGAGATGCATTGAGCACTATGGTCATCAACACTCTTTGTAGTCTATGGAAACAATCAAGTACAAAAAGAGCCCAAAAAATCAAAGCATTGAACCTAAATGATGAGTGGTGGACTCATGGGGAATATGTTTTGAGTTTCATTGAGCCCAACATCATCATGATTGAGTATGTCAATACAAATTGCTCATGTTTGGTGAAATTTATGATGGCATTGACTCCATGATTGATAAAATAAGAACCATTGTAGAAGCCAAGGAGCATGACCACACAAAGCATTTTTCAAAAGGTGCAAAAGATCATTATTGGTTGTTGGAACAAGATGATTGTTCCCTTGCATCTCCTAGCATTTGCTTTGTCTCCAAAATATTATAGCTCAAAGATAGTTTCTTTTCCAAGGAGGATGGCACCATATAGGGATGAAGTAGTTGTTGTTGGCTACAAAACTACATTTAAAAGAATATTCCTAGGTGGAGATATAGGCCACTTCATATCTTCAAAGAATCATGATGTTTGCACTCTTCAAAAAAAGTACAAAACATGCTCATAAATGGTTGTACATACATGGACAAGGCTCTATTTATTTGCAAGCTCTTGCAATAAAAGTTCTCTTTAAGTATGCATCTTTTTACTTTCTAACTTTCTCATTTTTCATTCACTGTTATATATTATAATTTGTAATTTATGTTTGGTATCTAAATTGGGATCTAACTCATGAGTGTGTCGACTGAGACACTACAGTTGCACAACTAACTAAAGTCTCCATAGATGAGGCAGCTTCTGCACATGACATGGTTGTAGCTTATCGTAGCTCAAATGAAATTGAACTAATGTTTACTTTAATTCTCTTGATGAAGAGCAATATGAAGATTATTAAATATTGATTGTAATTTTCATTTTGTATGGACATTTGACAAATCATTGAATCATGAATTTATAAGTATTCTCATTTTTGCAAATTATGAAGCATTTAAATATATTATTTATTGGCAATTATGAGTATCATTGTTTTTATATTTTATAATTTTAAAAAAAATTAATATACATCGACAAACCCATACTTGTACCCAAGGAAAAAAAAATCCATACCGTCGTACCCAAACCCCATACCCGTACCCATCCCTGTACTAGGACCAGCACTTAGTTTTTTATTTGTATTTTTATTTCAAACTAAAAAGTAAACAAACCTGAAAGAATATACTAGATTTAGGTCACATTGGTCTACCGAACATGTAGTGCCTGGACTTAGACCAAACAAAAGTCATGGCTTGTCAAACATAGTAGCTATGATATTATACTTAGAGCAATTAAAGGATAACATAAAATTAAGCCACAAATATTTATAAAATTAGCTAGATGAAAAAACCCTAACCAACCAAATAGCTTAGAAAATTACGCTACGAATTATTTCTCAACATTACAACATGTTTAAGATTGATGTTTTCTGCCAAGGGAGATATGTTGTGTATGCTTAATTCAGTAGCCTAAGTAGCTAGGGTAATATAATAAGAACATGCCTACCTGTTTTCTATGGCACCTAGCCTTTTTCCTATATATTGAATATTCTACTCACATATCTCCAAATGAATTCTCTTCGCTTTGGGGAATCTAGGATTTCTTCTCACAATTATGACGTTTCCTTTAATAGTTATCTTTTTGTTTCATTGTCTAATGGAAATCTCTGGTGCATATGCTTACATTTTTGAATGGAGGAAAACACAAAGGTCCTAAAAATGCCATCCTTATTTTAGTTGTTTTTTATTGTAAAGATATTTTGCAAATTTTTATTTTTAAGGAAATCAGCTATGTTATTTCTCCATCCCAAATTCTCCTTTGCTTTTTTTTGCTTTCCGGAATTCAATATAAAATTATGCTTTCCTAGATACCATTTTTCAAGGTGGCTCATATGGCTTAGCGACATTTCTCCTTTTAAATGCCAAAGTCTTTTCCATTGGACTATATTCAAATGTTCTCATAAATCTATTGTAAATTAATTGTATTCTTTCACATTGAAAACAATTCTGAATAGAAAATTAAGAGTTTATCAAGCATAATCAAATAACAAACTGAAATGATGAATCACTTATTTTGGCTAGAATTGTTGAATATTTTTGTCATTGATCTCAAGGGTACAGTTTTTTATTTTCTGGAAAAGAGAATTGGAATGAAATACTTATCAAGCTGCTGATTATTCATCAGATGATCTTCAGATTCTTGTCTATTTGCTTGAGCTGCTTGAGCTAGTTGCTTGATTACTTGAGGTGCTTGCCTATGTGGTTGAGGTGCCTGCGTGTCTAGTTCACCTACTTGTTTGCTTGCTTCAGGAGCTTGCTTGTTTTGTCAGTGCCATATCAGCATGTTGTCAGCAATTGAAAAGTCTCTTGCCAAGTCAGCTAAGCCATGTCAGCTTTGAATGGTCCGATATTTGTTTGAGGGCGGCTATTTAAATGGCATCGTATTTTTATGAAGTGGTGGCACAATTTCCTTATGGGGCGGCTATATCTGGAGTCATATATTCCTCTTTAGAGCGACAATTTCCTTCATGTTTATTTTTCTGACAATGTCCTTATGGCGATGGCTCGTCATCAAACATTATCTAGGTGGCTAATCAATTAAATTGCATTCAAAATTATGAGGTGGCTCCAGTTATTATTCTTCTTGGCATCATGCTAGTTAATAAAATCTGAGCGCTTTCTTTTTCGTGATTAATATATATTAAGTTTTTTTTATAGGCTGCGCTTTATCCACTAATGCCATCGTTTTTATTCTGGGCTATGCATTTGGTGAATATGCACAGTTTATTAATCACCGGGCATCTTAATGGTTTTTATCGGGCCTCTGAATGGAGTTGTGTGTAGAAATCATTTTGGATAGAGTCTCTGCATTTTGGAACTAACGGCTTCAAATATATCTATTATTGGCAGCACTTTCTACACCTCGACAGCTTTAAGGTTTCAATTATTTCACATATTTGTTATATGCAAAGTATTTTTTCCAGTATCGGTGTAAGGGAGTCGTGCTCATTTTTAAAATCCTCTTCGATACTTTTCTTTGTGTGGACATTTTGCATAAGTTTCTTGCCGTGAGAGCTAGCAGTATATACATGTTGAAAAGTTGAGAATCGATTATTCTCCTCCACTTACTGCATTTACTTTCTAATATCTTTGTGTGTATGGCTCGATAGTGCGTGAGTATGGGAGACATTTTTATTCTTGGTGTGACGGCATGCTGATTGTCTGGTTGTTTGGGATGACCTATGAAGTGATGTGTGTTTGATGAGGACATCATTCAGGACAGAGAACTTGTGAAGAGCTGAAAAATCAGTGAATATTCATCGTGAAAATCAGGCATGAGATTATTTCAAATATTGTATTGCTACTTGTCTGGCATGGGAGATGGCTTAAGTCTGGAAGCTTGGCATTCAGTACCCATAATTCCAGAAAATTTGGCTATGACTGTGTGTGTTCAGTGAAAGTTTATGCAGTGCTTTCTTTTAAATGGATTTCTTATTCTAAAAGGAGTGGACCTTTTATTCTGAGGTGTAGATTTCTATTTGGTATATAAATCAGTTAATGGAGTCACTTTTGTCTTCGTGCTACTATATAATTTTCAGTTTGTGTTCAGATTTGAAGTATTGACCATCCTTTGTTTCAGAAGTTTATATGTTAGGAAGGTGTTTTGGATCAAAGAGTTTTTGCTACTGAAGTTTGTGTTTCAGAAGTCTAAAGTTGGTGCTTCAGCATCATTGGAGTTGGTGCTTCAGTTGGTTCAGAGTTGGTGCTTCGAAGGAGAGTTGGTGCTCTCAATGAGTTGGTGCTCATTTTTAATCTAGGTTGGTGCCCATTGTTGATAATAAAAGCAATATCTTGTCGTGGTTTTCTACCCGAAAAGGTTTTCCCCGTGAAAAACGGTGTTCATCTTATTCATGGTGTCTTATGTTGCTCTTAATATTTTGATTTCTGATTTATGTGGTTTCAAGTTTTAAAAGTTTTGAAATACTGATTCACCCCACCTCTCAGTATTTCCTATGTGCTCTTCAAGAACATGTCAAAAGCTATTATTATTTTTTCATTAAAAAGTTAAAACCAATGACACACAAGAATCTATAACTCTCTTCAATTACTTGAGTCAAAAAATTGTTGAATTCATCTCCTTTTGGTGAGTTCAAACTATTAAAAATCGTGGACACTTCATCATAAGAAATTTGTTAACCATGATATAAATGTCAATTTGTACATAAGTAAGTTTAAGATTTGTAATATGGGTCAAACACAAGGTAGACTATCAAATTTCAAGGCAAATTGCTGGAACTAGAAATCCTTTGAGGTGGCTTCTATTCCTAAGGCTAAGGGTAATCTAGGCTTGATATCCATTCATTGTGCACTAACGGATGAGAGTTGAGTGTTATCGTGTGCATTAAAGGATGGGAGTGGAGTGTCATCTTGTGCATTCAAGGGTCACAGCAACATGTTATTCATACCTAGCATAAAAATAAAACTTTCATATATTCAAAAAATTATATCCTATAAGTTTAGTAGCTCCAAACCCAGCCGTACTTGTAACCTCGAAATCCTGTGGCATAATGTATGTAAATACTTTAAAAAATCCATATAACCCTTAGCACATCATGTTAGGATTAAGGTGCCATCTACCTTGTAAATGCTATGTCATATTGCATGGTTCCAACATTCTTGGAAAGTGTGCCTAGGCACTTAGAGTGTATTGGGAAAATATTTTGTAATATTTATTCTCACCATTCTTTGTATTACATTCATAAGGGGTAATGGGTTCCACTAGCAGCAGTAAAGGTGACTTGTGGACATAAATATTTAATATTGTTTTTCCTATAGGTGGACGATTAGAATGGGATAATAAAAGATAAGGAAAGGACAAATGAATGACTGTTGGTATTCTCCACATGGGAGCTTGGAAAGAGGCAACAAGTGTCTCTTGGTATTCCATCATTTATTGCATTTAATGTAATGTTTATCTTCCAAATTTGGGACACCCAAGTTGGAGGGAAAGAATTGGAGCCAAAACCAGTGTCCTTTCACATTCCGAAGAGGTAATCCAAAGGTTGGGGACATTTGGAATGAAGAACCATCTTTGGGCGCCATGTTTGGTGCATTAGACCTCTTCACACAGCTATAGAATCAGATCTTTGGATGTAGAAAAAATGAAAAAAAGTTGACTATAGAGTTTCATTACCGGAACAAGGATAGGTTGAGGCATAAAAAGGTTGTTCATGGGTGCACAGGTGCTGTCATGTTGGAGGCAAAGATGAAAATGGAACTAATTGTATTGTAATATCATTTATTTAAAGATAATGCATACTTAGCCTCTCTTCTTGGTGGAGTTTTTTCCTGCAAAGGTTTCTCCACATAAATCCTATGTTATGTGATGCTCTTGTGTTGCTGATTTGTGCTACATTGCTGCTATCTTATGGTGATGTTGTTCTTTATATATTTTTGTTATAAGTTCACATAAGGTAATGTTTATAAGCATGTTATGTTGGCTGATTGTTGGTATCATAAAGAAGATGGATCTAATCATGGTAATTTCATATTAAGGCAACTTATTTTTGGATTTGCATATAAATTTTAGATTTTCATGTTGTTGCAGACCAAGCTTTATATCTCATCCATTGAAGTTATATTTGGATAGAGATTGAATTTTCCAACAGTTATTATTAGAGCCTGTTTACTTCTCATCACACTAGACCATTTACCATGGCCCTCTACAAACAAGAAAAATTTAAAACAAGTATGTTAGACTTTGGACTACCAATAAGGTGGGACACTCATCTCCAAGATGACATAGATTCAAAATTTAATAGGCAAGCCCTCTATGCCAATGCAACTTATAAACATGATAGAGTAGTTAAATTTCCATTATTAAGCATCTGATGGAGTTGTAGAAAATTCAATAGGTACAGAAACTAAGTAAATTGTATAATGTATTAAATGATATGGTGCCATTTCCCACTAACCATAACAGCCCTTACTCATGTCAATACAGACACACAACAAATAATTTGAAAATATAGTTGCACAGGAGCCTAGACGGGTTGTAGCGTAATAACTCTGGCCGATAGGTGGCTGGAGGTTGTTGTGTAATGATTATGAGGTACATTCAAGGATGACCTGTGTTTACAAATATTTAAAATGTTGTGGTGGTTCAACTGGTGCAGATGCTATGCCCATGAAAAGTTCACCAGGGTTCCACTCTTACTGAGTACAAAGGCGCAACAACTAAAAAGGCATTAAGCCAGATGTAAGTCATACGAAAACATCACAGAGAAACTCTGGAAACTCATCTGAAGTAGGCAAGTCATTTGCCGGGTGCAAGTCATAGGAAAATATTGCATAAACATTTTACTTTTTGGCAGCATAGATAAAAATGATGATCCTATGGTGCTAAAGAAAAGAGAAAGGTGTTAACTTGTTGAGGAACCAATAATAAGTAGTAATAACAGTAGTAATAAATCACACTCAGTTTTCTATGTAAGTGTGTCATGACTCCAGAATTGTAACACTAAGGTATAAAGCATTGGAATGAGTAAATAAGATAAATAACAAAATATATATTAAAATTATAAAAATAAATATTAGTAATTTAATATTATTATAATTATAATCATCAGATATAATCTTGTAATTATTAAATATAGATGCTAACAAATTAAATATTATTATAATAACAAATATATTTCAAGAAACATATAATAAAAAATATATATCAACGTATATAAAGGGCAGCAATCAAAGCAGCGATCATATAACAAAAGGGAAAGAGTCTAGGAAAAGCTGCGATTAGATATTCTTTACTAAGGGCAGCGTTTGAGTTTTGCAAACAGCGATTGGTTAAGACAGCAAAAGTCAAAAGTCATCCCCTTTCAAGGAAAAAAAAAAGGAGGAATATATTCTGGAAAAAGAATCATTTTGATAAAGGATATTCTTTAAAATCTGATCATCAAGAAATACAGCAGATTGTGGCTGAGAAGTAAGAAAGACTTTCTGCAGATCGGTCAATAATACGGTGGTAAGCACTTCATGAATTTAAATAAATTGGTAAATACATTAAGAATTTAGATAATGACATTTAGTAAATACTTTATGAATTTCAATAATAATAAGTTTAATGCATTATGAAATTAGATACTGTTGTTCAGTAAAGACATTATGGATTTAGATAATAGTGTAGCCAAATAATAATTTATACATGTTGATATTCATTCTAGTGATGTTATTTATTTTTATTGATGTCATTTGGAATAATAAAATTATACATGCTACCTTTTACTCTTATAGCATTGCTTATATGTTATTTGGAATTGGACATCTAATTATATTATTGTGATTATTATAATTATTATATGCTATTACATATATTTTGTTGTTTATATTTATTATCCTCATCAAACAACCATGGGAGGAGTTGGGAGAGAAGATACTAGTTGGTTGAGCAGACACTAGACATCCTCCTAGGTATGGCACCCCATGAGGGTTATCTAAGTGCGCCTCATGAGGGCCAAGGAGGATGGTATATCCACTCTTGGGCTTAGGAGAGGCCGTCTACAAACCGCCTAGGGTAAGCCCTTCTCCCCAACCTCTACATGGGTTGATGGTTGAGATAGAACTAAGGAAGTTTCAATCATAAGAAGAGTGGATAAGATAGCAAGGATAGGGAATGCAGATACAAGTTGTCCATCAGGTAGACCACCCCATGAGGGTTGTCTAAGTGCGCCTCATGAGGGCCAAGGGGGATGGTGTACCCACTCTTGGGCTTGGTGTGATAGCTTTGGGCGGCCCTATCATGCTTCTCATCCACTTTCCCTTATGATCCAACTCCCAATGCGAATTATAAATGTTATGTGGTTTATATTACTTAGACATTTCCATGATATGAGTAGATAAGCATGTGAATTATGTTCCAATATTATCTAACATGATTGCAAGACGTAAACCGAGAATTATCTGATTTAAACCATTTAATTGATAAGTTGTAACCCTAACTACATTAGCTTGTATTTTTAGGGCAAGAATTAGGGTTTTCTCAAAAGGGGACATTACAATTGGTATCAGAGCATCTTTCCTACCATCCTATGTATGCTTCATGTATTACGTATATGCTTCATGCTTTCTATGTACACTTCAAATATTATGTGTAGTGTACCTTATGACTTATGTGTATTCAAGTGTATACCTTGTGATTTATGGATTCAAGTGTATTCAAGTGTGACTTATATGTATTCAAGTGTGACTTATATGTATTCAAGTGCATTCAAGTGTATACCTTGTGACCTATGTGTATTCAAGTGTATACCTTGTGACCTATGTGTATTCAAGTGTATTGAAGTATATACCTTGTGGCTTATGTGTATTTGAGTGTATACCTTGTGGCTTATGTGTATTCAAGTGCATACTTTGTGGCTTATGTGTATTCAAGTGTATGCTTCGCAAACTACATGCTTTGTAACTTGTGTGCACTCATGTGTATACGTGTATTCATATTCAACTCACGTATTTATGTGTATACTTTACATGTATTCATAGGTATGATTTGTGACTTCATGTACTCGTGCATATGCTTCATGTATTATTCGCATATATGCTTCATGCTCCTTGTGTATCCTCTATGTATTACGTGTATTTGTGCCTCACATTTGTACTTTATGTATCACATGTATCTATGTGTTACTTCATGTACCTTCAACAAGATGTGTTCTTAAAATTACTTTATGCTTAAAAACTCTGAAAATGTTAAAAAATGTTGTATGTCAAGTTGCTTAAGCTGGTTGGTTGTTTACTTGAGCTACTTGGTTGCGTGCTTGAGCTATTTGGTTGCGTGTTTGAGCTACTTAGTTGCGTGCATGAGCTACTTGGTTGCATGCTTGAGCTGGTTGCCTACTTGCTTGAGCTGGTTGCTTACGTGCTTGAGCTAGATGCCTACTTGCTTGAGCTGGTCGCTTGCATGCTTGAGCTGGTCGCTTGCATGCTTGAGCTACTTGCCTACTTGCTTGAGCTACTCGCTTGCTTGCTTGAGCTACTTGTTTGCCTGCTTGAGCTACTTGCCTGTGTGTTTGAGCTACTTGCTTGCTTGTTTGAGCTACTTGTTTGCCTGGTTGAGCTACTTGCTTGGTTGAGCTACTTGGTTGTCTGCTTTAATTTCTAGTTCATGTGGAGCTCATCATTGTGTTTACTTTATGCTTAAAAAACTATGAAAATGTTAAAACTTGTCTGAATTGAGAAACACTAACAAATTAACTTCTTTGAATATAATAATGAAAAGTTGAAATTACTGAAATGGACAGGTGTGACTCCCTCAAACTTGTGATATAAAAGGGAGAGCATTTTGTCCATACCATCAAGAATAGATCCTTAAGTAAATTTGCAAGAAATTTAAATTTAAGGATATGTCAAGAGGAGTAATAACGTCCAATTGATCTGGAAGATGTTGCATGAATTGGATGTTAATCTATCAATTTAAATCCTTCTACGATATGATTATGGGTGATAATTACTTACTTGTACATCTTTCAAATGTTTCGAGTTGTGATTGCTTGAGGGCAAGCAATCTTGGGCGGGGTAGATTGTCATGACCCTAGAATTGTAACACTAAGATATAAAGCATAGAAATGAGTAAATAAGATAAATAAGATAAATAACAAAATACATATTAAAATTATAAAAATAAATACTAGTAAATTAATATTATTATAATTATAATTATCACAAAATAATATTATAATTATAGTCATCAGATATAATCTTGTAAATATTAAATATAGATACTAACAAATTAAATATTATTATCATAATATATAAATACTAAAATATATATATATATATATATAACATAATAATAATAACAAATATATTTCAAGAAACAAATAATAAAAAATATATATAAACCTATATAAAGGGGCAGCAATCAAAGCAGCGATCATATAACAAAAGGGCGAGTCTAGGAAAAGCTGCGATTGGATATTCTTTACTAAGGGCAGCATTTGAGTTTTGCAAACAGCGATTGGTTAAGACAGCAAAAGTCAAGAGTCATCCCCTTTCAAAAGACATGTCTCTCTAAGAGACATAGGCATATAAAAGAAAAGGAGATCGGGGATGGATACGGAAAAAAAAAAAGGAGGAATATATTCTGGAAAAAGAATCATTCTAATAAAGGATATTCTTTAAAATCTGATCATCAAGAAATACAGCAGATCGTGACTGAGAAGTAAGAAAGACTTTCTGCAGATCGGTCAATAATACGGTGGTAAGCACTTCATGAATTTAAATAATAAGTTGGTAAATACATTAAGAATTTAGATAACGACATTTAGTAAATACTTTATGAATTTCAATAATAATAAGTTAGATGCATTATGAAATTAGATATTGTTGTTCAGTAAATACATTATGGATTTAGAAAATAGCAAGGGTACACGGGGATGCGTCCCCTAGGTATTTGCCCACCGTACCCGTCCCGGAGACGTTTCGGGGACAGGAAACGTGTAGGGGACGGCTGTCAGCCGTCCCCCAAAAGTCCCCGAAATTCGGGGACGTCCCCAATTAGAAGAAACGTCCCCAAATGGAAAGGGGACTGCCAGGCCGTCCCCTGGACGGATAGGGGACGCCTAGCCGTCCCTCGACCGTCCCGGGGATGGCCAGCCGTCCCCTATCGCCCAGCAGCATATAAAACATAAAAATAAAAGTTTTTTTTTAATTTTTTCTTTTTTAAAACATTCCTTTGTGGGCCCCACGCCTTCCCAACCCTAATATGGCCACTTAAAACATTTTTTTACCTTCATTTGATTTAGTTATTTAAAATTGGCATGCGTAGTTACACTTTTAGAAATAGGAGACTCCTGGTTAAGCTTCCAAGACTCATAATATTGCATATAGCTTTTGGCCACCGCCCAGATTGACAACAGAATTATCTTCTAAAGTAAGAGATTCAACAAAATCTTTTCAATTGGCTCAAGAAGTTTCTCATAAATAGAAGCAAAAAGTTCTCACCAAAGGCTGATTTAGTCTTTGGTGATACCTATTCAAAAAAGCCAATATCTTCAAATAACCATGTCATTAATAGAAAAACTTTGGCTTTTTATGGCAGAATAGGCAATTTACATAAAATATATACCCTAAACTTCTCACATGTTATACTCCAAATACCATTTCAAAAAGAAGATAAAGATATTAGGGTCGTGGTTAAAGCAGGAATGTAATAAACGCACCACTGAAATCACAGCCAGGTAGGTCCCAAAGCTTTATGTGAAATTTCTTTTGAAGATTGATGCTCTCCAACCTTCAAGAGAGATTGGTATTGGAGCTTTACACTCTCTGCATTATCCAATGTTTTCACTACATACCTGATGTATTCCAAAGTTATTAGTTAGACCATAAAGATAAATCCTGAATACCTGGCACAATCCTAATGAACCTGTAATAATCTACCAAGTTTCCAAAGTCAAATAATGGTTAAAGGAAACCAACTCAGTCAATGGCTCATGTGGAGAATTTACCATCCATTCAGACACTGTGTTGTAATAACAGCCTCACGACCAACAAAGCGTTCTTAAATTTGATTGGTGATTGTTATGATTATCATTACTCATATGAATATCTTAAATTTGAAATTTCCCTATATTTTTAAAATTTATCTCTCTCTCTCCCTATATATATATACTATACAGCCGTCCCCCCGTCCCCTAAAATCCCCTCAAAAATTTGCCGTCCCCGAAACGCGTCCCGCCGTCCCGACGTCCCCCCGTCCCAGAAACTTGGTGGAACATAGGAAAATAGTGTAGCCAAATAATAATTTATACATGTTGATATTCATTCTAGTGATGTTATTTTATTTTTATTGACGTCATTTGGAATAATAAAATTATACATGCTACTGTTTACTCCTATAGCATTGCTGATATGTTATTTGGAATTGGACATCTAATTATATTATTGTGATATGTCTATTATAATTATAATTATTGTATGCTATTACATATATTTTGTTGTTTATACTTATAGTTATTATCCTCATCAAACAACCATGGAAGGAGTTGGGAGAGAAGATACTAGTTGGTTGAGCAAACACTAGACATCCTCCTAGGTACGCCACCCCATGAGGGTTGTTTAAGTGCACCTCATGAGGGCCAAGGGGGATGGTATATCTGCTCTTGGGCTTAGGAGAGGTTGTCTATGGGCCGCCTATGGTAAGCCCTTCTCCCCAACCTCTACATGGGTGTAATGTCCCCCTTTCCTAGGCAGTGCTAAAATGCAGTGGTTAGCCTATCAATGAGTCTTCATAGGCTAATGTTGATGTTTTGAGGGCCTTATGTGGGAGTTATTTGGTTCTTCAGGTGCAAGTTTGCAATGTTCTCTCCTCCAGTGCTTACCGACATTTAGAGACGACCTTCTTAAGGTGTTACAAGCTCTGATTATACACACTTACTATTTTTAGTAAGTCACTTGAACGTTGGAGGCCAATCTTACTATTTATAGTAAGTCAATCTAGTGAGCAAAGGAAGCAATGGGCTACCCTTTCGTGTTGGCAGAATCAGTATTATGTTGATATTCACGGAATTATGGATTATTGATTGTTATTAAAGTGATAACTTTAATAATAATTAATTATAAGGTGAATATTATTTAAGGAGTTAATGGATTTATAATGTATCATTTAAGTTCATAAGATGAAGTCATTATTTAAAAACATAAAGTGGACGCCACATTTAACGTATATATTATTTGCCAACAAAAGCAAATGAGCTTTTTAATATTTAATAATTTAATTGTGCTTGGGAAATTGTGCCATTTGGAGAAGGTATAAAAAGCATTTCATTCATTCATTCAACACTTATGAAATTTGTGAAGCTTTGGCTGTGAGGAGAAAACTAGGGTTTTGCTGCAATTTGGTCTTGGAGAACGTGGTATCTCTTCGATTGTGCTTCCCACAGGTGTGAAATATCACCCAAAGGTTGCAATCATCAAGTGGCTTTCATCCAGAAGTCACATTGTGCTCATTGAAGAGACTATTTCAAGGTTTTAGGAGAATAATTGCTTGAGATCAGAAGTATATATGTTGTGATAGTTTTTATTGCTGATTATATTCTTGTTGGACTGTACCAAATCTCTCTTGCTGGGCCATACAAGTCATTATCAGCTGGGCCGTACAGTTTCAAGGAAATGACGTTTGGTTTCTAGGCTGAAACGCCTAAGTTTTATGCATCTTTCCACCTTCATTTGGAGCGGCCAGACCTTAGCAATCAATTTGATGTATTAATATGGTGGAGAAACCTGTATATGAAGCTAGGAGTCCATGATAAGGGTTTTCCAATTGCTGATATGAAGTTTCAGAGCTGCAACTTATGATGCTATGGCTATCCGGGTATGAAATCATTGTAAAGCAATCATTAATAAATCTGATTCAGAAAAGTTATTGCATTTGCTTTTCAGTATTTCTTTCTTCTTGCATCTGTATATGTTATATTTGCATGTACTGGCAAAATTTCTCAGAAAATACAAAAACCACACAAAAATCTATAAAACCATAAGCAAACAAACCAGCAAATTCCGAAGTAAGATATCCATTTGGAGGGGGGATATCTCAATGGTATCAAAGTAGTTTTTCTGCCATCCTATTGGGTACCTGATCTCAGTTGCAATTGATTGGTGGTTTGGTAAAAATGAAGTCTACGTAAGAATTCATGGCAGAATTGATGGTGGTCTTGCAGGACTTTATACAACAGCCGGAAAAATTAGACCCTCTATTTGCGAAGGGAAGGAAAGCAAACACTAATGCACATAATTTTACCCATATAGAGGAAAAAGAAAAGCAAGGGAAGAAAGAAGAGGTTGGAAAGGAATTACAGGTGACTGAAAAGGTACCAAATGGACATGATGCTACAAAGATTGAGGATAAAACTAGTCCCTCAAATGAAGTAGAATACATTGATCTCCGCAATAATGTTGAGGAGGAACAATCAGCAGATTTGGAGTTCACTAAATCAGCAAGTAAGGATCCAAAGAATGATTTTCACAATGTTAAGGAAAGAGAACCACTTGATGCTTCCACAATAGAGGTGTGCAAAAGTTTTTATGTTGGTGATGTAAAGATTGTTGATAAGCTTTGTGGGGCCCATTACCCTTACAAGAAGAAACACATGAGGCATCTACACAGGAGGTGAATGAGTCCCCTTGACATGGAGCATTCCCGTTTAGATTAACCTTATGGAAGCATGGATTCTATTGGTGCTCCTTTGGATGATCACAATGCCATCTCCCCTTTAATGCTTGAAGATTGGAGAGCATCTACAGATGAGAAAGTTGGTTTTGATACAAATGAAGAGCACATAAAGTTAGAAAAAGACACTGCAAATAGGTATGATATAACTTCTTGATTTTCTGTTTTATAATAGTAGTCACGCTACTGAGCATAACCATGCGATAGAAGCTATGGCACATGAGGGGAATGATGTTGAGGAATCTTCTATTGTTGGCACGCAAGATGTGAATGTCAAAAATAAGGAATGCATTGTGGATTCAAGCCACAAGAAATCTGATTTTGTATATCAGACCTTGGAAGATGTGAACAAGACACAAGTTTTGTGTGATGCGTGGTTACAAAAAGCTAGGAGGCAAAGTTAATGGTTGCCCAAGCAAAACAGCGCTTGCAAGAGGTCAAGGAACGTTGCAACCAGCTAGATCAAGCAAAGAAGCAGAGTGAGTCACACCTTAGATCTCTAATTCTTCAAGGGAAGAATGTGTAGAAGTTGAGCATGCAAAGGAGGAGCGTCTTGAGGTAAGCAAACAAGAAGACTATGCAGATGTGTGTGAACAAAAGAAGAGGTATGAATCAGAAAATTTTATTTGTGTACCTAATTTACATCTTGAGACTCATGAGTTGCCCCTAGTTGAGAGCTCATTAAAGGTTCAAGTACTAATGTTGGGTGGAATAGTTGATCACACACTTAGTGGATCAGCCAATAATGTCATGACTACACATGTGGATCCAAACATGGGTGAGGCTGATTTGTATTGGTTTATGAGCATTAATGACATGCTCAATGGGATGCAATCCTCTCATGTTGTTGGCTCATTGGGGGAGTATGTAGCTGCTTCACTTCTGAGATTTGTGCCAATTAATGGGCATACTTGGGAGATGGAATCAAAAACTATGACACAAGCACTTGGAGTTTGCCTAATGAGGAAATTCAGAGCCTTTTGACCAAGTGTTCAGATGAGAGACCATTAATTGTGACACCATTTTTGACACCTATGAGGGATACTCATCACATCCACAGGAGATTTGCGGAGTTTGGAGTGGGGTGTTGTGATGCTGGCACTTCGAGCTACTTCCATCTCCTCGTGTTCAATGGATGTGAGGTTCTAATGTGTTGGGATCCAAGTGGTGACAGGTTTGGCACGTTAGTTCAATTGGATCCCGATGTATTCCTTCACTACTCTCAGCATGGTAAAGATTATGACAAAGTGGTGCAATGGAAGTCAACAGGTGATGTGTATGGCAGGCTTCCATTCTGGTTATGGGATCCAGGGATTCCTATGCTTGGTAGATTGCTCTATATTGAGGAAGTTGTTCACACTGATGCTGAGCATGGTTTAATCTCTACTCAGCGGATGCAGTGGATATGTTGTTGGCCATTCTACAGAATGATTTGGGATCCTAGTATACAAGTGGCAGGCCAGGGCATCCAAGTGAGGATTGCTTGGGGACAAGCAATCTTGGGGAGGGTGGACTGTAATGTCTCATTTTCCTAGGTAGTGTTCAAATGCAGTGGTTAGCCTATCAACGGGTCCTCGTAGGCTAATGTTGATGTTTTGAGGGCCTTATGTGGGAGTTATTTGGTTCTTCAGGTGCTAGTTTGCAGTAGTGTTCTCTCCTCTAGTGCTTAGCGATATTCAGAAACAACCTTCTTAAGGTGTTACAAGCTCCAATTATACACACTATTTTTAGTAAGTCACTTGGACATTGGGGGCCAATCTTACTACTTATAGTAAGTCAGTTTGGTGAGCAAAGGAAGCAGTGGGCTACCCTTTGGTGTTGGCAAAATCAGTATTATGTTGATATTCACAAAGTTATGGATTATTGATTATTATTAAAGTGATAACTTTAATAATAATTAATTATAAGGTGAATATTATTTAAGGAGTTAATGACTTTATAATGTATCATTTAAGTTCATCGCATAAAGTTGTTATTTAAAAACATAAAGTGGACGCCACATTTAATGTATATATTACTTGCCAACAAAAGCAAATGTACTTTTTAATATTTAATGATTTAATTGTGCTTGGAAATTGTGCCATTTGGAGAAGGTATAAAAAGCACTCAAAAAGCATTAATTTCATTCATTCAACACTTATGAAATATATGAAGCTTTGGTTGTGAGGAGAAAACCAGGGTTTTGCTGCAATTTGGTCTTGGAGAACATGGTATCTCTTGGATTGTGCTTCCCACAGGTTTGAAATATCACACAAAGGTTGCAATCATCAGGTGGCGTTCATCTAGAAATCACATTGTGCTCATTGAAGAGACTATTTCAAGGTTTTAGGAGAATAATTGCTTGAGATCAGAAGTATATCTACTATGATAGTTTTTATTGTTGATTGTATTCTTGTTGGACCGTACCAAATCTATCTTGCTGGGCCGTACAGCTTCAAGGACATGGCATTTGGTTTCTAGGCTGAAATGCCTAAGTTTTATGCATCTTTCCACCTTCATTTGGAGCAGCCAGACTTTAGCAATCAATCTGATGCATTAATATGGTGGAGAAACCTGTATATGAAGCTAGGCGTCCATGATAAGGGTTTTCCAGTTGCTGATATGAAGTTTCAAAGCTGCAACTTATGATGCTATGGCTATCCGGGTATGAAATCATTGTAAAGCAATCATTAATAAATCTGATTCAGAAAAGCTATTGCATTTGTTTTTCAGCATTTCTTTCTTCTTGCATCTGTATATGTTATATTTGCATTTCCTGGCAAAATTTCTCAAAAAATACAAAAACCACACAAAACTTTATAAAACCATAAGCAAACAAACAGGCAGAATTCTGAAATTAGATATCCATTTGGAGGGAGGATATCTCAATGGGTTGATGGTTGAGATAGAACTTAGCAAGTTTCAATCATAGGAAGAGTGGATAAGATAGCAAGGATAGGGAATGCAGTTACAAGTTGTCCATCGGGTAGACCACCCCATGAGGGTTGTCTAAGTGTGCCTCATGAGGGCCAAGGGGGATGGTATATCCGCTCTTGGGCTTGTTGTGATAGCTTATCATGTTTCTCATCCACTTTCTCTTATGATCCAACTCCCAATGTGAATTATAAATGTTGTGGTTTATATTACTTAGACATTTGCATGATATGAGTAGATAAGCATGTGAATTATGTTCCAATATTATCTAACATGATTGCAAGACCTGAACCAAGAATTATCCCGCTTAAAGCATTCAATTGATAAGTTGTAACCCTAACAGCATTAGCTTGTATTTTTAGGGCAAGAATTAGGGTTTTCTCAAAAGGGGACATTACAAAGTGCACTCAAATCAGTGTTTTAAATTGATAGCAGTTTACATCTTTTGTTAGGGGATTAAAAGTAAAATATATGAAAAGCTTTAATTGGCCTGTCTGTGTTAACCTGCAGTCGTAGAATTTTTCTGTCACCATTCTATAAAATATTATAGATATATATGATATGTGCAAATATATAATAGTATGTTTCAAAGTTAAGCTTGAGTTTTAATACTTAGCGTTCTACAGCTATATTTTTCTTTAAACCATTACAGACAAATAATTAATTTATTTGAAGCTTAATGTCAGGAACTGAGGAGTTATTTATTCCATCAAATTAAACAGAAATTAAAAAAATGCTTGACAGCCATAACACTCATCAATTTTAAATCCAAGCTCCAGCTCCAGAGGAATACCCCTAGACTACTTACAAACCATAAAAATAACAAAAAATAGTTATTTTCTGTTAGTAGAATATTCTCTCCCACATATCGGCCTCTGTAGGCCACTAGTTAAAACAGGTAATTTCCAGAGAAATAGAGAACATTATTCCAAAACGTAATCCCTAAACGCTAAATGAAGTAATAGAAACCTAACCTAAACTTTCTTATTTTACAGAAACATTTAAATGACAACAAATACTTTTCATTGTATGTTTAAACCATAATTTTAGCACAGCTATTACTGCAATACAATCAGCAAAAATACAGCCATAACTTCTAAAGGATAGTTTTCTCGGTCTATTGAATAAAAATGTCTTTCGGAAAATCTCTCTCCTTTTCTCAAGTGCTATCAATTGATTAAAAAAACAAATGAGCAATGAAGAATTGGAAGAATCAAATTACCCGGCTTTAAGCAATTTCTCACAGTTCTATTGCATGGAAATTTATCCACAATGATTTTGTGGCGTTCTTCGAGCTAAATGGAACATCCTCCCGTGATTTTCAGTAGGCGCACCGACTTACAGTATTTACGAAGGAGCATTTTCATAATTTCATTGTAATTAATGATCACGTTTTTGGATATTGTTTAAATTTAAAAATTGGAAGTCAAATCTGCGATACCCGTGCCATTTTCCATTTAATTTTGTCTCTCTTAGAATGTTTTAAATGCAATAAATTGACAATCGCCATAGTACCTTTATAGTATTTTAGTTTAATAAAAAAAATTAAATTTTATTAATGTGAATAAAATTAAATGTGAGTTTTGTTAATTATAGTATTAACATAATCATTTTAAAATGTCTCATTAATGTTAATTTTTATTAAAATTATAATAATATATTAATCATTATAATGTAAATTGTAAGATAATGCATGCCTATATAACAAAAAATAGTTATGTATGTATTTATATTAATATTAATAATAATTAATCTTATTTTAATTATATTATATAAAAATCAATTATCTTATATAAAAATAATTACGTATTAAAATTTTAAATATTACAAAAATAATATAAATATCAGATAAAATTAAATGATAGTATAATATAATTAGAAGAGAAAAAAGAGAAGCTTGAGATGTACTTAATAATAGGCAAAATAATAGTTCAATTTCTTAAAAAAAGGGAAGATGGCAAAAGAATAGTTCAATTTCTTTAAAATAGGCAAAATAATAGTTCAGTTGAAAAATAGGAAAAATAATAAGGTCATTTCACTTTTCCTAAAAATGGGTCAATAACACACCAAACTTTTTAGCCAATCATATTTACAAAATATAATTTTTCTAATTTATAAAGTTAAATATTTTACAAGTTAACTTTACAAAATTAAATTTTATTATATTTTTAAAAAAATTATTGTTCTTGATTGGTTGAAAACTAACTTATTAATAACTAATTAACTATTGCAATAATAAGACAAGTACTCATAAGTGAAATGTTTCACATCTATAATCTTATATATTGTAATTTATATTCTATTATTATATTATTATTTATATTTATTTACTTATGTTTTAATTATCATTTTAATTTTAATTTTAAAGTTCAATTTTAGGTGATTTGGGATTTGATTCAAATCAATTTATGAAATTTGGAAATGAATTTAAATTTCTAAATTTTAAATTTAAATCTTAAGCTTCATGTTCATTTTTATTAGTCATTATAAATTAACTTAAAACATAATTGTGCAAGATGTTGCATATCATGGCATTCAATGTGCAATTAATTCATATGTGATTAAAAGAGAAAACTATTAGAACACTCTTTGATTTCTAAAAGGCAATAAAGAATTAAGCTCACTATATTATCATATAGGTCATTTGATGTTTGTCTATATTGTTTTCAACATTTCTTATCATCATTGGTCCAACCCACCAAAAGGTTTGACCCAAGAGAACTCAATCACCTATTGAGTCAACAAACTCCTTAACAATGTCCTTAAAAACAACCCTAACATAATCAACTATTGGAAGGAAAAAAATGAGTATGTTTACTAAAATACATTCTATCATATTATTTTTGTATGCCATAGTTCAATCATGCACATCAATTTGAATCTATGCCACTTGAGATCAACCTTATAACACTAGGGATTGAACCACGTGAATTTTTAAGATTGTACAAACTTTTAACACATTCATTAAATCAAGGGTATTAATTTGTGGATAATAACAAATGGATTCAAAATGACACTAGTAGCATTTTTCATCATCAATTTTAAAGCTAAGAACTATTGGAATGTGTTAAAAGCATTGATAACCCAATTTTAGTGTAGAATAGACATGCAGACCCTTTATTCAACAAATAACTTAAGAATCAAACTAGCAAAATAAGGATAGCATCCAAGAATGAGCGAGATAAGCACAAGATTGCATGACAAATTTTGGCTCAACACAAATGCATTAACCAGAAGGCTCATAATACATGAATTAATATACAAGGTAAGTTGATACATAAATAGAAAAGACAAGCAAATATGACCAATGAGAGATATAACTTTAACTAATCAAAAATAGGTAGGAGTGGCATTCATGAAAAATGATATCTACCCTCATAAATTACCCACTTCTAACAACCTAAGGAAACTAAACAAACTTGTAGGAAATTACATGATATCCAACTAAAAATAAATAAAAATCCTACATTAACACTATCTTAAGCATAACTTAGGTGGGTTAAAAGATGGCTCTTGACAAATGAAGCCTAGTGAGGTACCCATGTACATAGATATCCGCTCAAATAGAAGAATCCCCACAAGAAATGAGAGATAAGTGCTCCCCACAATAGACACTCAAACCCTTATTTAATAAATAACTCAAGAATCAAACTAGCAAATTAAGGATAGCTTCCTAGAACAAGAAAGATAAGCACAAGATTGCAAGATGAGAATTGCCTCAATATAAATGCATTAACTAAGAAGCTCACAATACATGAATGAAAATAAAAGGTGAGTGGATATATATATATATTAGAAAATAGAAGGAAAATACAACCAATCAAAGATATAACTCCAACTACCCAAAAATAGATAGGAGTGGCATTCATAGAGATTCCATCTACCCTCATAAATGATCCACTCCTAACAATCTAAGCAATCTAAGCTAAACAAAAATGTAGAAAATATATAATCCAACAAAAGGAAATAGAAAAATATACACTAACACCCCCCTTAAGCATTGCTTAAGTGGGTCAAAATGACTCTTGAAAAATGAAGCCTAGTGAGGTACCCATGTACGTATAAATTCTTCCAAAGAGAAGAATCCCCCAAGAAAAGAGAGATCAACATTTCCTTACCTATCACCCCCCAAAAGTAGAGAGAAAAGACCCCCCAAAGTAGAGAATGGAAGGAAAGACATGGCCATCCCCCAAAGAAGTGGCCACTCACACCCTAATAAAGCTCATAAATGAAGAAATGATTTTTTGTGAAGGGTTTGATGAAGATGTTAGCAATCTACTCAAGAGTTTAGGTTATTAGAGATTAGCGACCTCTCCATGAATAAGCTTCTAGATATATTTCATGTGAACATCTGTGTGCTTGATCCACCAATGGTTAACTAGATTCAATGAAATCTAAATAACACTTTGATTGTTGTAAAAAGTGATTGATGGTCATTTGAATTAGACACCAAACTTGATGGGAATGTGTTGAAGCCAAATGGCCTTAGTGGTAGCATTCATAGCCCTCAATACTTGAACTCAATGGAAAATAAAGCAAAGCACAATGATTCTTACTTGACCAACATATATGACATTGTAGACACTCAAATAGGCCTAACTGACATTATGCACCTAATTTTGATTAATTAACATCACTTCTACTATTAAGCAAGTAATTAAGTTTATTTTATTAATTCTCTTCTTGCTCACTAATGTTTATCATATTTAATTAAATAAATCAATTTATTTAATTAAAACCCTAAAGTCCCCTCATTTTATTTGATAAATCAAATGTCATAAACCCCCTAATCCCTTCAAATTGATTAATCTTGAATTAATTAACTCCTAATCATCATTATCCATTTCTCTAGCTTTTAACTCTCCTAAAGTTAAATCAACCCATGGTCAACTAGCTAGGTTGCACATGAAATTCATTTCTTTTAATTATATAATTACCTTATTTATCCTCACAATGGCATATTCCTCCCAACCACCCCCTCATTCAATTCCCCTCCGCAAGCCTCTTACACACCCATAAATACCTCTTACAAAGACATTTATTCCCTCTTACATGCCATCTTCTCTCTTAAAAGGGCATTAATCTCTCTTGCATCCTCACCCACATTCTCTTACACTCTCAACCATATTCATTTAATCCTCTTACATCCTCATAACTCTATGCATTCTCCAAAATGTGCTTCACCTCGATCCATTAGCCTTGTGACAAGTGTCACATTCCTATTGGCTCTCATTTTAATCCCACATTCACCAATTTCACTCTTTCTTCAACCCTTCACTCCTATAAGTAGAAGCCTCTTCTACATGAAATGGATCCACAATCATATGCAATTTTACTATAGGCACATTCATCACTCATTTTCATCACATCTTGGAAGCTTATCAAAGGGGGTGGGAAAGGGCATTCTTTCCACATCAAAGGAGCACCACTCCCACTATGGGATAGGTTTTGAATATGCTTATATAATGATTTCATTAGCTTATTTGGTTTCTTATTATCTTTTTTCATATTTAGCATGTTCAAGTATCTCATAGGAATACTTTATTTGGTCTATTCAAAATGATTAATATGCTAATATTTGTCAATGTTTGAGTAAATGCAGGTTTAGCATTCAAATTTTTGGCACCCATCATTTAATGCATTTGATAGGAATATAAAGTCTTTTCACCTTCGTTTAATGCATTTGATAGAAATATAAAATCTTTGTTTCTTTTCACCTCTGTTTAATGCATTTGATAGGAATATAAAATCTTTGTCTTTGTTCATATTTATTGATGCATTGGATACAAATATAAAGTCTTTGTTTCTATTCATATATCAATTCATGCAGTAGATGGGAATATAAATTTTTTGTTTCTGGTCATATAAACTTCAAGGTTTGGTTGCTCTATTACTCTTACTCTTACTATGGAAATCTTTTACTAGAAGCGTTAGATGGCTATGCATGCTTTAAATATCGATTAATGCATTAGATAGGACTATAAATTCTTTGTTTCTATTCAACACAAGATTGATTAATGCATTAAGATGGGAATGTAAAGTCTTTATTTCTATTCATTTTAACTTCAAGCTTTGGTCACTATGTTACTCTTTCTCTTACTGTGGAAATCCTTGTTGTAGCGACATTTTTCTTGAGGTAGGCTTTTTATTTTAATTTTTTTGGAAATCTTTATTGGGTGACATTTTTCTTGAGGTGGGCGAATACAGTTTTAGCAAAAACCCAATTGATTATTCGTGTGAGTAGCTCTATAAATCATTTTCCTTTAAGAAACTCAGGAAAATAGGATGGCATATATAGATTAAAAAAATCATAGATAAGAAACTAGCCGCTAGGGGATACAGAATCCATGAATGCATAGTTACAAAAATATTGATTAATGCATTAGATATGAATGTAAAGTCTTTGTTTTTGTGCATAAAAAACTTCAAGCTTTGGCTACTCAGTTATCATTACTCTTACTGTGGAAATCTTTGTTGCAGCAACATCTTTCTCGAGGTGGGTTTTCTTTCTTTTTTTTGTAACGACATCACATCTTGAGAATTTTTGTTGGAGCGACATCTTTCTTGAGCTTTGCTAGCGGTTAGGGGATATAGAATCACTGAGTGCATAATTAATGGGTTGAATGCCACTAGGTTCGAGGAGAAGTCGTTGGAAGCGTTGATTAGTTAGCATGCTCATTGTGCTTTATTTTTTTTAATATCGATTAATGCATTATATAAGACTGTATTTTTTTTGTTTTTAAAGAACTTTAATACCCATTAATGCATTAAATAGGACTGTAAAGACTTTTTTTATGATCAAATTTTGATATCGATTAATGTATTAGATGGGAATGTAAACTCTTTGTTTATGTTCATATAAACTTCAAAGCTTTGAGAATATATTGATAAATGATTTGCATATCTTTAGATTTTTCTTGAACATTTATCCACGCATTTCTTTCTATTAATATTGTAGGTGCAATATTATGGTGTAGCAAGGCAGAGAAATCCAGAAATAACAAGCAAATTTGAGTAGAAAAAAGTGGGCATTGGAATTGAAAAAGCATTTTTAAATGCTCCTTGTAATAGCCTAGGGCATTCATTGTTGCTTTCATTTTCTGTTTTAGACCAATTAGCTTCATTTTAGGTTTAAAATTAATCATTGATTTGATATTTTTCAAATTGGTTAAAATTGAACTTAGAAAATTACTGGACATTGCTTTATGGGATAAAATTGAACAAAACAACTCACACTCAATTTGGTGCTTAAAATGAACTTATCTTTGCTTTGAGGGTTAAAATTAACAAGTAGTTGCCATGTCTTATGGTTTTCATTTTTTTTCATTGAATGTGTATGCTCTTGTCTCACACCACTCAGCAATCTTGAGAATCAAAAGGATTCCTTTGACATTTTGTATAACCGCCCACATATTTCAATTTGGATTTAAAATGAACCCCATGCTAGTGTAAGGAAAAGGCATTGTGAATGCTCTCTCCTTGCATCACATGACCTGGGAGATCGAACAACAAATGTACTTCCTTACTTTTGTATACCTTTAAAGGGCCTGCCACCCCGCTTTGAAAGGTGGGAATGACCCAAGCAGTAGCAAGCTAAAGCCAAGCTCTTTCAAATCACTATATAAAAATGTGTTTGTGATGAAATTCATAAGCAACTGGTGCAAATGTTTCATACCGACAAGTGCCACCCCTAGTGTCCACATGATGCATCAAAATCCTTTCTTAGGAAGGGACTAGGAGGCCTCTTGATTGAAATAATCTTGAGCTAATCTTGTCACGTGTATGGCCACCTTGAATGAAAACCCTTACTAAGAACCAACTTATTTAGTGACCAAAAAACTTAATGCTTACTGGTGCAGGAACTGTCATTCTGAGATCGCCCCACATTCCACTTTTCATAGTCGAAACAGAAAAAGTCCTTCGAGGTTTTAAGATTTTACGCACCTGAGAAGTGTGTGTCGTGTAAGGGGGAGCCAGTGCCACCAAATCTCTAGTTGTTCGCTATGTCTTAGTGTTTGGAGCAATCTAAATGGGGACTCATCAAGTAGTATCTCTTTAGCCTGGGATTGTGCATTTTGCAAGTCATTTGAACACTTTCTTGATTCCAAAATGTTGAAACAAACATTTAATAATCATCAAAATTTCAAACCCTTTAAAAAGAGTGAATACCTTTGAAGAGTCCAATTATTATTGCTTGTCCCTAGGGATTTTATCCTTAGAGGCTTCTAAATACTTGGTCATATCTCAATTCACTCTCTTCAAAGTCAACCTAGGGAAACTATGGCCTTGGCTCTTTGATTTTTGCATAATGTACTATGTGGAATGAAAAGGAGCTTAGAAATAGACATTTAGTTTGAAATTTAAGCAAGAACATTGGATATGGTAAAATCAATTCATTAAATAAGAATCAATTGAACCCCACACATGTGCTTGTTATCTTTTTTCTTATGGTCTTCCAAGCAAAATATTGGTCTTTTGGTTTGAACTACTCATAGGGTAAAGCATGTTCTTCACTATCTTGGTCTTGTAAACAAGGTCCCTCTTAGGTTCATTTAGGATCAAATAAAACACTTCATCCATCCCAAACATTTATCATCTCCATCCCACAAACAACTTTTAGAGCTTTGGAAAAAATCAAAATTCTAGACTTGGGTTAATCCTTAAAACACATCAAAATCACCTTGTTTAGTCATGACTGTGAGAATGCATCTTTTCTCATACCTCTAGTTAAATTATCACCCCTTTGAACAAGTTTTTCCTAAGATCACATGTCCATCTAAGGATTCACAAGTTCATTATCCAATCAAAACAATCAAAATCAAAACCTAAGTCTAGTATTGAACAAAGTTCTTAAAAGTTCAAACACCGATATCACTCATCCTTTCATCTTTCATCTCATCATTGGTCCTAAATTCCTTAAAGGTAAACAAGGTCAAACACAAGAAAAATATGGAATATAAACTTTATTCATACATCATGAGTGATCTAAGTAAACCAAACTATCAAAGCCTTACAATATCAATTGATTATCAAAACTCACATTTATACAATCCATACATGGGATCATTATCTCCTACAAAAATCAATGATAAAACAAATGTGTGTATGCCCAATCTAAATTTTGGAACACCTTTCCCTATGATAGATTTAAATCAAAGTCAAAACCTACAAATCTATCAACCAAATGATCAATGCATGAGTCTTCAACAAAACAACATTATCCCACCAAACCAATACATGCCAAATGTGAATATACCAAATACAAGCTTACCAAACATGAACATATCAAACCCACACTTGGTGAACTATGGGATATATATGTTTGCAAATCATACCAATGTTTTTCAAATTCCAAACAATATGTTAACAACTCAATGTATTGATCCAAGTCAAGGTAACACCATACAAAATCAAGGTTACCTAAATCAAAACAATGTGATTCCCACCACAACAATGTTCAATTTCAACCTATAATGCAAAATCTAAACATCGTCCCAAATAAAAAAAATTCCAAAATTAATTTGTGCATGATCCCATACAAATACCACAAGTGTATATTCCAAATATGCTTGACCAACAACCAAATCAACTATATAAAGTGTGTCAAAATTAAATTTTGAGACATAAAATTGCTTCACTTACCAAAATAATTGATTCATTGCACCAAGATACATCTCCACCCCAAAATCTACACACTCCCCTATTAGTTAAACCATGTCATCAAAACATTGGGTTGTGTCCACAACCACATCAAGAACAATATCTCCAATATCAAGAGGTTGGATATCAAGATTAACAACATCAACAACAAACCCAATCACTACATCTCCAAGATCAATCACAACAAGAATCACCTCAACAAGCACAATTCTCACAAGATCACAAATGTGAATACAATCCTTTGGGAGAGCCAATTGGATCAGCACTAAGAAAGCTAGTTAATTCAAAACTCATCACTCTTCCAAAAGTAAGTGCTTTCCACTCTATCATAAACTTCCCTTGGAATAAGGGTAGAGATTATTGTGAGTATCATAGAGAAAATATTCATAAAACATGAAATTGTATTCAACTAAAAAATCTCTCATCCAAGACCTTATTGATCAATGATGTTGAGGACAGTCATCAAGATTCAACCACTAGTGATAGTAGTGATAATCTCTTCACCACAATTGTTGAAAACAATGATCAAGATCTATCCATCAATGAACACCTTGAAGATATTTCTACCTCATCCAATGATCAAATCAACATACATCAACAGTCACTTTTCAATCATGATCAAAATCCACCAACAGTATCCAATAATGATCCAATTCAAGAAATGTTAACATCATTTGATCCTATGGTTGAAAAATTTGACAATATCTCCACCATAATTTTTGAGGACAATGATCAAGATTCATCCACCAATGATCCTTTTGATAAGGCCTCTACATAATCCAATTAGTTAGAGGATATATCTCAAGAATTTATTCCAAAGCATGATCAACATCTTTCACCAAAGTCTAGCAATGGTCCTTTCCAAGACATATTGACATCCTTTGACCTCATGGTTGTAGATATTGAAGGAATATTCAACTCAATATTTGATCCACATCCACTTAAATATCAAGAGGATATTGAGCCATGCTAGGGTTAGAAAGGCAGATATCTAGCAATTAAATGTAGATTTAATTAATAAACAGAGAAACTAAAACACACACAGAATAAATCATAACACAAAAATTTAACGTGGTTCACCCAATCCGGGCTACATCCACCAAACTGTAGCCATCCAATACTTTTATTATCCAGTGCAAAACTTATTACAATCTTGCGAATAATCTTGTTTTTCATCATACTATAACACCCATCTGAACCCCCTTTTAACAAGTTTAGAAGCTTCCAGATTTTGGGTTCTACAAAATCGGATTTTTCCTTTTTCATTGATTTTTCCCTTTTTTGGTGATGATGCAAAAAATAGGAGGAAAATTTTTCTCGGGGGCTACCGCCCCCAAACACCCACCCAAGGCCCGACCCGGCCTCGAACCTCGGCAAGGATACATGTCGGGGTGTACAGTATACCATGGGCTATATAGTATAGCATGATCAGTCACCACATACCAACAATCTCCCACTTGGAGACTGATTCTAGATGACACTGCTACAATTACAACTCCCACTAGAAATAGTAGTATCTTGGACCATGCTGCTCTGTTATACTTGAATTCAACCTTGAAGGCCAACTGAAGTTGAAGAGGAGCTCAACTTCTCCCTTGTCACTACCTCGTAACACATATCCGCTGGATTGACATCTGTATGTATCTTATCCAGCTTGACCTGTCCATCCTCCAACACCAATCGAATGAAATGATATCTCAACTGTATGTGTTTTGTTTTAGAATGCAAGGCAAAATTCTTTGCAAGATGTATAGCACTCTAGCTGTCTGTAAACAAGTAACTTCTAGCCTGTTGTTTGCCCAACTCATCCATGAAAAGTTGCAACCATATCATCTCCTTTGCCGCCTTTGTTGCAGCAACATACTCTGCCCCTGTGGTGGATAAAGCAACCACCTTTTGCAATCGAGAAATCCAACTCACTGTTGTCCCCACCAACTGTAAAAACATAACTTGTGGTACTCCGCCTAGTATCTATATCCCCTGCCAAATTTGAGTCAACATAGCCTTTTAAATCAGTATTAAAGCCCCCAAAACATAAAAATTTATTGGATACCTCTCAAGTACCTGAAAATCCAGTTTATTGCATTCCAATGTTCAACTCCAGGATGACTCAAATACCTACTAACAACTCCTCCGGCATGTGCAATATCCAGTCTCATGCATACCATGGTGTACATTAAACTGCCTACAGCTAAAGCATATGGTACCTTAGACATTTTTTCTTCCTCCTCTTGTGCCTTTGGACACATATCCTTAGTCAATTTAACATGACTAGGCAAAGGTGTGCTGAAAACTTTTGCATTCTCCATATGAAATCTCTGCAACACCTTTTCAACATAATTAGCCTAAGATAAAAACAATTGTCTGCTTTTCCTATCTCTACAAATTTTCATACCAAGGATTTGCTTTGTTGCCCCCAAATCCTTCATAGCAAAAGATTTTGCTAACTGTTGTTTTAGTTCACTTATGTGATCCATGTTAGACCCCGCTACAAGCATGTCATCAACATATAAACATAAAATAATGTAGTTTTCATTATCCAACCTCTTAAAATAAACACAATGGTCAAAATTACACCGACTGTAGCCTTGCTCAGCCATAAAACTATCAAATTTCAAGTACCATTGCCAAGGTGCTTGCTTCAAGCCATATAAACTTTTCTTCAATCTGCACACTAGTTTCTCCTTACCTTTGACCTCAAATCCTTGTGGCTGGTCCATATATATTTCCTCTTCCAAATCACTATGGAAAAAGGTTGTTTTAACATCAAGTTGTTCTAAATACAAATCTTCAGCAACCACAATACTTAAAACAATACGAATAGAAGTCATTTTAACAACTGGAGAAAAAATATCATCAAAATCAATACCCTTTTTCTGTGCAAATCCCTTTACAACTAATCTGGCTTTAAATATTTTCTTACCTCCATCCTCCTCTTTCAGCTTATAAACTCATTTGTTTGGTAAATCATTTTTACCTGCAGGCAACTTGCATAATTCCCAAGTCTAGTTTTTCAACAAGGAGTCCATTTCTTCTTCCATTCCATGCTCCCACTGAACCTTGGTATCCACCTGCATAGCTTCATCATAATATTCTGGTTCACCGGCATCAGTTAACAAAATAGTATACAAAAAGGGAGAGAAGCTTTCTGGAGGTCTACTTATCTTTGAAGATCGTCTAACAGGAGTTTGTGGTATTTTTTGTTGTTTTTGTTGCCCAGTATGTGGAACCACTAAAACATCATTGTTTGGAATATCATCCAACACTGCATAATCATTTTCTTTCTTCTCATGTTACAACAATAGATCTTTGTAGAACACTTTCTCATTGAATATGACATCCCTGCTTCTCACAATTTTCTGATTTTCAAAATCCCAAAGCCTATAACCAAATTCATCAATGCCATATCCAACAAATACACATTTCTTTGATTTTGCATCAAACTTGGTTCTATTTTCAAAATCTACATGTGCAAATGCTTCACAACCGAAGGTTTTGAGAAAAGAATAACTCACCTTTTTACCTTTCTATGCTTCCTCTGGAATACCACAACCCAAAGGATTAGAGGGACCTCTATCAATTAAATAAACAACAATGTTTACAATCTCTACCCACATTTTTAAAGGAAACCCAACATGCAATCTCATAGTCCGTGCACGCTCCATTATTGTTCTATTCATGCACCCAGCCACTTCATTTTCCTGTGGAGTCCTTGGAACCGTTTTCTGCCTATGAATACCATTAGAGGAACAATATTCTTCAAAATATTTACTGCAATACTCACCACCATTATCAGATCTAAGACATTTTATCTTTTTACCTGTCTCATTCTCAACCAAGCTTCTCCATTTTTTAAAAGTTTCAAATACATCAGATTTCTGCCTAAGGAAATAAATCCATACCTTTCTAGTTGTATCATCAATGAATGTAACATAATACAAAGAGCCAACGAGAGAAGATACCTAATCTGGTCCCCATACATCCATATGCACAAGCTCCAATTTATGATCTTTCTTTTGCTTCCCATCCTTGAGAAAACTTAATCTCTTTTGTTTTCCATACACACAACTTTCACAGAAATCCATATTAACACATTTTAGACCTAGTAAAAAATTATTTGAATGAAGTACTTTCACACCTTTTGTACTCATATGCCCAAGTCTATTATGCCACAGTGCTGATTCAGAGTCCACAACAACTGTATGATCTTCTACTTGTTGAACTGCAACAACTGTTCTCGAACATTGATCTTCTTCTATAACAATTAAAGTAGAAAGAACAGTATGACCTGTACAAAGATATATGGTGCCTACTTTCACACCCTTTGCTACCACTAAGGCACCCTTTGTGACCTTCCAATTTTTATCACTAAATGTAACAACACAACCTTCATCATCTAGTTGCCCTACTAAAATTAAATTTCTACTTAACTTTGGAACATGCCTTACCTCATGTAGTAGCCAATGATTCCCATTCTGCAACTTAATCTTGATTCTTCCCTTTCCAACAATCTCACATTAGTGTCTATCTCCTAAATAAACCATCCTAAAATCCGCTTGACATAATCAAGAAAATAACTTCTATGGGGGGTAGCATGAAATGAAGCCCCTAAATCTAACACCCAAGAATCATTAGCATTATCAAGGGAAATAATCAAAGCATCCTCATCAGATTTATTACTTACCACATTTGCCTCTTTACTTCCTTCCTTTTTGTCTCCTTTATTTTTCTGAGACTAGCAATCTTTCTTCAAATGACCCAGCTTACCACAGTACCAACAATCCCTCTTGTCTCTAGATTGGGACCCTTTGTCCTTTGATTTTCCTTGTGACTTCCCACAATTTCCAGAATTATTTCCTCTCTCCTTTGTTTTGCCCCTGCTTTCTGCATTCAAAACACTGCCTGATGTGGATGTTCCACCTGAGCTTTTCCTATGGATTTTCTCTCTCAAAATAACACCAAAAATATCATCAACTTTCAATGTATTTGAACTAGAAACAAAATTGCTAACAGCCATTACCATGCTATTCCAGCTTTCAGGCAAAGAACACATAATCAAAAGAGCCCTAACTTCTTCATCAAAGTTTACTTTTACAGAAGTTAATTGATTGGTGACCTTATTAAACTCATTTAAATGATCAGTAACTGACCCACCTTCTACCATTTTCATATTAAATAAATGCTTCATAAGAAATACCTTATTCGAAGCAGAATACTTTTCATATAACTTCGCCAGGGTTTCCATCAACTCTTGAGTTGTCTTTGCTTTTGTAATATTGA